>OZ010719.1:27186558-27222722 GCA_963932345.1 Ophion ventricosus
AAGAATACCGGTTTGTTTGGGCAATAATAACTAATAATAAGAATACCGGTTTGTTTGGGTAATAATAACTAATAATAAGAATACCGGTTTGTTTGGGTAGTAATTACTAATAATAAGAATACCGGTTTGTTTGGGTAATAATTACTAATAATAAGAATACCGGTTTGTTTGGGTAATAATTACTAATAATAAGAATACCGGTTTGTTTGGGCAATAATAACTAATAATAAGAATACCGGTTTGTTTGGGTAATAATAACTAATAATAAAAATACCGGTTTGTTTGGGTAATAATAACTAATAATAAGAATACCGGTTTGTTTGGGTAGTAATTACTAATAATAAGAATACCGGTTTGTTTGGGTAATAATTACTAATAATAAGAATACCGGTTTGTTTGGGCAATAATAACTAATAATAAGAATACCGGTTTGTTTGGGTAATAATAACTAATAATAAGAATACCGGTTTGTTTGGGTAGTAATTACTAATAATAAGAATACCGGTTTGTTTGGGTAATAATTACTAAGAATAAAAATACCGGTTAGTTTGGGTTGGTTTGGACAATAATAACTAATAATAAGAATACCGGTTTGTTTAGGTAATAATAACTAATAATAAGAATACCGGTTTGTTTGGGTAATGATAACTAATAATAAGAATACCGATTTGTTTGGGTAATAATAACTAATAATAAGAATACCGGTTTGTTTGGTTTTGTTTGGGTAATAATAACTAATAATACGAATACCGGTTTGTTTGGGTAATAATAACTATTAATAAGAATACCGCTTTGTTTGGGCAATAATAACTAATAATAAGACGCTAATAATAACACACCCCAGCCCTAATAATCATAATTACTCAGGCCGCGCGTTGCCGTGCCACGAAGACAAAACCACCCCCGGGTCGCGGGGCAATGAAGACGGCTCGAGCTATGGGCAATGGGTGTAAAAGGAGAAAAGGGACGCAAATGCGACGCCCGCAACAACGAGATGAGAAGATACAAAAGAGACGCAGCCTGTACACCCTCACTCTTGTGCCACTGCATATGTGTGCGTGGGTGTATGTGTGTGTGTGTGTGTGCGTGGGTGGGTGTGTGTGTGTGGGTGGGTGTATGTGAATTTACGTTGCCATTTAGCGGAATTCCTTTCTATTTCTCTTGAAGCAATTTCAAAATTGTTCCTCCCCCCCCCCCTTTCCCCTCATATTTGTCTCGCCGAGAGATACGATTCAACTCGCCTCGAGTATCGTACCAAGTGCAAGAGAGGTGTGGGTGTGTGCGTAGATCTATACGTGTCACAAATGAACGTATATATATATATATATATATATATATATGTATGTATTTATGTATACATAGGTACACATGTATAAATCTTAGGATCGTGGAAACCTCAGACAAATAGAACATATAAATTTACATGTCCCAAACGACAACTGTTGTTCGTCCTTTCTGTGGGCGATGCTTTTGGTGCGCGGCCTCGTCGTCGTCTCGGAGAGTAACGCTTTTTCCCAACGCCCGCATTTATACCGCGAGGCTCGCTCTCACCATTTGATCGATCGTTCATGACGAAGTGGCCGTAATTCATGGATACGCATCAGTTCTGTCGTATCTCTAACTCCCTTAAGCTCGCTAGACTGCCTATCGCTTATGAGTAACAAACGCACGGTTTTTTTTTCATGCTCTCTCTCTCTCTCTCTCTCTCTCTCTCTCTCTCTCTCTCTCTCTCTCTCGCGCGCGCGCGCGCGCGCTGTTTTGAAGCATTTTGAAAAAGTTGACGCAGGGTGGAATCGATTTGGTGAGGAAAAGGGGGGCACGAATTATTGAGGGATTTAGTTGTATTTTGGTTGGATTGATCGTAATAATGGGCTGTCGATTGGTTGATGAGATGATGAGGAATTGAGGATTGTTGAGCTCAATGGGGGAAGAGGGGGTGGGGGATGGGGGTTAAAAAATATCGGGGTACGAGAAGAAGTCGATGCGAGAAATCGAATACATAAATAATGTTTCTTGCATGCTTTTCAACGCTTTGAAAGTACGGAGAGAGAGAGAGAGAGAGAGAGAGAGAGAGAGAGAGAGAGAGAGATGAATAGATAGATAGATAGATAGATAGATAGATAGATAGATAGATAGATAGATAGATAAATAAATAGATACATAAATGAATTAATAGATATATAGATACATTGATAGACAAATAAATAGACACAAAAATAAATCGATAGATAAATAATTAGATAGATAAGTTAATTAATAGATATATAGATAAATATATAAATAGATAGATATATAGATAAGTAGATAAATAGATAAATAAGTAGATACATAAATGAATTAATAGCTGTATGGATAAATATATAGAAAAATAATTAGATAGATAAATTAATTAATAGATATATAGATAAATATATAAATAGATAAATAAATAGATCGATGAATTAATTAATAGATATATCGATAAATATATAGATAGATAGATAGATAGACAGATAGATACATAGAGAGTCAGATAGATAGATAAATAGAAAAACAAATAGATACATAAATGAATTAATAGCTAAACGGTTAAATATATAAATAGATCGAAAGATAGATTGATAGATAGAAAGATAAATAGATACAAAAATAAATCGTTAGATAAATAATTAGATAGATAAATAAATAGATCGATTAATTAATTAATAGATATATCGATAAATATATAGATAGATAGATAGACTAATAAATAGGTACATAAATGAATTAATAGCTATATAGATAAATATATAAATAAATAGATAGATAGACGGAGAGAGAATAGCCAAGAATTAAAAAAAAGCACAAGAGAAAAGGGAAAGCTTGAGACGGGAGGGCGCCGGGTGGTAGGGAAAAGAGGCCGCCCTTGGTAAGAGTTGAGAAAATTGCTCTTCAGACGATGCTTCGAAGTCGCGCGGAAGAGCTGGAGAACAGGAGAGGACGCGAACGACGACGACGACGACGACGACGACGACTTCGTCGACTTGACTCGGTACCGGAGCTTTTTCAACCGAAATACAAATTTACTTCGAGATAGGGAAAGGGAAGGGACAGGTGGAAGGCAGAGAGAGAGGGCGAGAGGGAGAGAGAGAGAGAGAGAGAGAGAGAGAGAGAGAGAGAGCGTGAGAGAAACGCCGAAAGGTTGAAAAAGGCAGAGGGAATCACGACAGTTCTTCCGGATGGATCAGGTACAGCAGCAGAGTCTTTGAAACTCGTAGTAGAGAGAGAGCGAGAGAGAGGGGGGGGGGGGACAAGTGACGCGTCTGTATCCAGTTCAAAAGGGTCGATTGAACATGGCTCGAGGAACGCTCGAATGCCTCGATTTTCATACCGAGTTCCAGAGTCTGTTTTTTACCAGCATTCAAAATGGCCAAGTGTGTAAGAAAATTTGAATACACAGCGACCTCTGCGTTCTCTTTACATTCGAATTACCATAACGTTTGGAAAACTTTTTCAACGTTCAACCAAAAAAAAAAAAAAAGAAACGAAAGTAAAAAAAGTGCGACAGTAAAATCCAAAACTTTCCGTGTCAATTTTATTCTTTTTATTTTCCAAATTTTTACATCACGAATGCTAAGTACCATTTTTTTTCTCATTTGTTCCAGGTGAGTTACGAGGAGGCCTCATTTGTCGAGATGAAACGAAGGGTGAGCATGTGTTACCCTGCGTACAATATCGTAGAGCCAATATCCTCGAGTTGTCCTGTCACTTTGACACGCGAAAAATTGGGTCTTAATGTGACAGAAACGAAGAGCAAGCCGCATAAAAAATATGTTTCCTTCCGTATATATGCACATTTATTTATACGGAAGACTGCAAAGAGTCGTAGACTGGAGTATAAAGCAGCTCGAGTGTACTAAGCCGCGAGAGGGCGCGCGCGGTACAGGCTCCCCCGCGCGGCCTAGTACAGCGAGCAACGCCGAGCAAGCGTTGCGCTCGAGTATCTACTAGCTCGTGCAGAAATTTCTTAGGGATACCTAAGTTCCGATCGAATCCCGATCGGTATATGATACGGATTCCCTAGAAGGGATATCCTCGTCGGAATCCAGATGGCGCCCCGCTACGTAGCACAAGGCGGAGAGGTGGTGGAAAGAATTTGAAATATTAATTTGAAGTATTAAATACTTTT
Organism: Ophion ventricosus; assembly: GCA_963932345.1. Lineage (NCBI taxonomy): Eukaryota > Metazoa > Arthropoda > Insecta > Hymenoptera > Ichneumonidae > Ophion > Ophion ventricosus. The sequence continues at coordinate 27,190,706 of OZ010719.1, forward strand.
TTCTTAGCAAATTAAATACATATTTTTTTAGTTCGAACCATCTCCATTTAATTTAAATATAATTACTTATAATTAATAACAATATAAACTATAATAAATATTAATAAAATATATATTGAATATATTTTATATAATATAATAAATATAATATAATCTATAAATAACTTATATAATAATTATAAATATTATAAATTATAAGTAACTTATAATAGACTTATAATAAATATAATATAACCTATAATTAAATATATATTATATAATATAATAAATATATTTAAATATAATTACTTATTATAAATAAGCTTATAACTTATAAATAACTTATAATAAATTACTTTTCTCCAGGAAATATAAGTCTCTAGCAAGAATTTTGACCTCATGTTCAGATCCTTGAATAAATGATTTCAGAAAACGTCCAACGTCTCCAGCTGATACGGATGGGTATATCCTGGTGATTTTTACTTCTATAGCTATTCTTATATAAAATCGAAAAAACTTTAGTGTCTCATCATAACTCAAAAATTATAGGAGCTGTTGGTCCAGCCGTTGACCTTCCAGAAATAAAGGCGTCATCGGAAAAATCCTGTACAGTCGCCATTTTGACATGTATCGTACAGTCGCCATTTTGACATGTATCGCTGTGAAAAAATAATTTTCCATGGTCAATTACGTGTATAATAAAACCCCTATTTTGTAATACCGATTTATTCTATGGTTTCGCTGAAAAAAAATCACAAATTATGTCCTTTTGTTTGGCCTCTAGAGTGGCCTAAGGCCTTAGTTCCGGATCCTGGCTGGAATCCGATTTGCGAGGGTTACATTTCACTCCCGAATCCCGATCCAACGTCCGGCTGAATCCCAATTGAGAAATCAGTCTTCTAATCCGAGTCGAACTGTATCCATGACAATATTTCTGCACGAGAGACGCTGCGTGACGGCGAGCGCGCCCCCTAGCGGATTAGTACATTCTCATCGTTTCGCTGCGCTTTCCACGCTCTTACGCTCTATCGCCTCGGACACGATTTTACCTCTCTAATTGATGGTCCATTATCCTGGATGAGAATCCTTCGAAGTGGACGAATATTAAATAGCGCTGAACAACGTGACAGCGAAGAAAGAAATCGATATCGAAACTTTTCTTTCCTCATCAATTAATCCTTATGTTTTCGGATTATTATTATTTTTATTTCCAAAGCATATACAAAAGTTAGCTATAGCTCAAGACCGAAATGGCGGTACGGTAACTGATCTCGAACGCATAGAATAATGGTGTATCTAGGTGGCGTCTCTGTGCAAGTTAGATAACATCAGCCATTTCTCGCCAAGTTGCATCTCTCTCTCTCTCTCATCCTTCTCACCCAACCCCCCCCCCCCCCTCCCCCCCCCTCCCCCCTCTCCTATTCTTTCCTCCAAGATTTATCTATTTCTGTGCCTCTCTCTCTCGCTAGATCCATTTCTCCCTTCTCCCTTGCGCCCTAATCCCTCTCTCTGCTCACTTTTTGTCTTTCCCTCTCGTCGGAGCCTCGCTACGATCCCGGATAACAGGTCCTTTGCCACCCCCTCCCGCCCTCTATCCCTTCTTCAGTGCAGCCCTGACGATGAAGGGTGGTGGGCCTGGAGTTCGCAAAAGTCCGCGCCTCGTCTTCGACGAATTTGAGTGCGATCAATGCATGCGCGACAATAAAGTGACGACACGTGGTAGGGGGGGGTTGGTGGCAGTGAGAGATGAGGGAAAGGGAGGAAACCCGCATCAAACGAGCCGATTGCAGGAAAACTTGTCGAATAACTGGAGGGAAACGAAGGAAGAGATATCTCTCTATTTCTTGATCTTCCTTTCCCTCTATAAATTCCCTCTCTCTCTCTCTCTTGCGCCCTTCTGACGAACCCCGGGTAACTCCACCCCCCGCCCCCGCACCCCTTCTCGTCGTTTTACGTTTCTTCTTGGCTTCACGTCCACTTGGATTCGCGCTCTTCGGAATATCGAAGACGAAACGACTACGAGGGAAACGAAGGGGGAGAAAGGGATGAAGGAGGATGAACGAAGGGCGGCGGGGGTGGGGAGAGAGACGGGAGGTGGGTGGAGGGCGGTCGAGAAACGTGCGGTAGACGAAGAGACGGTGGCAAAGGAACATAAAGGGCCCAAAGGAGTTGGCCCCCGGCGTTGCCGGTGTTCACTTCTCCGCCCCCGTTGCTTCTTACTACGGATCTTCCTTTTGCTCTCTCAAGCCCAAGGAGAAAGTTCAATCTCCTTCGAGCTACACCGCGCCGGATTTCCGGCATGGACCGGTAAGAAAACGGTGGTGATAGCGAAACGAGCGTCTCGAGTACTTACGATCATCGTCTATCTCTATCTACTTTTCTCTCTATCTCTCTCTCTCTCTCTCTGTCCATCGGCAACTACATCGAAGATCGTCCAAATCAATAATGTTTTCTCGGACATGTCTATGGCCTCGAAGCTTCGGTATAAAGCAAAGAAAATTTACGTCCCTTCGGAAGTTACCTCGACTCATCTCAACAGGATGGATCATTGTTTTCATTCCAAAATAAATAATACATGATAAATGTTTACAAAATCGATCACGTAATATATAGACGGCTCTCAAGGCCGTAATGTTAATTATAAAAATTAATATTTTCAAATTCATTCATAATATTGATTTTTTATTATATTAAATTTGTTATATTAATATTTTATTATTATTGTATATGATTAATTTATTATATTTAATTTTTTATTTATTTCGATAAGTTAATTTTAATTAATAATCTCAATATTATTATATATTGAGGATAATAACGTTATTTTGACTCGAGTAATTTGTTTTTTTTTTCAATAAGTTACTTAAATTCTTTATTTATTATTTATTATATTTTAGTTCGACAGAAAAATTTTGAAAAAATAATGTTATTATCTTCACTATAGAACATATACATCCACATGCATTTATACATCTTGGTATATTTGTTCCGTTTGTGAAAGCGATACGCAAAGCTCAAAAAGGACTTTCCACCTCGTTTCCTCACTGCGGAAAGATTTTGTCCCAAACCCTCTGAACATCCGGGAAACATCATTGTAGATTTCTTCCGCCGCGTGTTGTTTGCATCCCGCAAAAGCTGCGGCCTCTCTCTCTCTCTCTCTCTCTCTCTCTCTCCTCCCTCCCTCTCTCCCTTGTCGAATTCAAAGTTTTGCCTGACTTATATTTTGTCGAAGTATATGTGCCGTCAATGTTGTGTCAGCCGTCAAACGGGTTCTGTGAGTATACGTCGTATACGACGTAAAAAACATTCGGAGGTTTTGCTTTCTTTGCGACTTCGATCGACGAGATGCATACTATATCTTGGTATTTTATACGTAAATCACAAGTTTTTTTCTGCTCCATTGTTCTTCCCTTCGCATTTTCAAATCGCTCGTTCTTACCCCCGCCCCCCCCCCCCCCCCATCCCCCTTGCCACCTCATCGTTATCCATAAAAGCACAGAGCACGGATTCCAGCTCGCACTACTCTAGAAATTGCAGGATGAGACAGGCGATTTCTTTTCCTTTTTTCTTTTTTTTGAACTCTTCGTCTTTTGCTTTCGCTGTGCTTTTTTTTTTAGCTTTTCTATCTTTTTTTTCGTCGTTGTTTGTACGAATACGAGAGAAGGAGGGGCAAGGGGAGGGGGCGGAGAGATGAGAGAGTAACTCGGGCGAGATAAAGTCGATCGATTCCTCTTCTTTCGCTCGCCGCCTTGAGCGCGCGCCGTCTTTCATTTCGGTGAGTGCCAAACACAATTGTAACCGAGTCGCGAAACGGGCGCGGAAACGCGTCGTCGAATTGACCAGCATTTATCGCACTTTCAGATCGTGATTCTTTTTTTTTTTTTTAGAGCGTTCCTATGAGTATCTGGAGGTCATCTGGAACTTTACGAATCTTTGAGGTAATTGAAAAATAATCTGGGCACAGTCCGAAATGTCTGTGTAGATTAAACATTATCTAGATAATTCTAGATATCTAGATAATTCTAGATTATCTAGATAATTCTCAGGCGCTTCGAAGCATATGTGGAGGTCAGCTAAACGCTTACGAGTCTTTTAGACAATATTTAGATAATTTTTCGGCTCTCCCAAAGACATGTAGAATTCAACCCGAGATTCACAAGTCTTTTTTATATTTTGGAAATAATCTGCGTACAAGAATATATGTGAAGATAAAAAATTATCTAGAGATTACGTAGACAGTTTTCAGCGTTCCCAAAAATATCTAGAATTCGACTGGAGATTTGCGACGGTTTTGCATAATACGGAAATAATCTACGTACAATGCAGAATATCTGTGAAGATGAAAAATTATCTAGAGATTATCTAGACAGTTTTCAAAAATATCTGGAATTCGACTGGAGATTTGCGGCTGTTTTGCATAATACGGAAATAATCTCCGTCCAATGCAGATTATCTGTGAAGATAAAAAATTATCTAGAGATTGTCTAGACAGTTTTCAGCGTTCCCAAAAATATCTAGAATTCAACTGGACATTCGCGACTGTTTTGCATAATACGGAAATAATCTACGTACAATGCAGAATATCTGTGAAGATGAAAAATTATCTAGAGATATCTAGACTAGAAATCTAGACTAGAAAAATGGTCTATAGATTATCTAGAAAAATATCTAGAATTCAACTGGAGATTTGCGACTATTTTGCATAATACGATAATAATCTACGTACAATGCAGAATATCTGTCAAGATAAAAGATTATCTATATCTAGATAATTTTTGTGCGGTCCCAAAAATATTTAAAGATCAACTGAAAACTTTCAAATTTGTTTAACAACACAATTATTTAGATAAAACACAAAATATCTATACACTCGAAGATATCTAGATAATTTCTGAATACATCCAAAAGTATTGAGCGATCAACTAGAAATTCAATTTGATAAATTATTCGAATTTTTTGCATATCAAGCCAAACTTGAAGAGTTTTATCCTTGATCGACAGTTTTGGGTCACGCTTTATCCAGGATTCGTTTCACGGAACGAAGATTCTGAAAGGCTCTTCTCTTTTCTATTTTATATGTCCGGCTCACCTCAGCTGCTTTCAATTCTATTTGTTCCTTATCAGATATTCCATTCTATCGGTGGAGGGCGGAGGGGGGGGGGGGGGGGAGGGGGCAACCTAGCGAAACCGAGGCATGCGAATTCTTCAATATCCCTTTGAATTACTTATATACGAGGGACCTACTGCGCCTACAATCTTCCACGATATCTTTCCTCCTTCCTTCCTTCCTTTTTACGTTCACCGAGCTTCGTTTCCTCTCCGTTTGTCTCGCTCTCCTCTTCCCCGCCCCGTCCTTGCTTGCTCGTGCTCCTCGCATTCGCGACATCGTTTTATTCTGCCTCTCGAATTCCGAAACGTTATTATTCACCCTTCCCGTCCACGCGGCTCTTAGATCTTTCCGCCACCATTGCGGTTACTACGTATGCATACACATATTTCATTCTCTCTTTCATCGGGACCTTCCATATTCTTTCCCTCGGCACAAACGTCTCACCAAAAAAAGTTTTCTTTTCCGCAGTCTACACTGCGCCATGCTGCTCCCCCTGTTATTCAAATACACGTAAGGTTGTGAGTGTAATCTTGAGTGTGGGCGAGGTATACTCTTTTTTTTTTATGGTTGCAATTGCAGCAATTACGAAAAATCGCCGGATTGTCCAAGGGCCGTCAATTTTCGGAAATACGTTCGAAGTGAGGAAGGACGGAAAGAAAATAAACTGGACAAAAAACCAATTTTCGTCTAAAAATGACAGCCAGACGAAAAGTTCTATTTCGATTGGGTTCATAGTTGAAAATTCGTTATCAGCAAAAAATTTCGCTTCGAAAGCCATTTTCAAGAGTCGATTTAAGAGAATAATGAAAAATGGTCCGTCTATGGTCACTGATGGCAGGCTCGGAGTACCAATTTTGATTCTTCACTCAAATTGATTCGACAAGGACTCAGCACCCTTGCAGAAATCTGCAAGAATCCACAGACAGTTCAATAAACCCAAGCAAAGCTCAGAAAGCAACTCCGAACAACCCCAAGTCGTTTTGGACATGGTCTTGATGCGTTTGCGGCATCCAAAAAAAGCGATTACCGTCTAAAAATGACAGCCAGATGAAAAGTTCCAGTACGATCAGATTCGTAGTTGAAAATTCGTGATCAGCAAAAAATTGCGCTTCGAAAGCCATTTTCAAGACTCGATTTAAGTGAATAATGAAAAATGGTCCGTCTATGGTCACTGATGGCAGACTTGGGGTACCAATTTTGATTTTTCACTCAAATAGATTCGACGAGGACTCAGCACCCTTGCAGAAATCTGCAAGAATCCACAGACAGTTGAATAAACCCAAACAAACCTCAGAAAGTAACTCTGAACAAACCCAAGTCCCATCAAAGACCTTTGATGAGTAGCCTATCCAAGACTGGACATTGACAATGTCGTATCCAAAGTTTTCTCGTGTGACGTCGCAACGATGATCCATCATTCGGAAAAGCCAAAAGCAGCGGGTCGTCATTTGACGAATCCAAGTCCCAGTTGTGCTCGTTGACGCAATCAAGTCTCACGATGATTGACGGGTCTCGCGTGTACAGAATGATGTTCGAATAATCTCGACGAGCCAAGCCCGAGTGAATATTCCGAGGAGCGTTATAGGCCATGAGAATTCCAGTGACAAGTACAATCGGGATTCGTCATCTGGGTTGGTGTGTAGTACGGTGGCTCCAAGACGTATAGAAGATATCGCCTTGTCTTGGGTTGGCTCGTGGACGACATTGCCGGCTATACTATACACACACACACACACCCAAGTAGCACCTGAATCGTTCGCGATTATGTCAAGCCCCGAGCTATATAATGAATCAAGCGTGTTTGTTTATCTGATCGTTGACTTGGTATAACGACGCTTGGTGAAGGGTTCGCGGCTGCTACCGTGATCTCATCATCCTACCTTTATACCATTCCTCTCTTGGAATGCGTTTCCCTTTCTTCACCGTCCCCGTATCCTTCTCTCTTCTTTGCAATGGCCGTACTCGCGTGTATGTCGTCCATCGTCAAGTGGAGATAGCGGATTGGTGGATGAAGGCCCCGGCGATTCCAAGGGGAGAAACGTAGACTAGGGTGAAGTAACGAACTCACGTTTGCCCAACCGTACGGGCAAAGGGACTCGTACGGCGAGTTAGTCACGATGAATGGACCGAATGAATCGCGCGCGAACCAATTAAGGATTACGACGGCTCCCTTCGCTATAGTTTCTCTCCCAGTCCTTCTTCTTCTTCTTTAACTTTTTTTTCTGCTCGTTCCTCGCTGCGAAAGCTCCTCGACAGGGTAGTCCCCGGGTGACCACTTGGCCGAGTGAGGGTCGGCTCCGCTTCTTCCGCTTCGAGCTTAGCCTTGAATCTACGGCTGTGCGAAAGCCGCGTTATTTCGTTTGCTCATTGGTGACTCTTGTTCTCGAGGTATGAGTGCGCGTTGATATACACGAGCATCTTGAGTGCCCGCTTGTAACGATGTGGGACGGTCCTAGCTGGTTATTTACTCAGACAAAGTTCTCTCGAGCTTATTGCACTTTTGGGACGAGACCCTTGACTCTGAGAATCCCAAAATTGGGCTGAAGTATCCGAAGACCGGCAGACAATTTAAACTTCCATGAGGTGACATCAACTGTGACCCAAACTGAGCTAGGATAACTTGGCAAAGAGATCTATCATGAGCAAGCCAGTCCGTCTGATGATGATGACGACCTTCAGGAACCTGTAATTCAGCTGACATTCTACTCTCATTGGAATTCCAATCCCTCCAGGCCAATGGCACCTCAAGTACAACTCTAAGAGGCCCAAAATTGGACTGGCGAATCCGAAAACCGGCAACCAACTCAGACTTCAATGAAGTGACATCAGCTGTGACCCAAACTGAGCCAGGATAACTTGGCAAAGAGATCAATCATGAACAAGCCAAACGGTCTGATGATGATGACGACTTTCAGGAATCTGTAATTCAGCTGAAATTCTACTCTCATTGGAATGCCAATCCCTCCAGGCCAATAGCACCTCAAGTACAACTCTGAGTGTCCTCCAATCAAGGCTAAATCTTTTTAGGGTCCATGCAGGGGGTTTAAGTTGAAAATACGGCGTGCCATCAATAACGCTACCAACTTACCGTCTAGACAGACCACACAGATCGCGCCACCCGTACAGGCGGACAAACATATACGGTTAGGTAGATACGTTCCTGCCAAATTCGTTTTACCACCTCAGGATATGAGCCCCACCAGTGTCGTAAGGGCCATTTCAGTCTCATCCTCAACTATACGTATATAAATCCATCTCTCGGCAGCCGCACGAAGACGAAGCGAAGGACACGAAGCTATGGCTGTATGGAGAAACGGAATTCACCTACCATATCGTCCAGGGCAGGCTGCTGCAGGGCTAGGAAAGCGGGCCCTCGTGCGATCACCCTCGCGGGTACTCGCGTCATTAGGTTGGAGACTCGGAGGAGGAAGGGGGGCGTGGAGGGTGCCGAGTGCCGATTTAGGGGATGAAACACGAGCGCGAGGGGCGTAGAAGAGAGCAGGGTGATTTTAGGAAAGCGAAGGGGGATGAGAAGGTTGGATAGCGGCGGTTTCTACGTTGACGGTGGCGCGTTGGCGGTGTCGGGCCGAGGGTGGCAGAGGAGAGCAATGCAGGCGGTGGCGACCGCGCAGGGTCGTCGTCTTTATTCGCGCATGCGTACGTAGCCATCGTAGCCGCCGTAACTTCGGGTCGAACTAGGGAGACGAGTTCAGTCCACTGCCTGATCTCGTACCGCGTACGTTTCGCGCTTATATCTCGTGCAAAATTATCATTTCTTCAATAATATTGGAAAACTACCGTGTGCCCGGAAGTTTGAAAAGATCAGCAACATCAACTGGTTCAGCCGAAGTATCCTTGGAGGCTTTGTGCCTGGAAACTTGATGGTGAAGTTTGCAACAGGATGATCTATGGATGAGATTGATGAAGCTGAATGTAATCTTTACCGCATTCAAGACCTGCCTCAGGAACATTCAGCTAGTGTGAACCAACAGCCACAGTGGTAGCTTCCTGCTCCCATTTCCAGCAATCAAGGGCTAACGCGGCTCCTGAATCAATGCACAAGCTTTGATCCTTCTTTGATCTCAGTGTACCCAAGGGAATGGAACTCTACTGAGGGGGGGAGCGTTCTTCCTCCAGCCTTCGAGGGCTCAGCCTGATCCGTCGATGTCGCCCGTCCAAGCCACATCCTTGAGCACTTCCTGACGCAGGGTGAATCAATCATCGCCCTTCCCCACATTAACGACGATACTTCCTCCATCGTCAGCCGGCTATCGACATTGGCTGACGGACAAGCCGTCGTCCGATCAGTGTCCATCGTAATGTCCCCCCGCCGGGAGTTTTAGCCAGCCTGCCAAGTGAAGTTGTTGCAAGGATCGCCAAGGATTGGTCGTCCCGCATCACTACCTCCTGGATTTGACCTGTGTGTTTTTCCCATCCGAAGTTTTGGATTGACCAAACTAGGACGTGCCCAACATTTTTATTGTGCATTGAAACTTTTTTTTTGTTGGTGATATCAAGCTGTTGTTCAACGAGTCTGTCGCACACTCAATTGTACTTGTATGGTGATCATGACGGTGATTTAACAGTGCGTTAATTAACAGTGTCCTGTGCAATGATAACAGCAAACGTCACGGCTATAGCGATAGAGGATCAATGTACCAGCCAGGTGAGTGTCGTTTATCCGTGTCTGTGTGTATTTGGATTTGTGTGTCAACATTCAGGATGTCTTTACAAAGCTATTTTTGATCATCCGGTATACTCATGATCGGATGTCAAACGCGTAATTCTTTGGGAAATCAGTGCTCGGACGACAATAAAACTCGACTCGGACCCAACCCAGAATCGCGTCACGACAATCCACTCGAGCCTCCCCACCACGCCCACGACGGATTGGTGCATATATATATACATATATATATATAATATATAAATATTATATATAATACCGCGATGCATTGACGATACTGTCAATATACGTACTAATCATTATCATCAACATAAATACATTATATATAATATATTATAATATATAATATATATTATATATTATGTATATAAAATATATATTTTATATATTATATATTATATATAGAATATATATATATAATGCCGCGATGCATTGACGATAGTGTCAATATACGTACTAATCATTATCATCAACATAAATACATTATATATAATATACAATATATAATATATAATATATAATATATATTATATATTATATATAGAATATATATATAATTCCGCGATGCATTGACGACACTGTTGTCCCTTTTTTTTGGCCACCACATCTATACTACGATCCCAATCATCTTTTGACCTTGTGATGAAGTCTCGTAGACTGCCAACATTGACTTACGTTGACTCCATGATTGCCCGCTATTTTCGGTAGCACATCCAAACAACTGACGTAAATAACTTTTGTTTTGGGTTTCTCGGGTTTCTTTGTTCGGCTTAGCATGGATTATCTTTGCTTCTGGTTACCTCGTTGGCAGCTACTCGTACATGATATTCTGTTGATGACGCTGATCTTTGGTGTCTTGATCAATTAGCCTTTAGCACCACCGTCTTCAGGTTTCGAACTACTTGTCATCCCTCATTGAGGCTCCCGGATAACTTTGGGATACTTATCATCAACATCAACTGGTTGACAATTCCACAAAAAACTCACTCTGATACTTTCGAATCTGGAAAGGTGTCTTGATGCCCTGATCGGCGTGTAGCCTGATCAGGCGGCAGCTGATGGCTGGCATGATCGGGTTCATCCCCCGATAGGGGCATCGATCATCCTCCAAGCGACATACGATGATGCGTAATTGGATATTCCATTGGGACTGGACTTGCGAATCTCCTTTCTTTGGGCTTGGATTAGTCAGCTTTGGTATGATGTATGGGGAAAATAATTTTTGTCGTTGCTGGCTGTGACACTTGGTCACAGGCATATGTCGAGGAGGGGGAACAAAAGGACATGAAATCGAGAGAGAGAGAGAGAGAGAGAGAGAGAGAGAGAGAGAGAGAGAGAGAGAGAGAGAGGGAGGGAGAGAGAGAGAGAGAGAGAGAGAGAGAGAGAGAGAGAGAGAGAGAGAGAGAGAGAGAGAGAGTGAGTGAGAGAGATAAAGAGTGAGAGAAGGGGAGGGCATAGGGAGAGAATGAGTTTGGAAGGATGAGGAGAATGTTTCCGTGAGGCAAAGAGCAGTCTTATCGATTCCAAAGCTCGGATTCTCGAACTCGACAGCAAACTTCCGCCATTCGATGGTCCTGCTACGTTTCCTCTTTCTCTCTCTGCTTCTCTGCCTCTCTCTTCATCTCTTTCTCTGTCTTTGTCACCGTTAATGCGCTGGGACACGCTACCCGTGGGGTCTTCGAATCTCAAGAGGGTTATCGTCTTTCGAGGATTCAAGCCTCTCTCTCTCTGCATTTGTCTCTCACTCTCTATCCATTTCCCTTACCCTCTCTCTCTCGCTCTCTCTCTCTCTCTCTCTCTCTCTCTCTCTCTCTCTCTCTCTCTCTCTCTCTCTCTCTCTCTCTCTCTCTCTCTCTCTCTCTCTCTCTCTCTCTCTCCCTCTCTCTCCCCCCTCTCTCTCACCCCTCTCTCTCTCCCCTCTCTCTCTCCCCTCTCTCTCTCTCGCTCTCTCTCCTCCGATAGAAAGTCGATAACTCTACACGATATCCCCATTACCCACATTTATCCTCCTTCACACTCATCCTACTTTTCAACCCCCTTCGTTCGAATCAACGATCCATAAAACACCATAATTGACACCTATCAAGCCCAAATGCAAAAACAATCAAACGCAAAACCATCGTAGCGTGACCACTATAGGAAGACTGAAATTTTCTTGCATCTGACAAGTCGTGACGAAAAAAAAAGGCATTCATCTCAAATCTGCACACCCTCGAAAACCAAGTGTTTTCGGTCGCGCACTCGAGAGTCTAAAAACAACTGAATATCTTCACGTACCGAGCGTATATTGTGAATATCGTGCTGTTGGAAAAATTCGTAATGCCTCGGCTGCTGATCGGATTTGGGTTTCCAACTCGCGAGATTTTCACGTACGAAGCACTTGCCGATGCGAACGTGCTTCATAAAACAGGGAGCATGCGAATAGCCAAACAGCAATAATATCCGTTAACATATATTAAGTGAAGTAAAAAGTTTTGAGCGTTTACCGCTAAATGTCTTTAGTGAGCCATATCTCACGATGTATACATCGCATCGGGTCATACTATACGGCGATTTAAAGGTAACATTACGCTTCAAAAAAAGTTCTTTGACAGTTTTGTGTTTGGTGAAGCCACTTGTGTGTTACAGCGTTCCAAAATGGAGGTAAAAAAAAAAGAGAAAATTCGATACATTCTTCAGTACCACTAGGACCAAGGTGAAAAGGCGGAGCAGGCGGCCAAAAAAATTTGTGCTGTTTATGGAGCCAATACAGTATCGAATGCAACAGCAAAGCGGTGGTTCCAACGATTCCGTTCTGGTAATATGGACGTCGAAGATGAGGCACGCTCTGGTAGGCCAATCGTCGAAAATGTCGATAAAATTATGGAAATCGTCGAGTCGGACCGGCACGTGAGCACTTATTCCATTGCCCAGGAACTGAAGATTAGCCAGAAAACCGTTTGGAACGATTTGCATAAGGCTGGTCTCAAGAAGAAGCTCGATTTCTGGGTGCCACACGAATTGACGCAAAAGAACCTTTTGGACCGAATTGATGCCCGCGATTCTTTGCTGAAACGTAACGAAATCGAGCCATTTTTTAAGCGGATGGTGACTGACGATGAAAAATGGATCACATACGAGAACAACAGCCGAAAAAGATCGTGGTCCAATCGCGGTGTGCCGGCCCAAACGATCGCCAAGCCCGGATTAACGGCCAAGAAGGTTTTGCTGTGTGTTTGGTGGGATTGGAAGGGAATCATCCACTATGAGCTGCTCCCATCGGGCCAAACACTCAATTCGGACCTCTACTGTCAACAACTGACCAGATTGAAGCAGGCGATCGACCAGAAGCGGCCAGAATTGGCCAATAGGAAGGGTGTTGTGTTCTATCAAGACAACGCCAGGCCGCACACATCTTTAACGACGCGCCAGAAGCTCCGAGAGCTTGGATGGGAGGTTCTATCGCACCCGCCGTATAGTCCAGACCTGGCACCAAGCGATTATCACCTTTTCAAGCATTTGCAAAATTTTCTTGATGGTACAACACTGGCCTCAAGAGAGGCTTGTGAAAATGAGCTGGTCAAGTTTTTTACCAATAGGGACGAGGACTTCTTCAATCGTGGAACTATGAAATTGCCTTCAAAATGGACAAAAGTTATCGAACAAAGCGCCGCATATTTGATCTAAATCGGATAATCCTAACTATGTTAATTTCATCGTCGAAATAAAGCGAAAAAACGCTCAAAACTTTTTACTTCATCATCATCATATATATATAAATAAATAAATAAATAATTGTACACGAATACAGAAATATTAATAAACAAATACATGTATCTTGCTATAAATATCCACTTTATCTACTGCATTATTTAAACATATGTATATAAATCATACTTGTCATATATACCAATATGATAGTACACGATAGGATTAAAGTGCATATAAATTTATTATTATCTGCTCCATCTACAATCTACATCAATATGCACGTATCATATGTACAAGCACAGGATATTTTTCAACCTAAATCTATATTTGTCTTTCGACAAGTTTCCCATTCGCGGAGGTATTGCTTTTTAATCTCACTTAATAGGATCAATATATCACAGGAGAGATTTAATAAATTAGGCAATGCTGAAGATAAAAAAAAGCACGAATTATTTGATTTTCAGATTATCAGAGTGCAGTGGAAATAACTTTTTGTTCGTTCCTCTACATACTGTATCCATATATATGCCTATCCAAATGAAACGAAGTTACTTTAAGTTACACTCACATTTGCCACAACGAATAAATGACATTTCACTCTTCTTCGTGCCAGATTAATTAATCGAAATACTCCAAAATATTTTTATCTCACTCTTTCATTTATTTCGCAAAAAATGTTCTCCTATATATGTATATATATATATATATATATATATATTAATATCATTTATTTTAAAAAATCAATTAAAATAAAAAATATATTAAAAATTAATAAATAAAAAAATTAAGTTAATAATATTATTTATTCAATAAAATCTATTGTCTACAGTACTGGACAAAAAAATGTACTCACTAATCGAAATTTCTTCCGCACTAAAATTCATATAGCGGGCTAAAAAATGAAGGTAATTGAATTTTCCAAGTGGAGTTTTAAAGAGGACAAGTTTACCTTTATTTTGCTTTTGTAGAAAATTCTTTACGATTTTTTTTCGCCCCGGGGCACACTTTTGAACGTGGCCATTTTTCGGCCATTTTTTGGCCGTCGAAAATCAACTGCAAAGTTTGTAGAACATTTTTTCCTCGGTTTTTTCCATGGTAAACTTAAAAAGGATATCAAAACCTACATTTTTATTTTTTAGAAAGTCTCGCACGATTTTTTTTCGCCCTTGTATTGCATTTTTAGCTAAAAAAATACATGTTTTAGAAAAAAAAAGGCGTCATCGGAGAACTATACGGTTTCAGAGGAAATGTCAAGAGGGTAAAAAGTTGCATGGGTTCACACTGGAGTGGCTAGAATTTTTGCCGAATTTTTTGTTGACTTTTTTTTTACCATTTTTGGCTGGAACTTTAATGAGTGGAGAGGCTCCACTTGGGAATTATGGGGTCTAGGACAATATATTGAGAAAGGAAATGTATTTACATATTCATTTTTAATTAACAACAATTTTTTTCGAATTTTTTTCATTTTTATTTTCCAAAATAAAAAAAATATCTAGAAAAATTGTAGTTAATTAAAAATGAAAATGCAAACAAATTTCCTTTCTTAATTGTCCTAGACCCCATAATTCCCAAGTGGAGCCTCTCCACTCATCAAAGTTCCAACCAAAAATGGTGAAAAAAAAATGTCCAAGAAAAATTCTGAAAAAATTCTAGCCACTCCAGTGTGAACCCATGCAACTTTTTACCC
Organism: Ophion ventricosus; assembly: GCA_963932345.1. Taxonomy (NCBI): domain Eukaryota; kingdom Metazoa; phylum Arthropoda; class Insecta; order Hymenoptera; family Ichneumonidae; genus Ophion; species Ophion ventricosus. Next base: position 27,205,859 of record OZ010719.1, read on the forward strand.
CCTTGACATTTCCCCTGAAACCCTATAGTTCTTCGATAACGCCTTTTTTTCTAAAACATGTCTTTTTTAGCTAAAAATGCAATACTAGGGCGAAAAAAAATCGTACGAGACTTTCTAAAAAATAAAAATGTAGGTTTTGATATCCTTTTTAAGTGCACCATGGAAAAAACCGAGAAAAAAAATTGTGTACAAACTTTGCAGTTTATTTTCGACGGCCAAAAAATCGCCGAAAAATGGCAAAGTTCAAAAAGGCGCACCGAAGCGAAAAAAAATCATAGAAAATTTTCGAAAAAAGAAAAATAAAGGTAAACTTATCCTCTTTAAAACGCCACTTGGGAAATTCAATTACCATTATTTTTGAGTCCGCTACGTAAATTTTAGTGCGGTAAGAAATTTCGACTAGTGCGTACTTCTTTTTGTCCAGTACTGTATATAAATTCATGTGTGTGTGTGTGTATATATTTATCTCGAACGTTTACGTCGTTACGAAAAAAAAAGATTGCCTGAGGGCACGAGTGATAAATGATTCCAGGTGTTGTTGCAGTTCATGCTCCCGCGCACTCGATGCATTCTCGTGCATCCAGCGGCCACCGTCATATGTCAGCCCCGTTTTGTCTCTAATACCCGGTCCATTTTTTCCCCCTTTTTCGCGCACTTTTTTTTTACATTTTATCTTTTTTTTCTGTCCCCGAAGGGATTGATCGAGCGTCATCCCGACGAATTCGGCGAGAGGGTCAGGGCGGGTGAGGGGGATACCAAAGCCACCGGCTGGTGCGGCATGCGCGCCGCGAACCAAGCGGCAGCGGCGTTTTATCGCGAGCCAACCGGACGTACCGAAATCGAATAATGGGACAAAGCTTTTGGCATTAAAAAAAAAATATATATATATATATATGAAGGGTTAACGCGACGAATAGATGGATTTTTGACGCGACCGGACTTCGCGAAATCGTACGTAAAAACTATCTGCCTGTCCTTTTATCCCTTTGGACCTGAAAGGGATTTTTAAAAATATTAACTCATTTTTTCTATATATTTTTTTTAGATATTATTTTCAATTTTTTTTAAATATTAATTTATTTTTTTTAAATATTAATTTCAATTTTTTTAATATTAAAATTATTTTATTCCACTCGGTACGATAATGGACGTTTTGAGAATGCTCCGCGTACATAAAAATCCCATTTTTACACCGCGTCATTTTTTCTATATATTTTTTTTAGATATTATTTTTAATTTTTTTTAAATATTAATTTATTTATTAATATTAATTTTTACTTTTTTAAATATTAATTTCAATTTGTTTAATATTAATATTATTTTATTCCACACGATACGATAATGGACGTTTTACGAACGCTTCGCGTGCATAAAAACCCCTTTTTTACACCGCGTCATTTTTTCTATATATTTTTTTTTAGATATTATTTTCAATTTTTTTAAATATTATTTTTTTTAAATATTAATTTATTTTTTTAAATATTAATTCCTTTTTTTAATATTAATATTATTTTATTCCACTCGGTACAATAATGGACGTTTTACGAACGCTCCGCGTGCATAAAAACCCAGTTTTTACACCGCGTAAAATAAAACTTCGTGTGATACTCGACGAAAAAAAAACTTTTTCGAACGCGTGTGAGTTTGCAGCACTCGCGTTTGGCTCGTGCTGCAAACTCGCATTCGTTAGAAAAAGTTTTTTTCGTCCTCGTCTCATAATGTACTTTTTTAGTACTCACTTAGTAGCCTATCGCCTGCTGGCAATAGATGGCGTCAGGCTAAATGAAGCACAATTCTTCCTTCTTGGAATTTGAATAAATTCGACAATCTTCTGCCGAATCGTTTTTTTTTATTCTCTCCCTGAAAAAAAAGGAATGGTTTCGTATACAGCCGTATCCAACGTATATTTATATGTAAAACTTTGAAAAATTCATTTTACTTTCGCAAGGCGGAACAGTATATATAGCACGTGTGTCGGTAAAGCGCATTGTGAAACGAAACGATCGCAAACACGTAGGAGAGTAGTGCTCAAAAGGGGTGTCGGTTGCACGTGCCGCCATATCGCCTACGGCAACGACGACGACGACGACGACGACGACGACGAAGAGGTTAGGACGTACACGCGGTGCCGGGGCATATACGAGCTACTAAAATAGTTGCAGCGCGCAAAATAATGACACATGTCTCACCATGTGGGGTATACATGGGAGAAGGAGGAGAGACTGTACCAGGGATTTCGGGCACCCTCCGGTAACGTTGTACCAATATAACTCGAGAATAAAGTGAAGGAGAAAATGAAAATGAAGAAGTGAAAGGGCCATGGCTAAGAAGTCATTTCGTACGTGGAAGAAGTCTTATTCATTTTTGCAGTTGATTATTCATGTATTTATTTGATAATTTATTTATTTATTACAATTATATATTTCTCCAGTAATGTGTACATTTATTTATTTATATCACTCATTTATTCGTTAAGTACCGTATAAATGTATTTATTTTTTTACTTATTTATTTGTTCACACAATTATTTGTTTAATAATGTGCTTATTTATTTATTAAGTACCGTGTAAATTTATTTATTTTTTATTTATTCGTTCATCCATTTATTTGTTCAGTGATGTGTATATTTATTTATTTATTTATTTATTTATTTATTTAAGCATTTGCTTAAGTATGTATTTGTTCAATTATTTATTTTTTTATTTTTTACTTATTCGTTCATTCATTTATTTGTTCAGTGTTGTGTACATTTATTTATTTATTTATTCACTTATTTATTTGTTAAGTACCGTATAAATATATTTATTTATTGCTATTTATGTTTGTCTATTTATTTATTTATTAAGTACCATGTACATTTATTAATTTTTTCACTTACTCGTTCAGTGATATCTACATTTATTTACTCATTCATCTACCCACGAATTGACGTAATCAATTTGCCCATACGTTTTTAATTTCCCCAATAAATTTATCATCACCCATCCCTTGCGCAACCCTTTGGCCCAATCCGAGCCCCGGCAACTGCCACGAATGCACAATATACATAAACCATTAATTTTACAAAGTCGAAAATGTATCACTGGTTTCTTCCTTTTTTTTCTTTCTATCATCATTGTGGAACGTATTGGCGCGGAGAGCAAGAGCTTACGAATAAGACGTGGACCACTTCCCGGCAATCAATGCCACTTGATCCCCAGAACGAATGTTTACCGGGCCCGCGACTTCTTCTTCTTCTTCTTATTCTTCTTCTTTGCTCGAGACCGCGCGATCGTCCGTTACATTGGAATTATCAAAGCTCATGAGATACGCGCTCGCGGTCGACGACCCACGAGATCGTGTAGGCTCCTTGTCTCTTATATATATATATATGGATCAATACGATTTGATTTTGTCGTACATCAACTTGGGCGTATGCAAATGAGGAGCGCTGAATCATTCGAACGATATATGCCACTGTGACGAATCATCGCTTCCTCTGTTGCGATTAATTGTTTTTGACTTATTGTTCATTGTTATTATTATTATTATTCTCAAGAATTTCTAGACGTCCACGACATTCGATGTCATTGTGTGTGTCAGAAACTTCATTGATGTTTTGGTCTGAAACGAATTTTAGGGCCTTCAGTCGGGTCTGCAAAGTGATAAAAAATAGTACATTATGACACGAGGACGAAAAAAAGTTTTTCTAACGCGTGCGAGTTTGGAGTACGAGCCGGAGGCGAGTGTTGCTATCACACGAGGTTAGAAAAAGTTTTTTTTAGTACTCGTCGCACGAGTACTAAAAAAGTTTTTTTAGTACTAGTACGAAAATGCGGTTTTTACGTACCAGCGAAGCGTACGTAAAAAGTCTATTATCGTACTGAGTGGAATAAATTCTTGTAATATTAATTAGATGTTGCAATCACACGAGGTTAGAAAAAGTTTTTTTAGTACTCGTGCGAAAATGCGGTTTTTACGTACCAGCGAAGCGTACGTAAAAAGTCTATTATCGTACTGAGTGGAATAAATTCTCTAGACGTCCACGACATTCGATGCCATTGTGTGTGTCAGAAACTTCATTGACGTTTTGGTCTGAAACGAATTCTAGGGCCTTCAGTCGGGTCTGCAAACTGACAGAAAATAGTACATTATGACACGAGGACGAAAAAAACTTTTTCTAACGCGTGCGAGTTTGGAATACGAGCCGAAGGCGAGTGTTGCTATCACATGAGGTTAGAAAAAGTTTTTTTTAGTACTCGTCGCACGAGTACTAAAAAAGTTCTTTTTAGTACTAGTGCGAAAATGCGGTTTTTACGTACCAGCGAAGCGTACGTAAAAAGTCTATTATTGTACTGAGTGGAATAAATTCTTTTGATATTAATTAGATGCGTCTATACGATATTTAAATTTGAATTAAATAGATTTTTCGTTAAATCTAATTTTTCCTATTGCATTCCATTATTAAAATTATTTATTTTAAATTTATTTATTCAAGTCAAGATCTATTTGATGTAATCTTATAACTAAATATTTTATTTATTCCTAACTAATCTGTGAAAATCTCATGGCTTTGCTTTCATTAGAAGACTGTTGAAACTTCTGCAGTTAAGGAAAAGAGTCCTCTGTACATAAATAGTCGCGCCTGTTAACAAAATGCACGACGATACCTTTCTTTTTTTCCAAATAACAGACTTGTTAGTGAAAAAAAAAGAAAAATAATTAATTTTTTTTTACGATATATCGTGTTTTATCTTTATTTATTTAATTCAAATCTAATCTTTGTTTATTCAGTTTAAATATATTTAATATTTAAAAAGAATAGCTTGAACAAATGAACAAAAGGCCGTGAGTGTTTGGTTTTGTTTGGGTTTATTTATTTATTTAATTTGAATATATCTAATATTTTAAAAGAATAGCTCCAACAAATAAAAGAAAAATTGAAACAAATAGGGTCGTGGGAGGCCGTGGGTCAAAGGAAAAAAAAACCTATTTGATTTAAATAGATTCTATTTTAATTAAATTTTTTTTTCCATTGTGGTAATTGGCGAATTTTACCAAATTCATTGTTGCAAATTGAAGTCATGACTCTGGGCTTTAAAACTATGCAAAAAAAGTTCTATTTTCGCAAAGAAACAATAATAATAAAATCATTTTATTATTCCGATCGTAGTGTTTTACACACACACCCACACACATATAAATCGATGATAGGTCATTGCTCCAAGTTGAACCGCGATCTGGTACGTCAAACATTATTGATCTATTTTCTATATCGAGTTGCACATTCTCCAAGCTCGCGATTCAAGTCACCAGTGTAAAAATCAGCATGAATATCACACACACACACACACACACCCACACACACACCCACACACACACACACACACACGCGCACGCGCGCACACACACACACACACGCACACACACACACACACACACACACACACACACCCACACCCACTCCGTTCGACACAAATCGAGACCGAATGCTTAATTTGTTACTTCTCAAAATAATTCCACAACGGTACAGCAACGAGTACGCGATAGCAAAAATGTAACATAGAAATAAACAAATTGGGCTGATTATTGGCATTTGAAGTGATGAAAAAGAATAGTGACACTTTAGCAAGCAAGAAAATGACAAGAGAGTGACTCAATTATAAATTATGACTCAATTATAAATAACTACACTGGCAAAAAATTTAATTTAAATAGGAACTATTTAAATTAAGGCGGACAACCACTTTGGGAGACCAAAAATTAGAAGATTCTTTGGATTTTTTTTAATTGTTAAAAAAAAACGGAAATTTCCGCAACTCTGACAATAATTTATTCATATTTTCATATATCTCTGGTAATTTTTTCAAGTTATTTCATAGATTAATTAAGGTGTAATCGGCTGTGTTCCTTGACGTGTCCTCATCGTCGTTGTCGATTTGCGGGAAATTGTGCAGCTCGCAATTCGCATCTGAAAGTAGTCCAACAAATTTTTATACATTCTTGAGATGTTACACACACCTAATACATACCGTTAGAAGGAATCCGAATATCGTTTTGAAATTTTCAGGGTGTATTCTTAAGATGTGCTAACGATTTGTGAAATTTTAAAAAAATGGATTTTTTGAAGTACCTAAAGTTGGTTGACCTTAAAAATTCGAGCCTCATTTTTCGCCAAATTCAAATCGAGTCCCATTTTTATGCCCAAATTAAAATTGTGCCTTATTTTTGCTCAAATTTAAATCCCGTCTAATTTTACTTTCGACTCGTGAACTCTGCGCGAAGTACGTCATACGAAGTGGCCGGATCGAAAAATTAAACCAATATAGAGCGATGCAATTTTAACTATCGAGCTTTAATTCGCTCGTCGAGTGCGATATCGTGCAATATTAATTCGCGCGTATATAGAACGACGGTGGCGAACGTTGTTCCTCCATAAGTCGCCAAACCGAACTTCGTTTGATTCTATTTCCGCATTGACACGATGAGCCCGCTCGAAGGCTGATTGTATTTTCCAGCAAAAAAAAAATGTCTATTTCCAGTCCGCGATGTGAAGGGAAAAATAAAAAGAAAAAAATAAAGAAAAAAAGGATACGGCGTTTCGAGCTCCGCGAGTACATTCGCCGAGATGAATAATAATCGTGCGCAAATATTGACGCGCAATGTACACAAGTGTTCGATTCCCCGCAATTTTCGTTTGATCTCTCTCTCTCTCTCTCTCTCTCTCTCTCTCTCTCTCTCTCTCTCTCTCTCTCTCTCTCTCTCTCTCTCCCGACAGAAAGAACGGAAGAAAAAAAAAACAAAAAAAAATTTCGGTCATCGTACAGATGTTTCCATACACTGAGAGAAAAATATATGTATAGTCAAATTTCCTATAGTTTATCGTCACCACAATCAACAACTACACTGCCAAAAAATATTGTATTTAAATCAAATACGATCCTATTTAAATTGAATTTAAATAGGATCTATTTAAATCAAATACGATCCTATTTAAATTGAATTTAAGTAGGATGTATTTAAATCAAATACGATCCAATTTAAATTGAATTTAAATAGGATGTATTTAAATCAAATACGATCCTATTTAAATTGAATTTAAATAGGATCTATTTAAAACAAATACGATCCTATTTAAATTGAGTTTAAATAGGATCTATTTAAATCAAATACCATCCTGTTTAAATTGAATTTAAATAGGATCTATTTAAATCAAATACGATCCTATTTAAATTGAATTTAAGTAGGATGTATTTAAATCAAATACGATCCAATTTAAATTGAATTTAAATAGGATTTATTCAAGTCAAATACGATCCTGTTTAAATTTAATTTAAATAAATTTAAATTCAATTCAACAAATTTCAAATTCAATTTTAAATTTAAATTTTATTTAATTTTAATTAATTTTGTTTAATTTATTTTGATTTATTTTAATTTCTTTATTTAATTTATTTTTATTTTACTTAATTTTAATATAAATATATAAACATTGATAAATATGTTAATTGAGAGCGCATTCGTAGGTGCGATACGATTTTATTACGTATTCGTGCATGCAATATTTTCGCACCCTTACCAACGTCTGTCCTAAGCGACGAAATTACTGTCTTCTTTTTTTTTTACTTCATTTTTCCTCTATTCTATATGATACCCTTTGCACAAACGATATTGTCGTCCCGTTTCGTCGTTGAAAAATTGAAGCAACATTCACTGGATACGACAAACGGCTCGAGGCTTTAATAATTCATCGTATATACTCACCCGAGCCACTGACACTGCATACACATAGCAATACATCCGTTTCGTACACCACCTATATGCGCGATTCTTTCGCAAACTGTGTTTTTTTTTTATTGCCCGAGTCTATTTTTTTGTGTTTCGCCGATTTATATTCGCGCATTGGACTATATTTGTATATCTATTTATATCTTCGTACGTTTTTTTTTTAAAATTAACTAGCTTTTGCCCGCGGCTTCGCTAGCGTGGATTTTAATCCGAAACTTCATTATCAGTTGCACCCCTTGTTAGGGGTTGTTTCAAAAAAATCCTAAAGTATACATTTTATTATTGCTTTTTTTTTAAATATTTCCTTTCTGGTGGATTTTTCTGGTGGAAGGAAAAATGGGGAGGAAGAGAGAGAGAGAGAGAGAGAGAGAGAGAGAGAGAGAGAGAGAGAGAGAGAGAGAGAGAGAGGGAGAGAGAGAGAGAGAGAGCAGATGCGTTAAAGTACACAAATCAGAATAATAGCAAAGTATCTCGAGAATGAAAATGCATAAGGGTTGAAATCCAGAACATTTCCTATCTGTTTCTTTTTTTCCCAACAGAAAGAGTGAAATGTTTCGCTCCTCGACTCGTTGCTTCCCGCCCTCTCGCCTCTGTCGTCGCCTAATTTTTTTTTTCTTTCGTCCTTTTTTCATGTTTTTTTCCGATTTTCTTTTTGTTCGCCTGTCGATACATCTGGCCCGTCGTCTCCTCATGTTCCTCTCTCTCTCTCTCTCTCTCTCTCTCTCTTGCATTTTTGAAGGACTGAGTGCGCCTTCTCGTACTTTGGATCACAGAAACGTCATATTCGTCGGGGGTGGTTTCGCGCGCCACCAGCAACACCCACCCCTCACCATCGTGTGTCTCGAGCTGCTGTGACGAGCCCCCTGTGCAAGGCCTCGACGTTACGGTTTTTACCACCCCCGACCCTCTTACCCCAAGATCTCCGACTGAAATATTTTTTTTTCCTTCCATCTCCGTCTCTCTCTCTCTCTCTCTCTCTCTCTCTCTCTCTCTCTCTCTCTCTCTCTCTCTCTCTCTCCCTCTCTCTCTCTCTTCGTCCAAAGCTTGCCGAATCCCAGAAGACGGGAAATACCACGCTGTACTATAAGGATGTCGTGGTACGTCACATTCATACTCGAAAAGGAGGAGGGAGGAGGGAAGTACATCTCTCTCTCTCTCTCTCTCTCTCTCTCTCTCTCTCTCTCTCTCTCTCTCGCTCTCTCTCGCTCGTTTTACCCCACGTATCTTCTCGAAGGTTACCACTGTCGAGACACTTTTTTTTTTCCCACGAGGAAAAAAAAAGAAAAGGAAAAACAAAGTTGGTTGCATCTATCGCCGTTGGGATTTCTTCACTCGCGGTAAAAAATTCTCCGCGAACTTTCGCCCATTTTCCTGTACGCGTATTTTCATTCGCGCATTAAAGTAAGCCGCGCTCGAGCGAAATAAAATGAAAAAAAAACATCCCCCGTAAAATTGCTATTTTATAGAGGGTTTTTTAAATTTATTTTGTTGCTTTTATTATTAATTCGTTTGGGTTTTATTACATAAACATATAACATATACATAAACATATATATATACATAAACACATATATATATATATATATATATATATATATATATACGTTTATATAATTTTTGCCTACAATGATAATTGAATATAAAAAACATAATAATATAGGCAGAAAAAATTTTACAATTTCTTATTACGATATTACAATATTCTAATTTTATTAGTTACTTGAATATTATATAATTAATAAAATTAGAATATTGTAATATTGTAATAAGAAATTATAAAATTGTTCTGCCTTTCCTAATATGTTTTTTATATTCAATTATCATTGTAGGCAGAAATTACATAAACGTATATATATATATATATATTTACGTAATTAATAAAATTAGAATAATTCTAATATTGTAATAAGAAATTGTAAAATTTTTCTGCCTTTATTATTCTTTTTTTTTACATTCAATTATCATTGTATCACCAATGTAAAAAAAAAAAAAAAAAAATGCAGAAAAATTTTACAATTTACAATTTTTCATTACAATATTACGTTTATAGGGGATATTTTTTTAAATTTATTTTCTTGCCTTTATTATTACTTTTTTAATATTCAATTATCATTGTAGGAAAAAATTACGTATAAGTGAATGTAAAAAAAAATAAAGGCAACAAAATAAATGTAAAAAAGCATCCCCTTTAAAATTGTAATATTATATCCCCTGTAAATTTGTGATATTTCATATTGTTATGTATGTGGTATGGGTACATAACAATAATAATTATAATGTTATATTATATTACAATAAATAAATTAAATTAAAAATATATATATATAAATGCACTGGCTTTCGAGAGCCCTCTTCAATGACACCCGTCTCGAAGGGACGCGACAAACTTTCGTGTTGTCATCCCCTGTTCACACGCGACGAGATAGTTACCGCAAGGGACGTGTTTTTTCGCCCTCTTCTTTTTGTTTTCTTCGTTTTTTTCTTTCTCTACCTTGGATACGATGTACGGGAGACTGAAGAAAATAGGGAAATGGACGAAGAAAAAGAGATGTTTTTTCGAGTCCTGTTTCATTGCGGCTCGGTCACCCTTTACCCCACCACCCCTTTATCACTCTCTCTCTCTCTCTCTCTCTTGCTCTCGAGGGACAGTAGAACCGTGTGCGGGCAATGGTGCAGAGCGGAAAAGGAGGAAAGGAGCAGAGAAAGAGAGAGACAGATATAGAGAGAGAGAGAGAGAGAGAGAGAAGAGGGTGGCGCGCCGCCCAGTCAATCTCGGTTTTGGCCCGGGACAAGCTAGGACGTCGGATCGATACATAGGAATCCGGCAGGAGACTGAAGCAGACAGTTTGCCGTAGAAAGCCGACCACTGCGGAGTAAAAGATTTTCACTGTGGTCACATTCTCTCTCTCTCTCTCTCTCTCTCTCTCTCTCTCTCTCTCTCTCTCTCTCTCTCTCTCACTCTCTCTCTCTCTCTCTTGCTCTCGCCCTCCCCATCCCTCTTTCGTGCGATACTCCATACCTACTTACTCGTTTCATACCGATTACGACGGGCATATGATTCAGCAACGAGATCGTCCGTGGACCGTCAGTTACACGATACAGAAATTCCAACACATCTATATATATATATATCGAAGTAACGATTACTCCCAACGGAGAACTGACAGAAGGAAATTGTGACACCTCGACAGGTTCGAGGGGAGGTGAGGACGAAAATAATCCAAACTAAAAGCTGGTCAAGCCAAATATAGCGTTGCATATATATACAGGGTGTCCCAGGACGGAATGTCATCCCTGAAATGGGGGGTTGGGGATGAAATTCTGAGTCGATTGATATAAGCATGTATGGTTCCCAGATCAAGCCCTGAATTATTATTAATTTTTAAAGACGGGCCAATCAGGCGCGCCCGATGCCTGGCGGAGCACGGTAGGAGCACCGCTCCGCCAGGCACCACTGCACGCGCGTATCGCTCACCGACGCGAGCCCGCTCATCGGGCGCGCCTGATTGGCCCGTCTTTAAAAATTAATAATAATTCAAGGCTTGCTCTGGGAACCATACATGCTTATATCAATCGACTCAGAATTTCACCGCCTACCCCCCATTTCAGGGATGGAATTTCGTCCTGGAACACCCTGTATATATATATACACATATAGGAAAAAGGGCGTAGTTGCGTGTACGCCGGTAGTCGTTTTATCGTCATCAGCACCGATTTCGTTTGTCCAATTTGTGACTGTACTCGAGGGAATGAATAAGCTTTATATATATTAGGGTGGCCCAAAAAAAAATCGGTATTTTTTTTTCACGTATAATATACGATAGTGGTCGTACATAAAAAAAAATTGTTTAAACAATAATGATTTTTTTTTAAATTCGTAATGATGACTTTCTTGTTCGTTCTTTTATTACAAATCGAATTAGATATGTTGCATCAATTTTTTATGAATACCATAATTTTTCGTCATTAATCGCCAAAAAAAATTACATCGATACGACCGCACTGCAAAAAAAAACATGTAATTTAAATAGAATCTATTCAAATCGAATAGGTTTGTTTCTTTGGGTTTGTTTAGTATAAACAAACAAGGGTTTATTATATAATAAGGGTTTTATATTATTAATATAAACAATAAGGCTTTGGGTTTGATATAAACCCAAACAAATATAAAGAAATAAATACTACAAACAAATATAAATTGTTTAATATAAAATAAGGAAGAAAAAACATTAATTTAAGATAAGATTTAAGATAAGATAAGATTAGATAGGATCTACTTAAATCAAATAGGTTTTTTTTTCCTTCTCCAACGGGCTACTACGATCCTATTCGTTTCAAATATATATATTTTTTTTATTGGTTCCAGCTGTTCTTTTTTGAATATTAAACGTATATAAATTAAATCAATTTTGGGAAAATGTAAATTAAATAAACTATAAATGTAAATATAATAAAAATGCTTTGCAAATTGGCGGATGAATTCACCTGATTTTTTTTTTTTTTCCAAATTGTCTATCATGATGGTACTTTCTCATCTTACCCTTTTTTTTCATTGTGAGGGTGGTTTTCCGATCGCTTCCGCTGATGGGCTCGCACTGGCGTTCCTCTTTGCCAGTTTCCGGTTTGTCGAACGATTTCCTCCCTTTTTGTACTTTTGGTCCTTCCTCGTCGAAGATAACGAGAGGAGTTTCTCCAAGTGCTGGCGAAAATTTTCTCAGTTACAAATCACTGGGGAAGGGCACGGATAAGAGAAGAGAGAGAGGGAGGGAAGAGAGAGAGAGAGAGAGAGAGAGAGAGAGAGAGAGAGAGAGAGAGAGAGAGAGACAGAGAGAAAGACAGAGAGAGAGAGAGAGAGAAAATGGCAAAACGTCGAACGGAAGTTCACCCTCCACGACAAAACGTTTCGGGATCGCTTTCGCGCGAAATAACGTTTCGGATCGTTTCGAAATTAGCTCGTGTATGGATCTCGCCAAGGATCTCGCTTCCCTCCTGATCCTTGACAACTCCTGCGCCTCCCCACCCCCTCCCTCTCCTCAACCACCCACCCACCCTTCCCCCTTCAACGTCACGCTCCTTTCGCCGGGCGAAAAATATACCGATTCGAGAGAGGCGGCTTATTGGAATCTCTGATGTTCTTTTTTTTTTCTTCTCTTTTTCCTTAAATCCGAATTTATCGCTTATTTCGATGTAGTCCCGTAGAAGCGAGTCCCTTGCGCTTCATGTACGGGCACACCCTCGTCCAACCTTCTCGCCTTCTTCCTTTTTTCCTCCCCCTCCTCCTCCTCCTCATCCTCTTCCTCTTATCGACTATACTTCCAATCGCGGAGAAACTTTTCGCTCGATAAAACGCACATAATACCCCAGTTTTTCTCGTACATTTAACGTGGAATTTTTCCGAAAGGAAACTCGTCGCGAAGCGAGAGCTTTTGCACGCCGGTCCTTGTTTTTTTTTCTTTTTTTTTTTCTTCTTCTTCTTTTCGAAAGAGTCTCACAGTCGAAGAAGTGTAGCAGGAGAAAACGAAAATATATATACGCGAGTATGGAAACTAATTTTTTTTTTTTTTTTTTTCGTATCTTCAAGAGGTATGCGCGATAATACGATAGACAATTCGCATTCCTTGCGATACGCGCTTTTCTACAATTTCAAATAAAGAACGGCGGAAGGGCGGGGGTGGAGGAGGGGGGTGAGGGGTGATTGAAGATCAATGGGAGGACTGCAGTATTAATTTGAGCAATAGTTTTTTTCTATTATTTTACACCCATTACGTAATTAGTTTGATTATAAGAATAATCATAATTCGAATTATTTTTATTATGACAATCGTATTAAAAATAATAATTGATAGCCTTACTCTCGTTTTTTTTTATTATTGTTACTACTATTATTATTATATCAAATATATTTATTCACATATATATAAGGTGTGGTAAAAAGAAATCTATTATTTTTGCATGAAATTGAAAGTTTTATTTAGCACACGGAGAGAATCAAAAAGTAATTTTTTTCGTGAATTTCACGGTAAAAATTACCGTGATATATTTAAATGTGGTGACAAGTGAGAAAAGCATAATAATTCGTATGCGACAAGTTTTTTTTAACTCACGTTACAGAAAATTTCAAATACGTAGCTAAAATTTTACTATACAAGAAGGGTAGCGCGCACGATAATTTTTACCGAGAGCACAATATATTTTCCTATAACACTCATTAAATTTTATGATAAATCTTAAAATAACTGTTATAAAGACGATACTTTTTTATAGACATTTTTGAAAGGCATAAAATAATAAAATGCACAGTAAAATTTCGCTTCATATTATATATTTTTTAAATTTAAGTTTTGCGTATTTTGTTAGACTTGAAAATTTACTAGAAAATCTGGTAAAATTTTCTATCTGAAGAAGAAATATTATTTTATTTTCGTAAATATCTGTGTGTTTACTCAGTAATAATAAGCGAAGTTTCAGGGTTGTCATCTGGTGACCGTTACTGCACGGTAAGTTTTAACATTTAATTCTCTCCGTGCATAGTTAGAATGATCCGATTTAGGTCTAATATGCACCGTTTTGATCGACAACTTGTTGCCACTTTGAAGGTAATTTCATTATGCCTTTCTCATAGAAACCCTCTCGTTACTATTGGCAAACAAACTGCGACAGTCGATTTTCACGAGCTTCTCTTGAGGCGAATATTTCACCAGTAAAATCGTTCGCCATAGACAGGAACAGGTGGTAATGACTTGGTGCCAGATCCGGACTATAAGGTGGATGCATAAGAAGCTCCCAACCAAGCTCCCGGAGCTTCTGGCGAGTCACTATCGATGTGTGTGGCCTGGCGTTGTCCCGATGGAACACAATTCCTCTCCTATTGGCCAAAGCTGGCCGCTTCTGGGCGATTGCTACCTTCAGACGGTCCAATTGTTGACAGTACAGGTCCGAATTAAGAGTTTGGCCGTAGGGGAGCAGCTCATAGTAGATGATTCCCTGCCAATCCCACCAAACACACAGCAAAATCTTCCTGACCGTCAATCCTGACTTGGCCACCGTTTGCGCCGGCTCACCGCGATTCGACCACGACCGTTTTCGCTTGACGTTGTCGTAAGTGGCCCACTTTTCATCACCGGTCACCATCAGCTTCAGAAATGGGTCGATTTTGTTGCGATTCAGCAGCGATTCGCGGATGGAAATTCGGTCCATGAGGTTTTTGTTGCGTTAACTCGTGTGGCACCCATACATCGAGCTTCTTTTTGTATCCAGCCTTATTCAAGTGCTTCCAAACGGTTTTTTTTGTGCAATGTTTAGCTCCTGGGTAATCGAAACAGTGCTTACACGACGGTCGGACTCGACGATTTCCATTATTTTATCGACATTTTCGACGATTGGCCTTCCAGAGCGTGGTGCATCTTTGACATGAAAATTACCGGAACGGAATCGACGAAACCAAAATTGCGCGTTATTGGCTGTTACAGTATCAGGACCATAAACACTATTCACATTTTCAGCCGTCTGGCTTGCGTTTTCGCCTTTATCGAAGAAAAACTGTAAAATATGGCGTATTTTCACTTTGCTGGTGGCCATCTTTGACGCGCGCTCAAACAATATTGAGTCGAGCAATCACAAAACTGTCTGAGATGTTTATTTTAGTACGAAATCTTATCTTTCTAACGCCGTCTAGCGTAATCCGATCGCACTTATACAACGCGAGATACAGATTACTAAAGTCATCTATTGCAAAAATAATGGATTTGTTTTTACTACACCTAATATATATATATATATATATATATATATATATATATATATATATATATATATATATATATATATATATATTGGAAAAGAGTCTTTCTGGCGTTTAATCAGAAATCGCTTGAACGTTTATCCGCGCGTAAATGATATAGATCCAAGTGTGGAGAAAGAAAGGTGTGTGTGTGTCGAAGGGTTGAAAGTTTCCATTGTCGAATCAAATATATACAGTATCCATGGAATTTCGCATTTCCAGCCTGGAGCAACGAAATCATCATCATCATCATCATCATCATCATCATCATCATTATTATTATCATCATCATCACCCCGCAATCGGACGCAAACAAATCTGTACAATATCGAGGCTGGTATATCGTAATCTAAGTTAGCGCTATTCACGAGCGTTTACTATACCGCAATAGCAACACTGATAAATACACAAAGGCACGGTGTGTGGGGTTTGCCGCCTTTCCACGGGCGTTAATATTTCCCATTCTCGAAACACCCCCCCGCCCCCCCGACCCCACGTTGGCAAACGCACACCCCAAAAACACCAAACACACCGCGGGGCTAAAACTGGATTGCGAGCATGAGCACGAATATGAATTCGCTCGACGTCGATACACGTCAATGAAAATTGGCCGCTGGCGATTTTATTTGTGTGAGAGCGAGAACGATGCGTTACTTTATTTATTTCGCCATTCTTTATTTATTTATTTATTTATTTAGTTATTTATTTATTTTCTATATGTTGTGCGTCCCGTTCTATAGTCTTTATCATTATGTGTAATATTAAACAATAAATAATAATAAATAATGTGATGAAGGCGCCACAGCATAATAAATTGTTAAAAAATACAAATTTATATTTTATAATAAAATCGATAGATAATTTAATGTTTGTAATAAAGAAATTACTTCCAAAGAACTACATTTGGATATTATTTCACGTGAAAAATGGAAAATTAATTTGCGTTCATTAATATTAATAAGCAGATTCATCAACAACTCCTCAAACTCAATATCGGATCATCTCAGGATCTTCTTTATTACCATATATATATATATATATGTACAGCCTTGGCCAAAAGTATTAGGCACCCTGTAAATTTTGTATCCGGACAAAAAATTGAATATCTCGGTGAAAAAAAAATCGTAAACCAATTTACCAAACGGAGTTTCAAAGCGGACAAAGCCAGCTTCATTTCGCATTTTTATTTTTATTTTTACGATATTTTTAGTACCCGATACGTAATTTTGTAAATGCCCATTTTTCACGATTTTCGCACTTTGCAAAACCGCGTACCTGGACGTTGAAAAATGGTAATCTCACCGTTTAGTGATAAAA
>OZ010719.1:27222922-27247459 GCA_963932345.1 Ophion ventricosus
TTGAGGGTTGAGGGTTGAAGGCGTTCCGGCGAGAAAGAGGAAGCTGGTCTATGTAGATATTATTACGTTCCTTAATAGGACTTCCTTGATGCAGAATTCTCGAGGAAATCCCACCCCTTACAAATTCACCCTCGCCTACTCTCGTCTAGTTCTAGCCCTTTGCTCGACGCGGATATCCGTATATACATATATATATATATATATATATATATATATATATATATATATATATATATATTCATAAATGTACTCCAAGTTACAGTGAGAAGCGCGCGTCTTGGAGCATCGTAGTGGTAACTTGAATCTCGATTTTCAACGAAACCGTACTCCACATCAACCCCCGAAAACGCTTTTGCTCTCTCTCTCTCTCTCTATCTCTATCTCGCTCACTCTATTTATGTATATAGCTTTTTCGTTCGGCCAAAACCCAAACAAACCCTCTCTAGCGCCTTCCTCTCCTTTCTCTTTCTCGCTGTATCTTTCTGTACTTCTCTCTCTCCCTCATAGCGCTCACAAGTTCGCTAAGCTTCCTCCCCATTCTCTCTCTCTCTCTCTCTCTCTCTCTCTCTCTCTCTCTCTCTCTCTCTCTCTCTCTCTTCCCCTCTCTCTCTCTCCCTCCCTCGCTCTCGCCAACGAAGGGTCGGTAGACTCGCGGAGCACACGGCAACTTCCGAAACATCACTTTGGCCCTTGATCCACGCTAGCAGGAACGAATATTAATATTTCACCGAGCGAGCAATGAGTAACTAACCGGAAATAACCGTGAGCGGTCGCTGTGGCTTTCGTACATTCGCGTTGCTTAATAATAATATCGTCCTGGTGAAATTCGCTAATCTCCATTTTGCTTCGATCTCTTACGTTGAGCATTGAAGACTCAATGGCGAAAATGAGGAAATGAAATGCTTAACGAAGTATGCACGTTTTCTTTAGAATAATAATAATAATAATTATCAAAATGCTGATAATAAATCATTATTAGGGTCTATATATGTGTGTAATTTTTACGGGTAAAAAGTACCGCAACAAAAAAAATAATGCAATAATATATATAATAATTATTATTATTCTCACATTAACATGTATTAATGACAAAAACATTTCAATAAAAGTAGGATTTCATTAAAAAATAAAATATAAAAATTATACAATGGTATAATTTTTAAATATAAATTGAATAATTTTTTTAATATTGTATGTAATTTTTTAATCTTGAAAAATAGAAAAAATTTTGAATAAAATTTTTGTATCAAATATAAAAAGTGTTTGCACCAATAAAATATAAAAATTATACTATTGTATAATGTTTATATTATAAAATTTATAAAACGGTATAATTTTCATATTTTATTGGTGCAAAAACTTTTTATATTTGATATAAAAATTTTATTCAAAATTTTGTCTATTTTATATTTAAAAAAACTTGATATAATATAATATATAATATAATATAATATTTTTATATAGATTTTTTCTATATTATATAAAAAAATTTTATAAAATATTTGTTTATATAAATTTTTTTATATTTTTAACGATACAAAAACAGTAATATTTCAATCGAAAAATAAAAAAATCAAACATCAATAATAATTATTATTATTATTTATTATTGTTGTTGCAATTGTCCTTAAATATTAGCAATAATAATGGTACAACAATACGACAATTAAAAAAAAAAAATAACGCAACAGTAATAAAATTAATGATAGAATAATTAAAACATAAGCTGATATTAAAATAAAAAGACGTCAAATAATAATGATAACAATAGTGACTGAAAACTGTTGGCGAAAATCATGAGTAACGATATACAACAATAATGATGATAGCGAGAGAGTGGAAAAGCGAAGATGAGACATAGGGCAAAGGAAGAACAAGATTGAGTACCGCGGGAATGAGGGCCTAGAATGAGATAGGAATTCGGAGCCCTCGACGTAACACCGCAAGGGCTCTGTGGCCCGTCACACCGCAAAGAGTAGTCCTCGTGTGGCGAATCGATGCTCGCGTTAAAGGGGGCCAGGAGGGCGAAGGGAAGTGGCATGGGGTCGAGGGGGTTGGAAAATCGGGAGACATTAAAAGTTTTCCCTGCAGGAGGATCAGAAAGGCGAGTGGCAAGGGCTCGCGGGGGAGGGAGTATGGTATAGAGAGTTGGCTAGAGATCTAGCACGTTTCGAACGACTGTACTCTACATCTCCGTCACTCTATTGCGAGGCCGCGGGAGCATCCCACCCCCGCCCAACTGACGCCATTCAAGCCCCGTACCCGCTGGGATTTCGAGCTTATCAACGAGCCAAAAGATAACGGCTGACGTTCGAGAGATTCGATATATGTATATAGATATATCGTCAATAGTGCAAGTCTTCGTTTATATCGCTCCGGTTCATCCGACACCCCCGTCGATTACTGGATTTTTCATTATTTTATTTATGCAATTTTTTTTTTACACTCTTTTACGAAGAACAGTTTTGCCAAGATTGCGTAAAAATGTTTTCGCATCGGGATTGGCGGACAACACGTTGCCCGCAACTTCGTCCTGCCCTCCTCTCCCTTAAATGTCGATTTACTTCTTTATTTGTATTTAATATTTATTTATAGTATCGTGAAAGTTACCTATATAAAGTTACCTATATAATAAACTAGCTTCCTTAGTTAAACTAAACTAAACTAAACTAAGTAATAAGCTTAGCTAAACTAAACTAAACTAAATAATAAGCTTAGCTGAACTAAACTAAACTGAAATAAAATAAATAATAAGCTTAGCTGAACTGAACTGAACTAAACTAAACTAAACTAAATAATAAGCCTAGCTAAACTAAACTAAACTAAATAATGAGCTTAGCTAAACTAAACTAAGTAATAAGCTTAGCTAAACTAAACTAAATAATAAGCTTAGCTGAACTAAACTAAACTAAACTAAGTAATAAGCTTAGCTAAACTAAACTAAATAATATGCTTAGGTGAACTTAACTAAACTAAACTAAACTAAACTAAAATAAACTAAGTAATAAGCTTATCTAAACTAAACTAAATTATATATATTATTATACATATAATAATAATAAAATAAGATAAGAAGACGTTGTGATTGTCAACATTTTTGATATATACATAAAATGTATTTTTTTTTATTTATAAAAAATGTTTTCATACCTATATATAGAATTATTCCTATTATTGTTACTTATGCATATACAATATCTTGCTATTCATGAATAACAAAAGCAGTAGCATTTTAATAAAAAATAGTACAGATGATCCAAAAGTGTATAATAATTATTATCACATTACCATTTATAAACCAAAAAAAAAACAGTGCCATTTCAATTTAAAAAAATTAGATAATGAAAGAATTCATATCAATTATTATTATTATTATTGTACTAATTATAAAAATATAAATTTTACTATAATTTGTGTATCAAAGACAAGCCCAAAAAAATGCAATAAACCTGGATACGCCGAGTGATATTTTCGACCAGAACAATAACGAGAACACTGACAGCCGGAATAATGAGAGAATTTGGTATTGGGAGCGTGTAAAAAAAAAATTAGGAGCATGTCTCTCGAATGTCGAAACGTGGACATAATTGTTCTTCATCGTTTGCGCAATAACAGACAACAAAGAGCGCCTGTGGAGAAAGAAGTATAAAACGCGAGGTTGGCACGGCAGAAAGAACGAGAGAAGTCGCGGAAGGGTGAAGAGGGTGGCTTGATTTATCAAACGACCTGATTTGCCAAACGACAATTGTGAAAGCATTGGCAGAACGTACACGGAGTTCTCGTAAAGTTCTCCGCTCGCATCGCCGTTCCACCAGTAATTGGCTCAATCTCGTTTTTTTTTTTCGTCCAATTTCTTTCTTTTTTTTTCGATTGCTAGGGCAATCGATTTGGCTGGTCGAGGCAAAGAGACGAAGTGGAAACGAAGGCCTGGCTTGGTCGGGTGCAGAAGAAATCTAAGGGTTGCACGAGCTTCCTCCCGTTCGTTAGTGACTTTATAATAATGAGAATCGTTGAGCAGCAGCAGCAGCAGCAGCAGCAATGTTTCCTCGCCCCAAGCGGCCCCTGGATCTCTTTTATTTTATTTTTTTTTTCTCTATGGCTAAAAGGAAAGGGCAGTCAAGAGGGTGAACCGTGCAAAAATGGAATCACCTCTAATCACTGGGCCTTGAGTTGGTACGCGGATCAAGTGTGCGAACCAACTGGGAAGAAAGAAAAAACCTGATGAGGAACGCTACGTATAAAGGAGTACCGAAGAAAGTAGGCAGCCGGTAGCGCAGTACCTGGGGAAAATTTATTCCTGGACACGGAAATGAGGCCGTCGTTTCAGAACGTTGTCTCGGCAAAATATGAAGTGGCACCCGCACGAGTAAATCCTAGGTGGTAACTTTGTTGCGGTAAGCGACAACACGGTTGACGAAACCAAGAGTGTTCCTTGGTGTGTGGTGGGATGGCACTTGCCATGGAGAAATCTATTGGAAAAACCGTGTATCGGTGAACCAGCGAATGCGAATGGTTAACCGAAAAATCCTGATTGATTCGAAACCATCCACGTGGATGAGCCAATAACGCAGGTGGTCGAAGCAACGAACCGGGACAGTTCGTCGCGATGAGGACATTCGCAGAGTGTGTTGGGAAACATAGAGATTCAGATGGAAGATGGGAAGTCCTGGTTGATTGACGCCTGCCTGACGGGCAAACGGGTAATTGGGTGGTCAAGCCAAAAATCCACGCTTGGCTGACCAGTTTATCCATTTGTTTAGAAACGAGTTAGGAAACCTAAAAACTGAAGTGGAGCGTAAATGGAACTAGATTGATCGACACCTGCTGGCTTGCTACTCCAGCAATTAGTTGGTTAATCCAAAAATCCAGGACAATTCGTGCAGTTCAAGCGTCAATCTAGAGATGAGCCGAGAATCCAGAACAGCTGCGATGAAGCATATGGTCAAGTTGAAATGATAGGCTAGTCACCCAAAATCCATAACAACGTCAAATGCCAAATACACAATTCAACCAATCAGCTTGACAATCCATAGCTGTATTACAAAATCTAGGCTTCTTGATGATTCAGTGACGCGGCATTGCAATCCAAGAGATTTTGAGAACCCAGACAACTTCCACCAGGCCTTGATCGTTCAGTTAGCATTTGTACGCAAAGTTATAGAATGTTCTTGCACTGTACAAGCTTTAACTCGAGTTTTAATATGATGCAAGCATAATGTACATAAAATGGTACAAGCATTCGAGACTCTTGAGGCGGCTCTAATTATAGAGTACCGGAGAGCAAGCGAGTCACGGAGCAAATAAAAATAAAAAAAAGAAGTAAGTAAAAAGTCCTGCGGTTGGTGGACAAAAGCACGAGAGTTGCCAAAATAACGTAACGAGCACTTGATTCGTTATGAAACGGGAGAGTCGTGCAAGCGCGGGAGTTTCTGGCGAGCTTCTATCGATCGGTGAGTTCCCAGCCCAGCGTTTCTCCAGCCCCGCCATGCCACTGACTATCCACGCTTACAAAAGGTCCGATTCTTTTGCAAGCAGAGCGTTGCCTGATGGAATGCGATCGAAAGTGGGGAGGAAAAAAAAATGTGGCGTCTGGGAATCGGGTGACCGTAAAGAGCTTTACGGTTTGGTCGCGCCAAAAGTATCTCGTCTGATGGCAGCACATTTGGTTGAGGAGTGAACGCAATGGCCAGTAAAAAGGAGCAGCATTCTTAGGAACATGGTTCTTACTAGTGCCAAAGGTACCAACGAGCGAGTCACTAAAATGGTATGTTTGGGTTAGAAAGCAACCATTTCGTGAGCTCGTAATTGTTCCTAGTTGTCACTTGCTGGAAAGTTACTAAAATTCTCTGGCTTTGTTCGAGTTAAAAAACAGCTGCATCCAACAACTAAGTCTTATTAGTTGTCACTTACTAGCTAGTTACTAAATTAGTTTGTTTGGATTTAAAAGCAGCATTAAAGTAACCTACTAGCAAGTTGCTAAAGTGGTTCGTTTGGGTTTAAAAGGCAGTAGCATTCTAGCAACTAACCAGCAAGTTTCTTAATGCTGCCGCCTCATAACCCACCAACCCTGACTACCTACAAGACCTGAATACCTCCAACAAAGTTCTTCAGAACATTCTTTTGACCTTCTTCCAGTCTTTTTTTTATTACCAAAGTGAATCACCAGCTCATCTAGCGAGTTACTAAAATGATATGTTTGAGTTTAAAAGTAGCAGCATTTTTATAGCTCACTAGCTAGTTACTAAAGTGGTTTGATAGGGTTTAAAAGCAACATTGGTGGAACCTACTAGCAAGTTACTAAAGCGGTTTGTTTGGGTTTTGAAAATCGTCTGCTTTGGTTTAAAAGCATCAGCATTTAAATAACTTACTAGCAAGCTACTAAAATTCTTTGTTTGGGTTTAAAAGCAGCATTAAAGTAACCTACTAGCAAGTTACTAAAGTGGTTCGTTTGGGTTTAAAAGGCAGTAGCATTCTAGCAACTAACCAGAAAGTTTCTTAATGCTGCCGCCTCATAACCCACCAACCCTGACTACCTACAAGACCTGAATACCTCCAACAAAGTTCTTCAGAACATTCTTCTGATCTTCTTCCAGTCTTTCTTGTTTTATTACCAAGCTGAATCACCAGCCCGTCGTTGGGAACTTCCTGAAACGCTGCTCTATATCACTGCCCATGAAATTCCGCACCAAAGTTGTTTGTTTGTCAGCAACATGAACAGACGTAGAACCTGCTGCACTCCGCACCATCAGAATAGATCGGATTCCCTGAACGATAGTTGAGCCGTTGGTCGTGTTTTCCCATAAAGGGCTGCCATTTTCACCCTCGCGATTCCCCTTATGGATTCGCATACACGGGTACTTTTCCAAGTGTTGTGCACGAGCCTCAACGTTCCAGCAGGTACATAAATAACGATATCAGTCTGGCGTATAACAGGGCCGAGAATACCCTGACTGCGCGCGCGTGAATGTGTGTGTGTGGGTGTGTGGTATAGCTCAACGGCACTCGATATGATGAAGGAGCGAAGAACCACCGCGCCGGAAGTCGTCCGCGTCTTGCGAGTCTAGGACGTCCCTGTGGAGGATATAAAGCGGCGCCCTCTCGCGTCCTCGTTCATCAGATCGATACACCCGAGTCCGCTGTGTGTATCGCTCCTATGGACACGGAACATCCGGTCACCTGCGTCACGTAACAAACGAGACGCGAACCCCTCGAACCTTTATCCACCGGGGGAATGTGCGATATTCTGCGCGACGCTTTTGTTTTTTTTTTTCCTTTTTTTTCATCCCTCTCGTTCAACCCCTGGTAAAACCCAAGGATATAAAGCACTGTATGTAAAGAACGAACGAAGTACTATATTTAAATCCAAACAAGCCCAAGGCAGTAAACAACGTACTATTTATAAATTTCAGTACCGAGTAGAATTTGCCAACTTTTTTTAAAATGGAAATATAAGCTTGCAATGCGCTTGAATTATGTATTAAATTTCCATCGTGTATGGTTCTCGTGAAAATAAATGAAAATAAAATAAATAAGTGAAAATCAATATTAAAAAAAACTAAATAAATTATTAGGAGTAGAAATTAATTCGGTCCGTTTTCAAGAGATGGCTCTGGCTGTTCTGAATGTTTCATAGTGACAGCTGATTTCGGTGCTTTCAGAGAGGTTACTCATCTGTCAATAACATTCAGTTTATATCGCTTTGAGTTCCATTGAAAACCTTGTTTTTTACTGTGTTGAATATGTCAAATTTTGTGTCAACTAAGCAGCATTTGCGGGAAGTGTTTACTTTTCTGCTTTAATTGGAAGAAGAAAAGTGCAGCTGAAGCGCATCGAATGCTTGTTGAAGTTTATGGTGATGATGCTCCAACTGATAAATCATGTAGGGAATGGTTTCGACGCTTTAAAAACGGTGTTTTCAGCGTTGAAGACAAGCCTCGCCCTGGACAGCTAAAAAAATTCGAAGACAATGAATTGGAGGCATTACTCGATGAAGATCCGAGTCAAACGCAAGAAGAGCTTGCAGATTCATTGAGAGTGACTCAACAAGCAGTTTCCGTACGACTAAAATCCATGGGATTGATTCAAAAGCAAGGAAATTGGGTGACTCATGAACTGAAATTGCGAGACGTTGAAAGGCGATTTTTCTCTTGTGAGCAGCTGATTCAAAGGCAAGAAAGAAAGGGTTTTTTACATCGGATTGTGACTGGGGATGAGAAATGGATATTCTACGATAACCCCAAGAAGAAAAAATACTACGCTTTGCCCGGTAAATCGTTGCCATCGACCTCAACATCAACACCAAAGCCGAATATCCATGGTTCGAAGGTCATGCTGTGTATCTGGTGGGACCAAAAGGGTGTTGTGTACTATGAGCTGCTACAACGTGGCGATTCCATTACGGGCGATCGGTATAGACTACAATTGATTCGTTTGAGCCGTGCATTACGAGAAAAACGGCCGGAACACGAGCAAAGACATGACAAAATTATTCTTCTGCATCACAACACTCGGCCTTAGGTCGCAAAAGTCGTAAAAAAATATTTGGAACACGCTCAAATGGGATATTTTACCGCACCGGCCGTATTCTCCGGACATTGTTCCTTCTGATTACTGGTTGTTCCGACGGATGCAGCAGGATTTACCAGCTCACCGGTTCACTTCTTTCGCAGAAATCGATAATTGGCTCAAACCTTGGATCGCCTCAAAAGACGAGACTTTTTTTCGTGATGAAATTCAAAAATTGCCTGAGAGATGGGACGCTGGTACCCAATCGTCATAAAAATAATAATAGCTTCAAGAATGTTTTCCCCAATGACAATAGCACTTGAGGCATTCGATCACAAAAGTCTAGGGAAAAATCTTCGGATACATTAAATTCGAGACTTTGAATCTTCAATGAGGTGTCACTTTTCCATTTGCGGTGTTCCTTCTGATATACCCTACGACACAAAGGGCAGAAGGGGGGAATAATGGCGGGAGGGATTGAGACTATCGTATAGAAGTCCCTTGATAAAAGCTTCTGGCAGTTTATTTCGGGGCTCACAAAAGCTTCGTTCAAGAAAAGGGTGGGGGGAGGGGCAGTAGTAGCTGACTAAAGATATATATATGAAGTTATAGAGCGTCGTATAGGTAGGCGAAGAGGTATGGAAGTCGGTCGCGATGCTCTCAACAGGGTTGTAGCTCGGCTTCATAAATAATGCAGGGCTTGCCCGTACAGCAGAGGTTCAACTCGTCGGGTTCCACGATCTCGCATAGCGCTAAGGGTAGAAAAGGATACGAGATAGAGTGAGAGCGAGACAGAGAGAGAGAGGGGGGTGTACAAGGAGAAAAGGGCCGAGTATGAGCGAACATGAAAGCCGAATAGGGAACAAAAAAGAAGAGAGAGTGAAAAAAGCGACACACACATACACACCGAGGAAAGGAAGTACGTCAGACGTTGCCCAAGCAAGTCTCCCATATCAACTCGCTGTCCCTTATTCCTGGCCCTTTTCCACACCCTTTACCTTCTCAATCCCGTCTGAAAGAATCGCCACGAGGGATCGGTCATTTTCGAATGAACTTTTCAAAAACTCAGAGGGCAAAGGGATGGCGAAAGGGCTCGAGGGGCTCGAAGGGCGGACATAGCCTCGGAGGAAAAAAAACATGGCAACAAACGCTGCACCGCACGTAGGGCGAAAAACTAGCAGAGTGTATTACCGAGCTACTGAAGATAATGACGAGGTGAAGAAAAATAGGAATAGGGGCGAATACTCATGTGTGGGGATATGACGACCTGGGACAAAGTACTCTCTCTCTCCTCTCTCTCTCTCTCTCTCTCTCTCTCTCTCTATCTCCCTCTCTCTCACTCTCTCTCTCTCTCTCTCTCTCTCTCTCTCTCTCTCTCTCTCTCTCTCTCTCTCTCTCTATCTCTCTCTCGCTCCGACCGAACGGAAAAGAAATAACTCGCAGAATTGGACGAGGTAACCCTCTCACTTGATGAAATATGAATGTTACTCTCCGGAACAGCTGGCTAAGGTTTGACTACGTACAGTACTCTGTGCTTTGCTTCTCCCTCTCCCTCTTTCTCTCCCTCTCTCTCTCTCTCTCTCTCTCTCCTCTCTCCTCTCTCTCTCTTTCTATTGCAGAGCAAAAAGACGATGCACAACGTTGACCTCTGCCATGATCGATAAGATCGCGCTATAGACTTTTGTGTTCTTCCTTTTTCTCTCTCTCTCTCTCTCTCTCCCCCTCTCTCTCTCTCCCCCTCTCTCTCTCTTACTCTCCCTTGCCCTTTCCCTTTTTTCATAACAATACTAGACAATAATATGAACTGGATTTCCTACGTGGACCACTAATTCCATCATTTTAGCTTCGTTGAATTCGTCACCAAGGTCTTCTCATCATCACCATCAATGATTCCATCCTCAATGGGTCACACTGACAGAAAAATTCTTTTGATATTAACTAGATGCGTTTATTTGATTTTCTTTTTTCAATTTGAAAAAAATTATACTTATAAAATTATATTCCAAAAGATTGTGGGTGTGAAAAATCTCTAAGTACTGAATTTTCGAATTCTAGCGCAACCCCGCTTGATTCACGTCGTGACTTTACACTAACTTTAAGCCCGTTTATCTCGAAACTACTTTTTTCAAGTCGCCCGGACTCATAACTCAAACAAATTTCAACCGATTCACTTGAAATTTTAACTGTATATTTAGAATTACATTATCCGAGGCACTACGTAGGATTTTTTTAATTATATTGCATAGATCCTTTTTTATAAACAATTTTCTGTCGATTTTCTCATAGCATTTTGTACTATTTGTTTTAGAAATGCGCCATTTTGACAAAAAAAAAACAAGGGGACTTGGTTTTTGTCAAAAAAAAACTAGGTCGGGAGACCTCGGTCTCTTCGGGTCCCCCGACCTGGTACTGGACGTATAAAATGCAAAATATCGCTCATAATAAGGAGATGAAAATCGTAGGGAAGTTGCATCAATGGGGAAAAGAAGAGGTGGCAAAAAAAAAAATTGATATACGACAGTTCGTTATCGGAATTTCGATTTCGCGAAAAGTTGTTTGGGGCAGAATAAATAGGGGAAAGATAACGGGACCTGGCGGATCTAACCTATTGAGTTCTCTCTCTCTCTCTCTCTCTCTCTCTCTCTCGCTCTGTGTGTGCTTGCAGCATTATGAAATTCCTCCTCGAGTCTCAATACGTTGAACCAAGAGGGCGATAAATCTAGGAAGTTTGTCGGTTGCTCCCTTCCGCCCTCGCCCCCCTCTCCGCGCTATCGCTCGGTGGGCCCCAAGGGTGCCATGCGTGCCGCACTGTGCCATCGTGAGCTGCACGAACGAGCAGGCTAGCAACCCTGCAGGAGATAACGTCAAGCGCATACGTATATATCCTCGTGCGTGGCTTCGTAAATTCTCCGTCCTTCTTTACCCTCTTCCTCTTTTTTCTTTTTTTTTTTCTTTTTCTTTTCACTTCCTTCTGCTCGCTTTCCTCGTCCACGTCGATGCAAATGTCAAAGCCAAGGGTTTGAGTATTGGTGAAAAAAGCAAAAAAAAAAAAAAAAAAAGAAAAAGTTTCGGCGGATCCTCCGTACGGGACGATAGCGAAATGGCACCCTACGATGGGGACCATTCCTGAAAGGCTGGCTCACCATTGCAGAGATCGTTTTTCAATTCGTAATCTTTTTTTCATCCCTGTTCTTCAAGCTTTGATTTTTCGTTTACTCGATTAGACAGAAAAAAAAAAAAACAAAGCAATTGCGAATTCTCGATACGTTGTGTTTTTTTTTGTTCTTCGAAATACAGAAAAATACGATGCAAAAAAGAAACGAAAAAATAAAAATATGAAACAAAAATATTGCAAACGGAAGAAAAATTCTTAAACAAATGAGTAAAAATCTGCAGATATTACACAAAGCGCAGCTATTTCTTTTCGGGCTGATAAGAAAATGGTACATGCAAATAGTATGAGTTTCTCTCTCTCTAGAACTCTCGAACTCTCGAACTCTTCAGCTCTCCAACCCTCCAACCCTGGAACGTTCCAACTCTGGAACTCTCCAACTCTCCAACCCTGGAACTCTTCAATTCTGGAAATCTCCAACTGTCCAACTCTGGAACTCTCCAACTCTCCAACCCTGGAACTCTCCAACTCTGGAACTCTCCAACTCTCCAACTCTGGAACTCTCCAACTCTGGAACTCTCCAACTCTCCAACCCTGGAACTCTCCAACTCTCTAGCCCTGGAACTCTCCAACTCTGGAACTCTCCAACTCTCTCTCTCTCTCTCTCTCTCTCTCTCTCTCCAAAATGCCCTCCCCCTCTCCAAAAAAAGAGCAATGATACCCCGTGACGTAAGCCCTAATTGTAATAACTCATTTTAAAAAAACTGAAGAGAAAGAGATGAAAGACGTATCCATGTAAATTCCATTGTGATGCGGATGCTGCGTCACGGTATTAGAGCCGCCGTTCGTACAACGAAAAAAAAAAAAAAAAAAAAAAAACAACCCTCCGGGCGAGCCTGGTCGCCCTTAATCCGCGCGTAGTATCGTCAATGAGAAAAGCGCCACATATGACGTTTCTCATATTGACAACGAGCCCTCGTGTTCGCGTGGCGCAGCCGGGCGATGACACGTGACTCGGGTAACGAAATAAGTGGCCGAGCACTGTGTCTCGTCGCACTGCGTGCGGGCCTCGTTGACGGCAGGGGGCGGGGAGGGGCTATAACTGTATGAATAACGGGATATTAATGTAGAAGAGAAAAAAAGAAGAAAAGGAAAAAAAAAACGAATACGCGTCATTGTCGCATTAGTTATAGCCGTATATTGGTTTAGGCTCGTGTGTGTGTGTGTGTGTGTGTATCTGGCTGTCAGTGTGCGTGAGTGTACAGTAAACTCGTACGTCCTCACCTGGTGTGTGAAATAAACGCGTGGTACTCCTTGTTTTTTTCGCAACCCCCCCCCCCGACCATCTCTTGCCACTGGTGCTTTCGCCGGTAGGCAACCGGCGATAAACGAGGGTTATTGGGGACTCGGCGAAACGAAAATAGGGGTGCGAGCATACCCCCTGACAATGGCCCGAGGCTAATCCCATCTAGGTGTTTTGAAAATACTCACACGTCTTGTATTTATGATTATATATATATATATATATATATATATATTTATATATTTATATTTATATATATTATATTATATTATATTATATTATATTATATTATATTATATTATATTATATTATATTATATTATATTATATTATATTATATTATATTATATTATATTATATTATATTATATTATATTATATTTTATTATATTTTATTATATTTTATTATATTTTATTATATTATATTATTCTATATTATATTATATTCTACTTTATTTTTAAAATATAATTTATAAATTATAATATATTATTATTTTATTACTTTAATATTATATGTTTACGTTTACATAAAATATGTACGAGGTCTTCAATTTTTTTTATTCCTATATATATATGTATATGTGTGTGTGTGTGTGTGAGCATTGGTGCGTGTAGATGTGCAACTCATGTGCGGATAATCAATTTTTATATTTATTATATATTTGTCTGTGTGTATAAAAAGTGCAATTTCTATACTTCAGTAATAAATAATTATTTCAATTTTTTTATCTATTTGACGAATGAAAAATACGCTTTTTTTATATTCATATGACGAATAAATCAAATAAAAATAAATTCATATAATAATTCAATTTTCCCCTCAATTTAATTCATACTATCTATGACATGTGTGAAAAGATTTGGAAGAAAAATAAAATAAAAAAAGAAGAAAACCCATTCGATGTATCTCAATGCGTAGACGAGAAGAAAAGGAAAGGGTCTTCGTAATGCAGAGAAAGAGAGAGAGAGAGAGAGAGAGAGAGAGAGAGAGAGAGAGAGAGAGAGAGAGAGAGAGAGAGAGAGAGAGAGAAAGAGAGGGAGAGGGAAAGAAAGAGAGAAAGAGAGAGGGGAGAGAGAGAGAAGCTCGTAACTACTTTTTCCTCTCCGAGAACCCCCCCGCGAAACTTCTCATCGCCAAGAGGTTAAAAGGGGCGATCTCATTAGAGCCTTATCACACCGACCAAAGTACCACATCGCTCTCGCCACTCGCGAGAGCCTGGCCAACCGTCCTAGTTCTCCAGTCCCAAAGAAATTATCCCAAACTCCCCAACACCTTGTCCCCTATTGTTAACAATTTATTTTAATTTTCTTTACCTTTTTCATGTCGTCCCTCTCTCTCTCTCTCTCGCTCTCTCTCTCTCGCTCTCTCTCTCCCGCTCACTTTTTCATTATCACACGAAAGCAATAATTATATTCCATCGTGCAGGCTTCGTTCACTATTTCGCTGAGGTTGTCCAAAAGGGCGAGCGAATCGGAGGACGCTACCCTCGGCCTGATCGACCGTTCAGGAGAGGAGTCGCAGCGCAAGGGGGATGAAAAGTCCCCGAATAAAGTCGAGGGGTGCAGGGAAGATAGGTGACTCGGTTGTGTAATACGAGGGAGAACGGAGGCTGGCCCTCATATATATATATATATATATATACAGGGGAGTTTTGATATGGTGGATGGAGGATCGTGATCTGGGAGAGAAATTCGTGCGTCCCTCGTTCACCCTGCGTCCAATCTAAATTAGAGGCTCTCATGGGCATTATATATATATATATATAGGAGACGAAAGCAGCCCTGGTCTTGTCTGGTTGGTGGTATGGTTCGCATCGTAGGTCGCTCGCACGAACGGAGTGGGAAATTAGCAAACTGCATATATATATATATGTGTGTGTGTGTGTGTGTGTTTGTGCAAGGATGTGTGTGTGTATATATATATGGGGAAAACGACATTTCACACTCATCGTATCTGTGTAATTCGAAGTAGTGTGGTTTACGAAAAAAAAAATTATTTATAATAATATTTACCAATTATTATACTAATAAAGATAATACTAATAAAAAAGACACTAATAACACACTAAAAAAGACACTAAAACACACTAATAAAAAATGCATTAGTATTATTAATATAATAACAATATATTATTAATAATTGATATATATATATATATATAATAATATATTGCCCGGGCAATAAGTCTATAAAAATATTTTATATTATTAATATTATTAATTATTATTATCAATATATTAAATATATATTAATACTAATATATACTAAAATACTAAAATACTAAAATGCTAAAATACTAAAATACTAAAAAAAAAATTATTTATAATAATATTTACTAATTATTATACCAATAAAGATAATGCTAATAAAAAAGACACTAAAACACACTAATAAAAAATGCATTAGTATTATTAATATAATAACAATATATTATTAATAATTGATATATATATATATATATATATATATATATATAATATATTACCCGGGCAATAAGTCTATAAAAATATTTTATATTATTAATATTATTAATTATTATTATTAATATATTAAATATATATTAATACTAATATATACTAAAATACTAAAATACTAAAATGCTAAAATACTAAAATACTAAAAAAAAAAATTATTTATAATAATATTTACTAATTATTATACTAATAAAGATAATACTAATAAAAAAGACACTAATAACACACTAAAAAAGAAAATAAAACACACTAATAAAAAATGCATTAGTATTATTAATATAATAACAATATATTATTAATAATTGATATATATATATATATATATATATATAATATATTACCCGGGCAATAAGTCTATAAAAATATTTTATATTATTAATATTATTAATTATTATTATTAATATATTAAATATATATTAATACTAATATATACTAAAATATTAATACTAATAAAGATAATATTACACTAATTATTATACAAATAAAGATAATTGTTTGTACTATTTATCGATACTATCAATGAATAACAATCAATCTGCCACGATAACGCAGTTTGGCATGATCGCTCGAGCAAACCAGTTAAAAAAAAAAAGGAAATAAATGACGAAGCAAACGGCTCATCGCGATCCGATCCGAATTCAATGACGACCCATCTGGCTCCGCGATACAATCGAGAAAATCGGGTGGCATTATGAGAGAGCCCGCGGGGATTATACGAGACACGCGTATATACGCTCTTTCTATATCGCAACTATGATAACGCGTCTCGATATATTTGACAATATCGGTGGCAAGGGGAGGGGGGGCGGAGGATTTCTTTGTCATTGTCCTCCCCTCTGTACGTAAACACACACGAGTAAAGATACATTGGGCTATTTTAATCCCGTTCTTATTTCGACTTCATCGTCAGCCGTTCGGGATTTGATTCCTGTCCTGCCTCTCTCTCTCTCTCTCTCTCTCTCTCTCTCTCTCTCTCTCTCTCTCTCTCTCTCTCTTTCTCGCCCCCTCTCTCTCACTCTCTCTTTCTCTTTCTTTCTTCCGGTGCTTTTTATTTTAGGAAAATCCGCAGCGTGTAAGGGCTCGGGCGCGGTTTTGTGCCACGGCGTTGCTCTTTGAACTACCGGCTGCTCCTTCCGCCGTTGCTACGTTCATTAACAACACCTGGGATCACCTTGACTACACATTTTCCTGACGAAACCCGTGGTCTTTTCTTCATTTTCTCTTTTGTTCTTTCACCTTTTATTTTCTTTTTCATCCCCTTGCGCTTCGATCGCGACCCTTTGCAAAACTGAGGGTGCAATTTCTTTGATCGAGAATGTAAAAAAAAACGCGTAGAAGAGGCGGAAGAAAAAGTGAAAAAAAAAACTGAGAGAGAGAGAAAGAAAAGTTGGCGCTCGCTAACGCAACCCCTTCGCGCTGGGAGATTCGCGATTTTCTGGAAGAATTTTCTAGCCGGATGAAAGAGCCTCTCGGGACAAAACGAGAACCTACCCCTAAACCAGCACCACCCCCCCCCCCCTTAGTCTTCTACCACGGAATAAAAGACGTACAAAGAGAGCGAGAAAAGGGCGCAAAATTTTTCCATTTCTTTGGCCCTGTGCGAAAAGTCTTCTTTTTTTTTTCTGCGAACTTTCACGTGCCTGGGATATATCGCGCGGGCGCATTTCGTATGCTTGCGAGGCAAACAAGGAGGCCTGAATTTTCCGCAGGTATGCACGGTCTACTCGTCGAGAGCTTCAATCGAGAGCCTCCTCCCACGCACACGCCCCTGCATTTCAACCCCTATTATGCTCGATCGACGAATTTTCCTGCTTACAATTTTTTTTTCCTCCATTGGTCGTTTCTCTCTCTCTCTCTCTCTCTCTCTCTCTCTCTCTCTCTCTCTCTCTCTCTCTCGCTCCCTCACTCACTCTCTCTCTCACTTTTCTTCCTCTCGACTTCGACTCTCACCCTTGCCTTTTTCTCACTTTTATATCATTTTTTTTTCGCCTCTCGATATCCGAGATCACAGGAGTTTCTTCGTCTGGGGAATTAAGGGGGGGGGGCTTTTTCTCTTGGCTGCAAGCTCGCGATAACCGTGGCTCACCTCGGCGAGTCTTTGCACTCGGCAAGCCCATCGCGCGAAAAAGCCCGTAACGAGGTAACGAACATTGAAAAATCGCATTAGACGAGACCGCCCTTGGAACAATTCGACGATATCGAGACGCGTCGAGGTGCACTTACCGTCGTTTTTATTTTCTCTTTATTCTTTCTCTCCATCCCCCGCAATCGTTCGCTATTTTCAGAATGCAAAAAAAAATGGGAGAATGTCCAAATTACGACCACTTTTGTTGGTTTTTCTACGCGGAAAGTTAACAAACTACCCCCAAAAATAGAAGCAAAAGAAAAACGGACAAATTATTTATTATACAGGGTGTCCCAGGACCGAATGTCATCCCTGAAATGGGGGGTTGGGGGTGAAATTCTGAGTCGATTGATATAAGCATGTATGGTTCCCAGATCAACCCCTGAATTATTATTAATTTTTAAATACGGGCCAATCAGGCGCGCCCGATGCCTGGCGGAGCACGGTAGGAGCACCGCTCCGCCAGGCACCACTACACGCGCGTATCGCTCACCGACGTAAGCTCGCTCATCGGGCGCGCCTGATTGGCCCGTCTTTAAAAATTAATAATAATT
Organism: Ophion ventricosus; assembly: GCA_963932345.1. Lineage (NCBI taxonomy): Eukaryota > Metazoa > Arthropoda > Insecta > Hymenoptera > Ichneumonidae > Ophion > Ophion ventricosus. The sequence goes on from OZ010719.1 coordinate 27,240,995, forward strand.
CAGGGCTTGATCTGGGGACCATACATGCTTATATCAATAGACTCAGAATTTCACCCCCAACGCCCCATGTCAGGGATGACATTCCGTCCTGGGACACCCTGTATACCACCCTTCGCTTATCCCTTTAGTATGTGCGTATGTATCTTCGAGCATACCGGAGATTGTATCTCCGTGCACGGCCGAGGGATTTTCCCTTCACGATCCAAACCATATAACGCCCTATCAACATCAGGGACAGTATAGATCTATCGCAAAAAAAAAATATATATATATATCCATCACCAGGGGGAATACAAAATTTGAAATAAAAATAAATAGAATTGATCTAAAAGAAAATTCGTCAGGTTTTAGAAAAAATGAAAACAAACTTGATAAAAATAATTAATAAATAGAACTTGTTCATTAACGTGGATAAATTTCACCAGAATTTATCTAAAAAAAAATTCTAAGCAATAAATACAAAGAAAATGAAAATAATCATAATAAAAATAATTAATAAAACTTATTCATCAATGTGGATAAATTTCAATAGAATTTTTCTAAAAGAAAATACTTAGCAAATAATACCAAAAAAATGAAAACAATCATAATAAAAATAATGAATAAATAGAACTTATTAATTACCGTGGATAAATTTCAATCGAATTTATCTAAAAGAAAATATATAGCAATTTATACAACAAAAAAAATTAAAACAAATATAATTTAAATTGATAAATATAAAGTAAAATAAACATTGGCAAAGAATATACCAACGAGCACGAAGAAAACGAAAGAAAGGAAAATGTTTTCGTCGTAAATAAATGTTTCGATGAGCCTCAGTAATTATTATTGCTATTAAATAATTTAGTCCAATTAATTAACACTTTTTTTTTCTTCGTGGCACAAATCATGAAATCGGTCGGTAACGCGAGACGAACTCTTGAGAAGGCTCGCTCGCGAATAAATTTTCACGAGTTTGCAGAATTAACATATTTGCGCGCGCGCGCGCATGTATATTATTGGGCGCAGGACATTTGCCCAGGGGACATGTCCACGCGGCTAACGAGTGTGGCCTGTCTGTCTCTTTAGCGTTCCCTCTTTTGGTCGTCAGTGACGTATACGGGGGGATAATTCCCTGGGACGAGCGAAGGGTGAAGGGGGGTGTAACAGTTGCCCTCCTCCGCCCGCGTAACAACTCCCCCAGGAATTAATTAAAACCCGTCGCTTTTTGATAACTTATATATTGCGGCTTTTGTCCCGGCGATACTCCCGGATCGTCGTTGAAGAGCATTTTCTTTTTTTTTTTTTTATCATTTGTATTTCGTTTTTTATAGCTCTCGTCCCTTTGCTCGCGGTGGTTTCTTTTTCCCTTGCCCCCGGGCTATGTAAAATTATTTTTCCCGAATTTAAATCCGGGAGCGCGGACACCGCGATTTTTATCGCGATAAGGTTGATGGAATCGTTTTATTTTATTTTAAAATGTTCAGATTAAAAAAAACTAGATTTTACCAAATTTACGTATAAAATTTTTTTTACCCATAATTTTCTCCCTTTTTATATTATTTTTCAAGTTAGTTTTATTATTATTATATTTTTAACTATTTATTATTTATTTTTAACATTAATTGAATTACTATTATATTTTTAAATTATTTATTATTTATTTTTAACATTAGTTTTAATATTATTATATTTTTTAAGTTCTTACTATTTATTTTTATTAATAAAATTAGTTTGATTATTATTATATTTTGAATTATTTATTATTTATTTTTAACATTAATTTTATCGTTATTTTTGTTTTAACGAGTCTGTGAATGCAAACGTTGATTTAATTATCATACGTCTGTCTATTTGCTTTTTGGGTTAACCGATTTTGCGATTTATTTTTCTTTGCGGATTTTCACGCTGAGGCGAATTCGTAGCTCATCAACGCGTGATTTGAGTGGATAAAAGCGACGCCCTCGATATTCCCGGTCCATAGACAATCGCTCGGGGATGATTCTCCCGGGCTCGAAGGGACGAGAAAGGGGGGGGGATAGAAAATGCTCTCCCCGTCTGCCCTAATCAGTTTTTGGACACCCTAATGATTCGGGACACACGGTCAGGCCTATCGACGAGAGCACTCAGCGTATTAGTCCCGCTAGTCTTTTCCTCGTTCTCCGTGTTTTTTTTTGTACTTCTTCTTCGCATACGTGTGCGGGTGAGAGTAAGAGGGTTAAGGGTGTGTGTGCGAGCCTGAATTAAAGTGCAAGAAGGAGTCTCCTATTCGTGCATTATACGTCGGGGTTACCGGGGAAAACGTCACTTTACGATCGATATACATATAACTCGATGGGTCTTTACTCTGAGCCAGTGATAAATTATTGATCGTATATATATATATCTATATATTGGGTGAAGTAAAAAAAGTTCTGAGTGTTTTCCGCTAGATGTCTTTAGTGAGCCATATCTCACGATGTATACATCGCATCGGGTCATACTATAAGGCGATTCAAAGGTGACATTACACTTCAAAAAAAGTTGATTCAAACTTCGAATTGATGCCTGCGATTATTCTGCTGAAACGTAACGAAATCGAGCCATTTTTTGAAGCGGATGGTGACTGGCGATGAAAAATGGCTCACATACGAGAACAACAGCCGAAAAAGATCATGGTCCAATCGCGGTGAGCCGGCCCAAACGATCGCCAAGCCCGGATTAACGGCCAAGAAGGTTTTGCTGTGTGTTTGGTGGGATTGGAAGGGAATCATCCACTATGAGCTGCTCCCATCGGGCCAAACACTCAATTCGGACCTCTACTGTCAACAACTGACCAGATTGAAGCAGGCGATCGACCAGAAGCGGCCAGAATTGGCCAATAGGAAGGGTGTTGTGTTCCATCAAGACAACGCCAGGCCGCACACATCTTTAACGACGCGCCAGAAGCTCCGAGAGCTTGGATGGGAGGTTCTATCGCACCCGCCGTATAGTCCAGACCTGGCACCAAGCGATTATCACCTTTTCAAGCATTTGCAAAATTTTCTTGATGGTACAAAACTGGCCTCAAGAGAGGCTTGTGAAAATGAGCTGGTCAAGTTTTTTTTACCAATAGGGACGAGGACTTCTTCAATCGCGGAATTATGAAATTGCCTTCAAAATGGACAAAAGTTATCGAACGAAACGGCACATATTTGATCTAAATCGGATAATCCTAACTATGTTAATTTCATCGTCGAAATAAAGCGAAAAAACGCTTAGAACTTTTTACTTCATCTAATATATAAAAATAGCTATAGAAGTACGTAGGATTTTTTTCTTTATTGTTTTTTTTGTTAAATTGGCGCGTTTCTAAAACAAAAACGTATAAAAAGGCCATGAGAAAATCGTTAAAAAATTGTTTATAAAAACGAAACTATGCAATATAATATAAAATCCTACGTTGTGCCTCAGAAAATGTAATTCTAAACATACAGTTAAAATTTCAAGTGAATAGTTTTGAGATAAACGCGTTTAAGGCGGCAACCACTTTGGATACTTCAAAAAATCATTTTTTTTAAATTTCATAAATCGTTAGCACATCTTAAGAATACACGCTGAAAATTTTAAAACGATATTCGGATCCCTTCTAACGATATGTTAGAACGGTATGTTAACGGTATGTCGAAACGAGTTGAATCGGCACAAAGTTGTATTTTTATTCGATGCGTCAATGACGCACGAGGTTATTGGTGTCTCGCGAGAGCCAGGCGAGAGGGTAGTTAACAGGTTTAACTACCCTCTTCGTGCAGCTGAGATATCGATCGAGGTCCACTCCAACGTGCGATATTAGGGGGTCAGAGGCAATCCCGTCGCTCATTGTCGTCGTCGTCGTCGTCGTCGTCGTCGTCGGCTACGTTGTCCTCCTCGTTGTCATCATCGTTGGCGATGCGATCGGGTTAGCCGGGTTCGAGGAGTCAGACGCAGGTCGACGAGCTCTCGCCGTTCGAACCCCGACCCTTAAACCTCGACCCTTTCAACCCTCGATATATTTTGTCACTGCGAGGAGATTCCGAATTTTCCTTCATTCAACTATAACACCCCCCTCTCCCACCCCATTCCACCCCGACCCGACTACCAAAGGCCAAATTAGTAAATTTGAAAATATGTTTTTTTCAATAAATACAACTTTTGGAAACTTTAACAATCGATGCACTATTAATTAGGACAGCTCAATGTACAATTGAGAATTAATTAAAATTAATTTATGACGTGTAATATTTAATTCGCTCATTTTATACATTTTTTTTTATACAGACACTTTGATGATTAATTTATTTTTAATAGATAATTGATTCGTAATTAATTTCCACAGCTTCAGTTATATATATATATTTTTTTTTTATACAGCCTTGGTAATAAATGTTCATTTAATTTGTCCAGCTTTGACAATTAACGTACCGTCGAATTGGACAGCTTAATAATTAATACAATAAAATTTTTATACATTTTCGACAATGAAAATGCAATTCACGAATATACAATTGCTTGATACTGTTTTATAATTGAAATACAATTAATTTATTTAGCTCCAACAATCCATAAATCATTAAATCTGTATAGCTTTGAAAAATGTAAAATTCCACTGATTTGTTCGTTCTGATTAATTGCGAGAGCCCTCTTTGACCCAACTGAATGATTAATGTGGCATTAAATATGAAAAGAGTTTATCATTAAATAAATATATTTTTATTTCAAACTAATATGAATTAAATTGTCAAATAATTCTCAAAATAGTAACGGGACGAAAATAAATTTCAATATAATTTATATTAAAAAAAAAAAATATAACACATTCATCCCCCAACGAGTGCGTTGGGGGATGAATTAAAAAACGTCACGGGGAAAAATGTCAAAGCAACGAAATTATGAGAGAAAAGAAGAAAAAAAAATTCAACGAACATAATATCAACAATTAGCATTCCGTCACAATCGTTCGTCTCGTTTGCAGTCTCGATTTCATCAAGATACCAATGTGTATGCGTATGCAGGAAGAAGAGGGTGGAGGAAAAGTGAAGGGTACGAGGGAGCAGTGAGATAAAGTGAGAATGGAATTCGCGCAGAACAATTGCCTTCCTCGAAGAGATTCCACTTAATTGCCTCGTCCAATAATGAACGCGAACGGATAGGAGAGAGAGAGAGAGAGAGAGAGAGAGAGAGAGAGAGGGAGGGAGAGAGAGAGAGAGAGAGAGAGAGAGAGAGAGAGAGAGAGACAGATGTCGTTTTTTATTACGCTGTCTCTCTCTCTCTCTCTCCCCCTCCCTGCCGCTCGCAGAGCTTTCAATACACCCTCATCCCCCTTCACAGCCGCGTGGACTCTTCAAACCGTGCAGAAACAAAAACCCTCTCTCTCTCTCTCTCTGTTTCTCTCTATACCCGCAGGCTCAATTGCGGCTTTCCATATAGCTTCGCAGCTTTAGTTTCACCGACAGAAAAAAAAAATTCGAAAAAAAAATGAAACAAAAAAAATAGACAGAAATAGTAGAATAGTAGATAGACATACACACGGAGGCGGAACGTGGACCTAAGCGAGTCCAATAACAATGGGGCGGCGAAGGGTGAGGGGGATGTGGAATCGACAAAAAGTAGTATCAATCCGCAATTTCGTGATATGATTTTGTACGGACAAATGTTAGCTCGCTCAGCGAGCTTTCCCATGTGCAAAAATATACGAGCTTTTGTTTTTTCCTTCCTTTATTTTTCCTTCTCTTTAGATTGGCGAGAGGGAAAATTCTCTTTCGATCTCGCCGCAAGTCGAGAATCGTTATTTTCATAATTAGAAAAAATGCACCGATAACAATAATAATGACAAAACAAATGGTCATGTAATAATTATTTCGCTAACAGGGGAATAAATGGAAAATGTAATAAAATAAAAATGAAAAATATTTTTATTCCTCTGGAAAGTCAATTAAAGAGCATTTTTTAAATATTTATTGGAAATTGAAATTACCAAAAAAAAATAAAATACAATCCGATAGTGAAAAGAAAAATTTTGTAAAAAGATTTTTTTTAAACTAAAAAATTGAGAATCAAAGGAGAGAGAGAGAGAGAGAGAGAGAGAGAGAGAGAGAGAGAGAGAGAGAGAGAGAGAGAGACAGCGAGAGAGAGAGACCAGTCTGTGGCTTCGCAAACAAGCAGCGAGCGGCTCAATATGCACTTGGCCACGAGCCTTTGGTCCCCTCCGCCTTGTGTGTGACAGGGTACCTTTCAATTATTCGTCGACGCTGCTCGTCTCTTCTTTTTCCTTGCTTCTCGTTTCTATACCCTTTACCGTCTCGTTGTAACTCGAGCGGCGCCGCTTTTGTAGCCATTCCGATGCGTATTTTTCTACTTTGTTTTTTTTTTCCTTCCCTTCTTTTTACGCTCCCCAACATCGTTACGGAACTTTTTTTTTTTTTATTATTCAAAACCCCCGAAAATGGATGCACCCGCTGGACAAAGTTACTTCCGCGGATCAGAGGA
>OZ010719.1:27247659-27276984 GCA_963932345.1 Ophion ventricosus
AGTCACCAGCTTATAATTTTAACAAATATATTCTAATAATTAAAATTTTTATGTCGCATAAAGTTCCGAAAAGACCATACCGCCGATTAATTTGAAATTTCTTTCGACTGGCTGATCACGAATACGATAGTGAAAATATCTGCAAATTTGATTTTCACGGTAAGAACTCGTAAGAACGGATTTTTTAAGGATGTTTTTCTATTTTATTTTAACAAATATTAATCTTAGAGAAAAATGTTTCCTAGAAAAGCTGGAGCCAATAAAATAATTGGACTTTTATTTTGTATACAACTTGTACTTATTGTTCTATACGAAATGTACTTATTGAAGCATTATCCCATTTTTGTCGAAACATATTTCTCTACGATCAACATTTATCAAAATAAAATAGACAAACTCTTTGAAAAATCAGTTTTTGTGAGTTTTAATCTTGAAAAACAAATTTGCGGATATTTTCACTATCGTATTCGTGATCAGCGAGTCAAATTACATGGGTACAAGAAATTGCAAATTAATTAGCGATGCTTTTCGGAGCTAGACCCATTTTTTTCTCCACCCTCTCTACACCACTCTATAGAATATTAGCAGTTTGGAAATTGAATTATAAAACTAATTATCATATAATGTAGATATAAATATTTTTAAAAAGAACCCTTGTTCAATGAGCAATCAATTGATTCGCAAACTTTTGTCAACTAATTATCCGTTAATTCAATGAAAACATGAAGTAATTTTCCGTGATGTTAAAACTGTTATTATTGGCACGAACTAGGGAACTCCATACTCCGATACGTGGACTGACATTTTTTTGCATTGTTTTCTCTTCAAATTGTTGAATGAGGCCGAGAGCCCGGGAAATCGGGCAACCCACCTGAACATACGGGCTTCGTCATCCATTTCCGCGCATTCATCTCGTACGTGCTAAAGCTGACAGTGTTACCGGGCATATTTCACAATGTAATCGTACCCGCATTCTGTCATTCTACGGACAAAAGCTCGTCACGTGGCGCGAAGGACATACCAGAAGCCCGAACATGCGAGATCGAGGCTCGACGCGCGCGAGCTTCGCCCGGCCACCACTAGGCGGCGTCAAGCTACCGCGGCTCTCGCGAGTGTGGCACACATGCCTGGCCTATAAGCCGGTCCCGTCGGTTTCGATGATCTTGCATGATCGTGTCATAGATATTAATTAATGGATATAAATAAAAATTAATTAATGGATATTAATTAAAAGGGTATTAATTAATGGATATTAATTAAAAGGGTATTAATTAATGGTTATTAATTAAAATGGTATTAATTAATGGTTATTAATTTAAAAATTAATTAACGTATATTCATTAAAATATTAATAACTTTTTATGCATAAATATATCGAGTAACCTTTTTACCCTTGTCGATTTGATGCTCTGTACTCTTTTTCCAAAAAAAAAACCAGTCTGCGGTCGTCAGTTTCTCTCAGTCTCTTTCTCGCTCTGATGACTTTCTTTTTTTTCAGACAAGCATCCAGTTTCCGAAATGAATTTTCGCAAATGGTATTAAGGGGAATAAATTTTCGTGCGCCTGTAAATATATACAAGGAAGTCCCGTTCTCCATCGACCAGCTCACACTTCCGGTACCGTGACTTATTCAACCTGTGCTCACGTTTAACTCCTCGCCCATCCCCCATTCGACGAACTCTCGCACCACCTTCTCGCTGGAGCTCGAATCCTCGACCTGGCTTTTCCTCCGGGACTTCTCTCTCGGTCTCTCTCTCCCTCTCTCTCTCTCTCTCTCTCGCTCTCTCCCTTTCTCCATTCCTCCCTTTCTTCCATACATCCCTTGAAGCTCGCCCGAGACGGTTTCCAGCACCGCGGCCAAGCTTCTCGAACTCATTGCCGTTCTAAGCAAATTACAGTTCACTGAAACGAGGCTTATTTATTTCTATGCCGGGACGATAAATATAGCAATCAGCCCTCGGGTTTTTCTCCTCGGTGTGGATGTGGCAGGGCTTATAGGCGAAGTGGACCAGTTTCCCGTACCGAAAAGACAAAGTTTTCATCCCCTTTGGATATCATTGCCAAAACTAAACCCAAACGTAACACAAACCCAAACAAACCGTTGAATGTTTTCCAAACACACCCAAACAACCGAAATGAATTGAATTTTTTTTCACAAACCAAACAATCCGCCCAGACAAATTTATTTATTTTTATCGAAAAAATTCCAATTGCAGTAAAAAAAAATCAGGATTTCCTTGCGAAACTATATCTTCTCGAGATATGGGCCCTGAACGACTTTACCAACGGTATAAAGATAGACCCTCGGTACCGGAAACGATTGCGTGATACTTCGCGTGCGAATGCGGTGTTTGCACATTTATTTTTGTTTTTTTTTTTCGAGACTGCGTTGCGGCACGAGCCAGCCGGATAGAGAGAGAGAGAGAAATCGAAAGAGAGAAATTGCGACGCGAAGGGTTGCGAGTCCCTCGGGGCCGCACCCTCGCCCTTTGCCCGAGTTCACCGTAACTTGGGGAAAAAAAAATATGTCGATGAAAAAATGGGAAAAAAAACAACGAATGGGTGGAGATATTTTAATGTCCTAGAGTTTGAGTGCTGCAAATCGGGTGCCTCTCAAATTTAGAGAGAATCGCTCACTTCTATGGCAGTCAAAATAAAATAAAAGCAAAAGCTCTTTAAGGGAAGAGGGGAATTGATTTTAGATGTGCTTTTTTTTGAGAATAATTGCAAAAAATATAGCGTTCTTTAAATGTTTTTTTCCTTTTTTTCCGTTGTGGTTGATTTTGGGTGTGGTTTATTTTGGGAATATTTTAGGGGGTTGATTTTGGATGTGATTCTTTTTTTGGGAATCTTTTTGGCCATAATTGCAAAAAATATAACGTTTGTAAATTCTTTTTTCCTTTTTTTCGTTGTAGTTGATTTTGGCTGTGGTTGTTTTGGGAATCTTTTAGATTATAATTGCAAAAAATATGTTAAAATTTTTTTTTTTTCGTTTTGGTTTATTCTTTCTCTCTCTCTCTCTCTCTCTCTCTCTCTCTCTCTCTTGCTTTCAATGGTAATCCGCTTGAAGGATCAAGCCTTCTACGGTTTCCTAGGCGACAGCTCCAATTTAAATTTATTTACATTTGTCCCGTTTCTGCGGATACAGCTTAGTGCGCTGTAAATGACTCGACGTTCAGTATTCTGAGGCTCTTTGCAGCATTGATCCCCTACTCGGCTCATACTCATATACTTCCCCTCCCAGTCCCTCAACCCTTTATCCCTCGCTCTCTCTCTCTCTCTCTCTCTCTCTCTCTCTCTCTCTTAACCCTTCATCCCTCTCTCTCTGCCCCTCGCGCTTCTTCTTCTTTTTCGTTTATTGTCAACGAAAGATTATAGGAAAAGTATCAGAAGTGAACATTACGACGTAAAAAAATAAATGATAAAAATATCGTACCTCCGTCACGTTGGCGAATAAATTAAATTGACGTTGCTCGACGATCTAATTTATTCGATTGCGAAAAGGTGAGCTCTGTCATAACGAGACTATGTTATCGACGATTTTTAGATCGATCAAAGAGACGCTTCGGGGAATTCATCCGTAACATATATGGATCCGGGAGATCCGATTTTTAACTCCGAATTGACGTCAACGAGATTTTTTTTTCTTTATCATCTTCGTTCGAGAACGTGATCGCATTTTCGTTCATTTCACATAATGATTCGTTGCGCATTTACAGTCTTTTTTCCCGTAAGCCCCACAGTTCTCGAGTTACGTCGCGTGCTCCCAAAATCACCTGCGAAGGTTGAACTTTTCGAATTTTGCGAAAAAATCCCAAAAAATTCCAGTGCATCCAGAGTGAAAAAACATGACTTGTTTTCCTCTTTGACGTTTCTCTGTAAACCCCATAGTTCTCAAGTTACGTCGCGTACTCCAAAAATTTTTCGCGAAGGATTGAATTTTCGACCCGTGCGAAAAATTCCCAAAAAATTCCAGTGTATCCAAAATGAAAAACCACGACTTGGTTTCCTCTTTAACGTTTTTCCATAAACCTCATAGTTCTCGAGTTAAGTCGCGTGCTCAAAAAAATTTTCACGAAGGATTGAATTTTCGACCCGCGCGAAAAAATCCCAAAAAATTCCAGTGTATCCAGAGTGAAAAAACACGACTTGTTTTCCTCTTTGACGTTTTTCCATAAATGCCATAGTTCTGGAGCTACGTCGCGTGCTCCAAAAATTTTTCGCGAAGGATTGAATTTTCGACCCGTGCGAAAAATTCCCAAAAAATTCCAGTGTATCCAGAATGAAAAACCACAACTTGTTCACCTCTTTGACATTTTTCCGTAAACCCCATAGTTCTCGAGTTACGTCGCGTACTCCAAAAAATTTTCACGAAGGATTGAACTTTGGACCCTTGCGAAAAAATCCTAAAAAATTCCAGTGCATCCAGAGTGAAAAAACACGACTTGTTTTCCTCTTTGACGTTTTTCCATAAACGCCATAGTTCTCGAGTTACGTCGCGTGCTCCAAAAATTTTTCACGAAGAATTAAACTTTCGACCCTTGCAAAAATCCCAAAAAATTCCAGTGCATCCAGAGTGAAAAAACATGACTTGTTTTCCTCTTTGACGTTTCTCTGTAAACCATATAGTTCTCGAGTTAGGTCGCGTGCTCCAAAAATTTTTCACGAAGGATTGAATTTTCGACCCGTGCGAAAAAATCCCAAAAAATTCCAGTGTATCCAGAGTGAAAAACACGACTTGTTTTCCTCTTTGACGTTTTTCCATAAACGCCATAGTTCTCGAGCTACGTCGCGTGCTCCAAAAATTTTTCGCGAAGGATTGAATTTTCGACCCGTGCGAAAAATTCCCAAAAAATTCCAATGTATCCAGAATGAAAAACCACGACTTGGTTTCCTCTTTAACGTTTTTCCGTAAACCCCATAGTTCTTGAGTTAGGTCGCGTGCTCCAAAGATTTTCCACGAAGGATTGAACTTTCGACCCTTGCGAAAAAATCCCAAAAAATACCAGTGTATCCAGAATGAAAAACCACGACTTATTTTCCTCTTTGACGTTTTTCCATAAACCCCATAGTTCGCGAGTTACGTCGTATGCTCCAAAAAATTTTCACGAAGGATTAAACTTTCGATCCTTGCGAAAAAATCCCAAAAAAATCCAGTGTATCCAGAATGAAAAACCACAACTTGTTCACCTCTTTGACATTTTTCCGTAAACCCCATAGTTCTCGAGTTACGTCGCGTACTCCAAAAAATTTTCACGAAGGATTGAACTTTAGACCCTTGCGAAAAAATCCTAAAAAATTCCAGTGCATCCAGAGTGAAAAAACACCACTTGTTTTCCTCTTTGACGTTTTTCCATAAACGCCATAGTTCTCGAGTTACGTCGCGTGCTCCAAAAATTTTTCACGAAGAATTAAACTTTCGACCCTTGCGAAAAAATCCCAAAAAATTCCAGTGTATCCAGAATGAAAAAGCACGACTTGTTTTCCTCTTTGTCGTTTTTCCATAAACCTCATAGTTCTCGAGTTACCTCGCGTGGTCCAAAAATTTTCCACGAAGGATTAAACTTTCGACCCTTGCGAAAAAATCCCAAAAAATTCCAGTGTATCCAGAATGAAAAACCACGACTTGTTTTCATCTTTGACGTTTTTCCATAAACCCCATAGTTCTCGAGTTACGTCGCGTGCTCCAAAATTTTTTTACGAAGGATTGAACTTTCGACCCTTGCGAAAAAATCCTAAAAAATTCCAGTGTATCCAGAATGAAAAACCACGACTTGGTTTCCTCTTTAACGTTTTTCCATAAACCCCATAGTTCTCGAGTTACCTCGCGTGGTCCAAAAATTTTCCACGAAGGATTAAACTTTCGACCTTTGCGAAAAAATCCCAAAAAATTCCAGTGTATCCAGAATGAAAAACCACGACTTGTTTTCCTCTTTGATGTTTTTCCATAAACCCCATAGTTCTCGAGTTACGTCGCATGATCCAAAAAATTTTCACGAAGGATTAAACTTTCGATCCTTGCGAAAAAATCCCACAAAATTCCAGTGTATCCAGAATGAAAAACCACAACTTGTTCACCTCTTTGACATTTTTCCGTAAACCCCATCGTTCTCGAGTTACGTCGCGTACTCCAAAAAATTTTCACGAAGGATTGAACTTTGGACCCTTGCGAAAAAATCCTAAAAAATTCCAGTGCATCCAGAGTGAAAAACCACGACTTGTTTTCCTCTTTGACGTTTTTCCATAAACGCCATAGTTCTCGAGTTACGTCGCGTGCTCCAAAAATTTTTCACGAAGAATTAAACTTTCGACCCTTGCGAAAAAATCACAAAAAATTCCAGTGTATCCAGAATGAAAAACCACGACTTGTTTTCCTCTTTGACGTTTTTCCATAAACCCCATAGTTCTCGAGTTACCTCGCGTGGTCCAAAAATTTTCCACGAAGGATTAAACTTTCGACCCTTGCGAAAAAATCCCAAAAAATTCCAGTGTATCTAGAATGAAAAACCACGACTTGTTTTCCTCTTTGACGTTTTTGCATAAACCCCAGAGTTCTTGAGTTACGTCGCGTGCTCCAAAATTTTTTTACGAAGGATTAAACTTTCGACCCTTGCGAAAAAATCCCAAAAAATTCCAGTGTATCCAGAATGAAAAACCACGACTTGTTTTCCTCTTTGACGTTTTTCCATAAACCCCATAGTTCTCGAGTTACCTCGCGTGGTCCAAAAATTTTCCACGAAGGATTAAACTTTCGACCCTTGCGAAAAAATCCCAAAAAATTCCAGTGTATCCAGAATGAAAAACCACGACTTGTTTTCCTCTTTGACGTTTTTCCATAAACCCCATAGTTCTCGAGTTACGTCGCGTGCTCCAAAATTTTTTTACGAAGGATTGAACTTACGACCCTTGCGAAAAAAATCCCAAAAAATTCCAGTGTATCCAGAATGAAAAACCACGACTTGTTTTCCTCTTTGACGTTTTTCCATAAACCCCATAGTTCTCGAGTTCCGTCGCGTGGTCCAAAAATTTTCCACGAAGGATTGAACTTTCGACCCTTGCGAAAAAATCCCAAAAAATTCCAGTGTATCCAGAATGAAAAACCACGACTTGTTTTCCTCTTTGACGTTTTTCCATAAACCCCATAGCTCTCGAGTTACGTCGCGTGCTCCAAAAATGTTTCGCCAAGGATTGAATTTTTGACCCGTGCGAAAAATTCCCAAAAAATTCCAGTGTATCCAAAATGAAAAACCACGACTTGTTTTCCTCTTTAACGTTTTTCCGTAAACCCCATAGTTCTCGAGTTAGATCGCGCGCTCCAAAAATTTTCGACGAAGGATTGAACTTTCGACCCTTGGGAAAAAATCCCAAAAAATTCCAGTGTATCCAGAATGAAAAACCACGACTTATTTTCCTCTTTGACATTTTTCCATAAACCCCATAGTTCTCGAGTTACGTCGCATGCTCCAAAAAATTTTCACGAAGGATTAAACTTTGGACCCTTGCGAAAAAATCCTAAAAAATTCCATTGCATCCAGAGTGAAAAAACACGACTTGTTTTCCTCTTTGACGTTTTTCCATAAACGCCATAGTTCTCGAGTTACGTCGCGTGCTCCAAAAAATTTTCACGAAGAATTAAACTTTCGACCCTTGCGAAAAAATCCCAAAAAATTCCAGTGTATCCAGAATGAAAAACCACGACTTGTTTTCCTCTTTGACGTTTTTCCATAAACCCCATAGTTCTCGAGTTACGTCGCGTGGTCCAAAAATTTTCCACGAAGGATTAAACTTTCGACCCTTGCGAAAAAATCCCAAAAAATTCCAGTGTATCCAGAATGAAAAACCACGACTTGTTTTCCTCTTTGACGTTTTTCCATAAACCCCATAGTTCTCGAGTTACGTCGCGTGCTTCAAAATTTTTTTACGAAGGATTGAACTTTCGACCCTTGCGAAAAAATCCCAAAAAATTCCAGAGTATCCAGAATGAAAAACCACGACTTGTTTTCCTCTTTAACGTTTTTCCATAAACTCCATAGTTCTCGAGTTAGATCGCATGCTCCAAAAAATTTTCACGAAGGATTGAACTTTCGACCCTTGCAAACAAATCTGTCTTTGTCAATGAGAAATTAAGTATCAACTCCCATATATATATATATATATATATATATATATATATATTTAATGCTCGATGTAAAATTGTTTCGAGTTTCTCAATTTAAATGGAGAAAACTGTTATGTCGAAAGAATAATGTACTATCTGGTCGCGTGAGTCAAACTAGAGTTGGCACACTCGGTGACCTCACTGACGGGAAATGAATTTATTTTTATTATCTGTCTTCCTCTATTGCACTCTTCGAATATATTTTATCGCTCTTGACGCTGCCGCATTGAAGCCTAGAAACGAGCGCATGTAGAAGCCATTACACTTGCGAGAGATGAGAGAGAGAGAGAGAGAGAGAGGGCAAAAAGGCGAAAGGTTATCGTATTTATTAATGTATATATATATATAAATATATATATCGAATTTATCTCGTGGTGTATACGCGATATTTTTATTCTCGCGATGCTGTGCGCGCCACGTACAATAATCTCAAGCTGACGATGAATATAGCTCGTCAGAAAATATATTAGTGGTATAAAAATGGATTTTTTTTGTCGCTCGTTCGCAAACGCCGCGAGCTTTATCGGACTCTTGGCGTATCATCGGCGAGATTAATTCTCCCAGTATTCGCCGTATTATTATGCCTTTGGGAATCGTCGTTAATTATGTATTAATATTTAAACACGATGATATTTAACAACCCCCATTGCATTTCGATTTTTTTTTCTTATTTAGCATTGTCCTTAACATTCTCGCTTCCTGTCACGTTTCATCATTAGCGGTAACATTAAATTTTCGTGACATTTACTAATGATATTTTTGCAATTATTAGGTGTAGTAAAAAAGAAATCCATTATTTTTGCATGAAATTGAAGGCAAAAAGAATGGATTTCTTTTTACTACACCTAATATTTACTCTATACACTGCCGTTAATGTTTACCCAGAGTTATTGACACAATTTACCATTGCTATCAACCACTGATTGTAGGAATATTTATCATTTGGTTACGGTAACGTTTCGCTATTTTTCTTTCCAGTTTAAAATGTAGAGAAAAAAGATTATACGAATAATAACAACAATGATCCGGGTGTAAAAAGATAATAATAAAAAGACGACTGTAAAATAATAATAATAATAATAATAATAAGATTAACCAGGTGGTTATAATAAAATCAATAAAATTAATTTTATTATATATAAATATATTATTTATGTATTTTATTATTTTATATTATTATATAATATAATAAAACAAACAATAATTTATTATTATTTATTTTGTTATATTATATAATAATAAAATGAATAATAAATAATAAAATAATAATAATAGTGATGAAAATTACCATCCGCTATTTTGTCCTCCGAAGGTACGAAAGATCATTTCCGATCGGTGAACATACCAACGGTCAATAAATCGTGCCACATTCCTCGAGCCTCCCTTGGCCACTCAAAGGTACCAGATTTTTTTTCCTGACCCGAAATCGTTTTTGCCAACCGGCAAGGTTTTTCCTACGCGTTTGGGCCATTGAAACGTGAGAGGCAAGCGGTGACGGATTTTTTTTTCTTTTTTTTTTTCGTTCGGTTGCACCGTGGCGGTGCCGTCACTGATTCAACGTAGCGACGAGGGTGCACGGGCTTGTGACACGTGACTTCACCGACAATTACCCCCTCGAACCCGAGATGCCCTTCAGGTCCAGCTTCCGTTTACCGCCCGCCCGTGCTCACGGCTTATTCGTCGGACTAACGAGTGTGAACTCCGACGTAGGTGCTCGTATATATACTCGCCCAACTGCGCCGCTTCGACCGCTAATACCAACTTTTTTTTCCCCCGTGTCTTTTTCACCTACCTCTTGATACGGCAGAGAGGAATGGCAAAAAAAATCTCTGTTCCAGCTTGCACGAAAAACCGCCGGCAAAGTTTAGTTACATTTTTTTTTTTTTAAGCCAGAGTTCGGTTTTTTCTTTGGCGATCCGCAAAAAAAGTATCCTCCAAAAAAAAAGTTGACGGTGCTGAACACGAGAGCTCCTTATTTTATTTTATTTTTTATTTCTTATTTACGAGAATGAGATGGACCTTAAATATTTATTTTGTTTTCTTTACTATTATTATTTGTCGCAGCCGCATTATTGTAATTTATTCACTTGCGAATGTAATTATTATTTTTTTTACGACCGTAATTTTTCTTTTTTTTTTTAAATCGATTTTTGGAAAATCCTAGAGTGGCCTTAAAGTAATGAGGAGTACCCAAGCAAACCCAAGCTATCATTGGAAAATTCAATATATATTGAGATAATAATAAGATGATCCGAACGTATTAATTAAATTTAAAAATTGAGAATTTTTTTTTGTTTGACATTTGAAGCAGATGTACAGTAACTGACAAAACCTCAGTCAAGCACACGCCAATATCGTCGAAATTGACTTGAATTATTATTAAAAGTGGAAAAATTAACATTTCTAAATGTTTAATTTATTATTAAATTAGGTATTTTTAAGGCTAAACGTGTACGAAATGATCTAGACTTGTAAATCCACGATTCGCCTATTTTGGGACTATCTTTTTGCCTGATGGTCCATCCAGTAATACCTTAAGCTACTCTTTAATGTTATTTTTGTTATTTCGTTCAACAGACTCAAGACACGTGTCTCGTTTATCTTCGCGTTAATTGTCGCACTTTTACGTATATTTACTCTCTCGTTTGCCGCGGTCTCGACGTTTTACTGCGGACCACTGTCTCACCTCGTACCTTTCTCAATTACGACACTTTTCTCTCCTCTCTCTCTCTCTCTCTCTCTCTCTCTCTCTCTCTCTCTCTCTCTCTCTCTCTCCTCTCTCTCTCTCTCTCTCTCTCTCTCTCTCTCTTTCTCTCTTCCATTTTGAAAGAGATACGAGCTAGAAATAAGAGCAGGAAAAGACTATCGTTTCCGTATATATAGATATATGGGGCATTCCACGCCAAACTTTTCAAGTGAGCTAATATTATATACAAAGTATTGAGAATTATATAATTAATCATGTAATATTATTTTATAATCATAGAGAACAGCTATTTTTGGAAAAAATTAAGAATAAAATTGTTTCAATTTAGAAAAAAAAATCTTACCACGATGGGTCTAGCGGCAAAAAATCCCAAATTTATCATGTTTTTTTTACGAAAAAAAAAATCAAAAATCATTAGTGGCGTACTTTGAAAAAATCGCGTTTTTAGACAAAAAACTAAAAAACAATGTCGAAGATGACTGAATATTTTTCAAATATTTTTTTTTATAAAAAACATTTCAAAACGAAGAATTAAAAAAAAAAAAAGACCTCAATCGGTCCATTTTTCAGAAAGTTGTGAGCATTTGAAAAAAAACGTCGATTTTTTTCAAAAATTCACTACGTATTTGTGATTATGTAAAAAAAATTGAAAAAAATCTCACAAGCGTTTTAAGATGCAAACAATAACATATTAAAGTTTCAGCCAAATCGAAAGGGGTCGGACCGCAAAGTGGTCGATTTGGCGTGGAATGCCTCATATATAAATATATATATATATATATTGTGCAAGAGACCTATTTTTTCGAGCACACGGTAGGAGCGAGAGAAAATTTCCAAGAGATAAGAACGGGTGCTACTTAACTTAATCGCTCGTATGTTAGTAGTATAATGCAGTGATGGCTATGAGTCGAAAAAGAACGAAAAAGATGAAAAAAGGTCGGCAGAAAGAGATGAAAAAAGAAAGAAACGTAGCCGCAAAATTTAGAAAGGTGAAACGAACGTGTGTGAGCTCTCGTGTGTGATCGTTTTTTTTTTTGGCTCAACTTCGTGTACGTGTATGTTACTTTAAAAGCTCGTCGAGCATACAACTGGCCCAACACATACGTTAATTCAGTGGAGGAGCTTCGGTCACGCGAGCTTACCCCTCTCACCTTCCGATAACTCTTTCTCGCAGCACGTGATGCGGGTATTCTTCTTTCCAAATAATTTTCAAACATTCGCATTTACGAGTGACCATTGAACAAACCTATTTTCTTCTTTCGTAGATTTTCGTGCAACAAAATGTTCGTTCGTGTGTCAACGAATTATAAGTAGCAGGAACGACAATGAAAATAATCGTAATAATAATAAGCTTCGTTAAATTATAAAACGGCAGCTATTATAATAATAATAATGCACTAACAAATTGTTTTTTTTAAATATTAGATGGGTCTATGTGATTTTTTTTTTATTAACTAGACTTTTCGTCAAATCAATTTTTTTCCTATTGCATTTCATTATTAAAATTATTTATTTAGCCAAATCAAGATCTATTCAATATCGTCTAATAACTATTTTAATTAGTTAAATACTTTTATATCATTTCTTTCTCGTATTTGTGCGACATATCGTATTTTATCTTTATTTAATTTGAATCTAGTATTTATTAAATTTGAATATATTTAATATTTAAAAAGAATAGCTTGAACAAATAAAAAAAATATATTTGCAATAAATAGGGTCGTGGTAGGCCGCGAGACAAGAAAAAAAACCTAGTTGATTTAAATAGATCCTATTTAAATTAATTTTTTTTTGACAGTGTGATGATGATTTTGATACACAAAGATCAACAATGATAATAAGGTTTATAAAACTATAATACAATAAAAGTAATGAACACAATAATAGTAACGACAAAGATAATGATAAAAATAACAATAATAAGCTTCATGAAAGCATTATTATATAATGACAATATTCATTATAACGATAATACACCAAACAACAATAATACCAGTAAAAACAATAATTATATAAATGCAATGTTTTTTTTTTGCTAAAATCGGCGCCTATTTTCATGGTCGAAAGAATTGGAGGTGCAGAGTCCGAGAAGCGGTGACGGCTTAAAGCGGAAATTTCGCGAGAGGTGGTATAGGCGCGGTGCACGCGCAGTGAGTATCGTACAGGCGAGAACCATATGACGTGAGAAAAGTCCCCGGGGGAACGTGTATAGTGGCGAGTACCGGGATTTAGGGGTGCGAAGTTTCCAGCCCAAACTTTGTCGTCGTTATACTTGCGCCCTTTATCGTTTTCTTGGTTCTTCGCATAACGCCCCCCCCCCCCTCTCGCTCCCTCTCTCGCTTTCTCATACTTAGCAAGAGCACCCTCTTGTCCCTTCCCCATCGCCCTCTTCGCTTCCTCCTCTCTTACTCGCCTCCGCGGCTCTCCCCGTCTCGCCTTACCGAGAGCTGACCAACTTAAGTAATTTGTGCGCTGCGCACCTACCGTGAATAAGTCATAACTAAGGTAGATTGTGACTAATTGTGTGCTGGGCGGTTGGGCGAGGAGCAGTCTCCAAACATACGATAAACGCCCTCGTATAGGGCGTTTAAAAAATAGGGCGTAAAAAAACACCCTATTTTTTTCTCAAAAGTAGCATATATAAGGAGTATCACGTTCAAATTTTAGGTAAAAATGTTGAAAATTCACGGAACTATGATTTTTTGAGTGAAAAAGTGTCTTAATTACGTTTTCAAGTCTTTATGAATTTTTTTTAAACATGCCGCCATTTTATTTATTATAAAAAAATTTTTCGTACATCATCTAGAAAGTACAAAGGATGTTCCATAATTTTTTGAACCACTTCGGACGGATAGTTTGGTCACAATAATTTTTGGAAAATTTGACTGGTTAGAATCGACGCAAGTGTGATCACCGCGATTAAATTTGGAAGTGTGACCACGAAAGGTTGAATACTTTTTTTGTTCGGCAGTGTATCCGAAAGGATCATTCTCGATACTTTTGATCCATCGTTATCCAGCGAGGATACAAGGCTCGTTTCATCAGTGCGAGGAATTGGCTTGAATCGCGAAGCACTTGCCAAAAGATTACGACGTCGAGGGTCTTGAGATTGGCATCCTGACTCGATTAGTGTTTAATTATTTGGTTGGACACGATGAAGCGATACCTGACGTTCGAAGATCGATTTTGATGCACTCGAGAAGTAAGTCCACGGATGAAGAAGCGTCTGCTATAGACGTGGCCAAGTGATAACTGCCGGGATGACGTCACGAGGGGGAAATATGACGGGATGTTGGAGGAGGATGAGGTTGGAGGTTTGAGGAACTGAACTCCAAGAGGGAGACAACGAGAGACGCTCAAACTCCGATTCGGGTCGATCTGGGAAGTTGTCCGGACACCTGGTGCACTCCAGGGGCTTCGTTCACTGCTGATGCTGTACTAAAACTACCCCGTAACTCAAGTGGCTCTCTTACTACGGCCGTATCAACCTGTCAACTCATCCCTTACTTTTCTGCCACTCGTTCGCTTGCAACACCTTGCATTCTCCATCACCAACACCACCACCACGAGCACCGTGTCTCGAAACTCCTTGTGTCCGTTATTATACGATTCTGCCGCAAAACTATATCACGTTCTGGCGAACCACCCACTCTTCTATATTCCTCGCCGATTCGTTTTCTCATCTCGTAGTCACGGCTACTTCCAACATCTTTTTCTCTCTCACTATCTCTATGCCCAACTCTCCAACCCTCCAACCCTCCAACTCTCTCTTTCTTCCTTCCAGCTTCCCTAACCAGTACCCGAACTGGTTTCCTCGGCTTCCGAGCTCGTCCTCGCGACTTGCACTTTTTCAAGGAGCCGTTCCTCCAGACAAGTGTCTCGGCAGGAGTCAGCTGGGGTCTCCCAAAAGAAGGATCAAATGAGGCTCCTCGGTTCCAATGGCCATTGGATGACCCAATGAGGCAGTAATGAAGATCCTGCTTCTTGGGTCCAGGCTTTTCTCGGATTCTCGTGACAACTGAATTTTCCTACCATACCGCCATCGCCGATAAGTTGGTCGTTTGACAGTGCAAAGCCTTCCTCCAGCTGTTGATGTCTCAAAATCCCGGGAAATTGAAGATGCACACGCCATTGATGCTCATCACGGGTTCTTCTCTTCGTTGGGGTTTATATTTCTAGGCTTGAAACGTTGATTCGTGAGATTCCGAGAGGGAAACAACAACTGTTGAGCTGCATTTAGCCTAGCACTCGTAAACCTCAAGTTGAAGATCCTCGATCTTGTCGCAAATCAGCCCCGGCTGTGGAGAAACTCGAAATCGTCTGCGTAAATGGGAGGGAGATAAGAAACTGTGGGAAAATACGTGATATATTATTGCTTATTCTCTCTTCGTTCGACCTCCGCTTCTTCGTCTGTTCTCGATTTATCTCGCATTAACCTGTAAAGCGCAGGAACGCTTGGTCGATGCCTGGCTGTGTCTCGAGCACACAAGAGCCTGTTTCCTTGCTTCCAAATTTCTCTCTCGATCTCTCTTTTCTACACCATCAGCCCACACGTTTTCCTTGCCGAGTATTCCCGACGAAATAAACTCATGATTTAAAGGGGTTGAAGAAGAAGATCTTTGCTTCGCGCTCTTTGCAGCGGCCCTATTTCCGTGGCAACCCCAGAGAGACGACTGGGAGGCCTGATTAATGGCCTTTCGTTTTATTCGCGCTCAACTCTTCTCTCTCTCTCTCTCTCTCTCTCTCTCTCTCTCTCTCTCTCTCTCTCTGTTTCTCTATCTCCACCTTTGCAGCAACGTGCAATAAGTATGGAGCCAGAGGGCTCTTGGTTCGTCGTGTTTCGACCCTCTCTCGAATAGTGCGCCTGTATGGGGACGCCACTCGCGGATGACCTTTATCTCGAGGAAGATTCGGTGGCTCCTCCGCGATCTTTATCCGTGTTCCTACTATTCCCCGTTTCTTTTTCTCTCTCTCTCTCTCTCTCTCTCTCTCTCTCTCTCTCTCTCTCTCTCTCTCTCTTCTGCCTCTATCTCGGTTCTCGCGGATTCCCTCGATTGCCAAGAAATATATGTGCATTCGCCCCGTGTATTTTAGCAGCATCTTCTCTATACAACAGCTCTCACACTGCAACACACCCTAAGGATCTTCAAAACTCTTGGCGAATCTTTTTTATCGTCGAGCGTTTTTGGGGTAACAAACTTCCCTGAATATCCGAAGTAACGACTCGATAACGGCTAGCCTTTGCAAACTTACATTCCGGTAGCTCAGACTCTATTTGTCGCGAAATCATTTTTTTTTTCATGCGTTTCCTGTCTTTTTAATTTTTAATCTGAACGCCATTGAATATTAAATAATTGAGCAGTTCATTGTCACAGGGCCACCAGAAATGGTCGAATGTTTCCTACCACTGAGTCCTGCTACCATGCAATTCTCGTGCATCGATTTCTTCCCTCTAAGGATAGCGTGCAGGGGACGCGTTACATCAGCGTCGCGAGAATGCAGACGACTGGAAACGAATGGTCACGTTGGTCTGGCGTATGTCGAAACGTTTCCCCCGGCAAATAAACCTCCCTTTGATTAATCCAAAAACTGCCTCGAGTATGCCGCGTTGAAGTATACCTGGTGTCCCAAAAGTAGCTTTTTACTGTACAGTGTCGTATGGACCGTGAAATTCTGAAGCGAAAAGCTTTTATTCATTTTTCTCTAGGACGCACCATTGCGTAGATATCAATTAATTAATAACAGCGAATCAGGAGGACTCGCGCGGCGAGTAGGGTGGGGGAGAGGCGGAGCGTGCGCTTCTACTCGCTAACTGTTCGCTCCCACCCATCGCGTTTCGCTTATCCGACGCTTCGGGTTGGCTATCAGCGATCTCGTCGTATCTGCGCAACGGTACATCGTAGAGAAAAATAGAAAAGGACTTTTCCGTTCAGAATTTTGCGAACTATCAGCCTTACAAAGATCTACTCCGAATTTCTAGAATTGACCTGTATATATTCTGCGGAGAAAGTGCGTGGTAGATCGCGTTTCCATGCGTTTTTCGTGTATACAGTTGTTGCGATGCCACCGGGAATGGAAATGAGTATATTAGGAGGCCCGAATAGAAGCACCCCTGTGCTCGCCTTGGTATTTGACCTGACGAATGTGACCGGAGCACGCAGGCCTCTCGAGGAATCCTGTCGGCGTTCTCTACGCACACATATGCATTGGCCTCGTACAAACGGGGAACATTGAAAATGGGCGTTCGCTTATGCGAACGTATACACGTGATCAGGCTCGTAATAAACACCACGACAATTACAACAAATTGTAAAATAACTGTAATAACGAACAGCAGTTATTAGGTAGAGATCCTTTTCACGAAAAATAATCGCTGTAAATATCGTGTCTCTTCGGAAATAGGTCGGCTTGACTGACTCCACATTATCGCATCCCCCAATAAAGTTCGTGGGTGGCCTCGCAACCCTTCCTATCCAACAGGTATATTCCGCGCACACGTCACGCTCGACATCCATAAAATTTTCCATCAATCCCCACAAATAGAGTCGACTATTTTTATCGTCGCTTTGATTATTCACAGCCTCGGTCGTTTCCGCTCGCGGAAAACGTCACGAATCCTCGTCATATTCGTTCGAGTACTCTCTTTTCGTCATAACGCGAGTACGTAAATCGTTGAAAATCCATTCCAATATAATTCAAATATAGAACCATCGCGAATAAAAACGGCGCTGACTCGATAGCGTTTTTTTTTATACAAAATGGCTGTCAATCACGGCGTTTATCAAACAATACCGAAGCTGCTTTAAAAGTAAGTTAAATAAAACTACCCAAAGATCCTTTTATTTTTCAATGACGTTGCCCATGTTGGAGGCATTCGTGGAAATGGCACCTTACGCGAAAAATCTCGATAAAATGGTCCGGACTGGAAAAAATTCATTTATCGCTTTTGACTCGAGGATAAGGAAAAGTGAAAGTAAAAAAATAGAAGCAGGAACGACATTTCTACGTAAGCTTTTTAACGTAGGAGCTTTTCTACGTAAGCGAGTAATAAAAACGTACCGGAAGTCGATTCTTCGTTTCCGCAAGATTGACCCGACGAGTTTGTCCGAGCGTCATATGAATGACATCGGATACCCTGCCCCCCTCCGCTTGCAGCTACCAAACCAACGACCAGGATGTCGCGCTCCCGAGATACCAAAGAGAACTTCCGGTCGAAGACACCCACGACTTCCTGCGAGTGCGTCTGACGGCGTTCGAGACTTATCAGCCTCGGAAGAGCGGCGTCACCTTATCGGCGCACTCGTTTAGTAATCTACCACGGGGATACGAATGATTTTGCGGAGAAAAAAAAATGTTCGCATTTTCCGCTGGTCCTCGATCCGCGAAGCCCCAAAGACAAACATCAATAAATCAAACATCGAATTCACGCACCCACCTCCCACCGGACAACCCGCAAACGAGTTTTTTTAATTTCGTCATTTCGCAAAACTTTTTTTTCCACTGTCATATCGAATATACGTGTACTCTGAACACGCCCGAAAAATCCTCTTCACACTATCCATATTCAACCGAACCCATTGAGAATATTTTAATTAACTTTTGCCTTCCTGATGATCCTAATAAAAAAAAGCACACACACACGTGCGCACACGAATATGGACATACAAAATTTCTCTCTCTCTCCTCTCTCTCTCTCTCTCTCTCTCTCTCTCTCTCTCTCTCTCTCACTCATGTATTTCGTGTTGCAACGAAAATTATTCATTTATACCGCGTACGTTCGTACTTTCCGGGCTCGTTTATTTTTCTCACCAAAGCTAATATCAATCTCGTACTCGACGCGATTGAAAAAAAAATCCGACTGGCTGGAAGGAGAATGGGGATGAACGTCTGGGCCAATCGAAATGTACTATTTTCTATAAGAAAAAAAAACACATCAGACTCTCGAAAATTTGTTGATAAAATTCCTCATTTTCTCTGAGCTTCGCCTTTTGTTTCGAGTGTCTTTTGTACTGTGGCTCCTCATTAAATTATATCCAAAGACCCAGACCTTGGGCAATCTCTCTCTCTTTCTCTCTCTCTCTCTCCTCTCTCTCTCTCTCTCTCTCTCTCTCTCTCTCTCTTTCTCTCCTCTCTCTCTCTCTCTCTCTGACACGAACTGGACCAAGCGGAAAAGGAAAAGTTCGAATAGAAGAACGAACGCGTGTATGTACGCATATGTACATATTGAGGGGTTGTCCAAGAAGGATGAGACGAAAAGCTCTCGTGAAAAGCGACACACAGGAGTTGATGAGGAGGGCTCGGCGGATTCGGGATGAGGACGAGGGGAGGGGAGGGGGTGGGTGGGGTTTGAAGGCTGGGAAATGAGAGTCGGGAAAATGTGAAACTGGAACGCGAAACTTTTCATCCACACAAAGCAGCCCTGAGCCAAAGTGCGCAGCTCCATGGATAAACGGGAAACCCGCCGTCTCATATGGCGAATTGCGAATTAAATAACTAGCAGTGGAATGGCAACGTGTGCACATAGAGACACCCACGCTCCCGCCCCGAGGCACCGCGCAATGTCAATCCTGTACTCGTGTTTTTTTTTCTTCGCCACGCCACCGAAAATTATTCAAAAAAAAAAATTAAAGCTTATTATCTCATTCAGCCGCGAATGAACGATGCGGCGATGTACACGTGTTACGAATATATGATTAATATTATTTTCATTGAATCGTCGATTCAGCGCTCTCTCTCTCTCTCTCTCTCTCTCTCTCTCTCTCTCTCTCTCTCTCTCTTCCGGATACCTTTGGTTGAGGAATTTTTTCAATGGCGCTACTTTTTTAACATATTCAATGTCTTATTATAATCTTTTTCTTTATCTCACTTTCACCCTCCTCTTTTATATGTTTTTAATTTTTTTAGACTTATTTATAAAAAATGTGTAAAAATGATTTTTATTATCATTTTTATTATTATTATTGGCACTGCTTATTATTTTTATTATTATAGTTCTTATTTTATTAATTGTTGATTAATTTTGACATTTATATTGTATCCCGGCTCAACTCTTTTATTTCTATTTCTATTATGTAAATTAATTCAAGTCGTCTCTTCACTACCTTTCGTAAAATTTCTCCGTAGCGTGCCAGGGCATAAATAAATTTTCGTTTATTCGAATTCGAAAGAGATGGAATTCGAAAATTGCCTGAGAGGTGGGAAAAAGTAGTAGCCAGCGATGGACAATACTTTGATTAATCTATTCATACCTTTTATTTTGAAATAAATGGATTTTTTACCACAAAAAAACAGACCCAATTAATTTGTACTCCCAATAAATTGATTAAATTTAAATAAATAATTAAATTGACAAAATTTAAATAAATACTTAAATTTATTAAACTACGTTGATTAAAAAATTAATTATCAAATTGATTTTTCTTTCGTATACTTTCGTATAGATATTTTACGTAAATATATTTTAGTGCCATGAATAAATTCGAAGACACTTGGCTGAGTCAATTAAAATGGGACACCCTTTATATATATATATATATATATATATATATATATATATTAATAATTGTACGATTTTAAAAAGAAGAACATATATATGTATATAAAAACACATTTATACGTGTGTGTGGAATTGTGTTGTGTTAAAAAGTAGTAAAATAAAAGCTAAGCTCGCACGAGTAGCAAACACGTAGCGCACATTCTGAGAGCATAAGCCGATAAGCCTTTTTTTCCTCCTCAGTTCTTGAAAACTACAAGAATATTGCGATTCGGCAGCGGAGATAAAAAAAAACCCAGGCGTATGGAAAATTCACGTGTAGAAGGGAAAAAAAACAAACTCGGAAAAAGTACAGAAAAAAAAGCACTATACTTATCTCGTTGAGTGCAGAAAAAAAATAGGGCTGCATCGTGCGTGAGAATTTTTAAGACCATAAGCAGCCCGATCGCGGTGAAATCCGAGGGAAAGAGAGAGAGAGAGAGAGAGAGAGAGAGAGAGAGAGAGAGAGAGAGGGTAGTTTTTGGGGAAAAACTGATAAAGACTCTTGGACTCAAAGTCGGCATATTGATCGACTTCCACTCCCTCCTGTCTTATTTTTTTTTCTAGGTCACTTAGACTTTCGCCTTCTTCTCCAGTATCGTTTTTACCACCCCCAC
The DNA here is from genome assembly GCA_963932345.1 of Ophion ventricosus. NCBI lineage: Eukaryota > Metazoa > Arthropoda > Insecta > Hymenoptera > Ichneumonidae > Ophion > Ophion ventricosus. The sequence goes on from OZ010719.1 coordinate 27,268,674, forward strand.
CGCGCTCCGCCACCCTCCCTTTCACTCTCTTCGTGAATTTAGCCGACAAGAATCGTCGACGATTCCCCCATTTCTCAATTCCAACTATCTCAGTCTCGGAGAGATAGGCGAGATGTAGGATTGTCTAGATGCGGCGAGGGCGAGAAGCAGAGAACGAGAGAAAGAGAGAGAGAGAGGGAGGGTTGAAACGCGCTCGAGCTTTCTAATCAAATTGTAAATTCGCCAAAAATGCAAATTTACGGAGAGCCCCGACAGTATTCCTATCAGCGAAGAGGGAACGTAGTATGAGGGGTAGAAGAAGCAAGGGAGGGGCGAGGCGGGGGTGAACGAGTAACCGAGCTCACGCGAACGTTTCTCTTCTCGAGCTCTTCCCGTCCCTCCTCGACGTTGCCTCTGTACAGACTTCATGGTCGGGCGAAATATCAAGGAATCTCACTCCCCCTCCTGCCCGCCACACCCAACCCCCTGTCTAACCAAGCGCCGAGCTTCTCGAGCCCTCCGCACCCTCCCGCGACTCCTCCTCTCAATCGATCAAGCCTCGAGCTCCTCGGACCATCTTTTTGCCCCATTATTTATATATATATGTATATAAATTCGATCCGCGAACAGGAGAAAAAGATGGTCTGAGGAGTCTCGCGTAGTCGTGACCAGCCCTCAAGGGCCTCAAACTACCCTACAGGGTGACTACCCTCGCCTCGTCGCTCCTCATCAGCCCTAATCAACCCTCAAGCTCCTCGGAACATCTTTCCTACTTTTTTTTCATCCCCCTTTTACGCTCCGATCAACCCTCAGGCTCCTCAAAGCATGGCGCCCTCTTTAGCTCTTCTTCCTTCCAAAACGGAGCGAAAAACAAAAATTCAACTTGCTCGCGAGCTGCTAAAATCTTGATTTCGTCCTTTTTATGCAGGATACATCAATTTTTTCAATTAATAATGTATACATATATAGATATCTCCATACTTGTACGCGCAAGAGACTGCTTACTCTAAGCCTACTTTCTGTCGGTGACGAGTCCACATAAAATCGACTTCTACCCGAGCGGAGCCGGGAACACTGGATTTTTAAAAGATTTTTCTCCAATGCTCAAAAGATTTAAAAGTTCGCGCGGTATTTCCGGAGCACGCGACGTACCTCGGCAAATATGGGGTTTATGGAAAAATGTCAAAGGAGAAAATAAGTCGTGTTTTTTCATTCTGGATACACTGGAATTTTTTTAGAATTTTCTGCAAGGTTCGAAAAGTTCAACTTTTCGCGAGGGATTTTTGGACCATGCGTCGTAACTCGAGAACTATGAGGTTTCCGGAAAAATGTCAAAGAGGAATACAAGTCATTTTTTTTCATTCTGGATACACTGGAATTTTTTTAGAATTTTCCGCAGGGTTCGAAAAGTTCAACTTTTCGCGAGAGATTTTTGGAGCACGCGTCGTAACTCGAGAACTATAAGGTTCCCGGAAAAATGTCAAAGAGGAAAACAAGTCGTGTTTTTTCATTCTGGATACACTGGCATTTTTTTAGAATTTTCCGCAAGGTTCGAAAAGTTCAACTTTTCGCGAGGGATTTTGGAGCACGCGATGTAGCTCGAGAACTATGAAGCTTACGGAAAAACGTCAAGGAGGAAAACAAGTCATGTTTTTACATTCTGGATACACTGGAATTTTTTTAGAATTTTCCGCAAGGTTCGAAAAGTTCAACTTTTCGCGAGGGATTTTGGAGCACGCGATGTAGCTCGAGAACTATGAGGTTTACGGAAAAACGTCAAAGAGGAAAACAAGTCATGTTTTTTCATTCTGGATACACTGGAATTTTTTTAGAATTTTCCGCAAGGTTCGAAAATTTCAACTTTTCGCGAGGGATTTTTGGAGCACGCGTCGTCACTCGAGAACTATGAGGTTTCCGGAAAAATGTCAAAGAGGAAAACAAGTCGTGTTTTTTCATACTGGACACACTGGAATTTTTTGAGAATTTTCCGCAAGGTTTGAAAAGTTCAACTTTTCCCGAGGGATTTTTGGAGCACGTGACGTAACTCGAAAACTATGGGGTGAACGAAAAAACGTCAAAGGAAAACTAGTCGTTTTTTTTCATTCCGGATACCCTAGAATTTTTAAGGATTTTTTTCGCAATGTTTAGAAAGTTCAACCAGTCGTCCGAGGGAGTACGCGACGTAACTCGAGAACTATGGGATTTACAGAAAATGCTCAAAGAAGAAAACAAGCTGTTTTTTTTTGTTCTTAATCCGTTGGATTTTTTTGAGAATTTTCTACATCACTATTATTGTTGTCCCCTGAAATGATAAAACTTGTGCTTGAAACATTTTTCACTAAACGCATCCCTAGATATATCCTGAGATATTTCGAAGTGCCAAGTTAATTGGTACATCCTGTAATATAATTTATTATATTACCCTGTAATATAATAAATATCTTTTTATCTGTGTACATATATAAATATTGCCGAACAGGCAAGAGAGGCAGAGGGGACCGAGCGAACAGTCGGGTGGGCCTCGCGGTCTCTCAGCTAGTCGAGTCTCGTCTCACTGAATTATCACCATCCCGAGCCAAATTTATATATCGAACTCCGGTGGTCCGACGGATTAACAGTTGGCCGGGGGTGCTTCCAATAAATATAAAAGGGCGGAAGGCCGACGTCGGAGCCTCCGAACATGTCGGAGCTCGTGGATACACCCCCCCCCCCCCCCCCCCCGTACACACTTGTATATAGTTCGAGGCAGTACCGAAACGCGAAAAGCATCAGCATCCAACGACGATTGACCGTTCCGCCATCGTGATTAAGGAGACTTGGATTTATCGAGGCCGGTTTCCAAGCGGTTAGAGTTGTATCTACGCCCACGAATACCGGGACAGTCGGCTTTCTCACGAGGTCAAATTAAAGGGAACTTATGACGTATCGCAGCTGAAATTTGAATTATATTCGGGGCAGAGAAATTGTCTGTAATTATTTTTTCCATTTTTTTCCTTGTGAATGGCACTTCTTTCTTAAAAATAAAGTGCTTTTTCGTTATTTTTTTTCTTCTTTCTTTCTACTTTCTTCGTTTTGGTAAGTGAATTCGTGAAAATTGAATGATTGGAATTATTGGGGTTTTTTTTCAAGTGGGTACTGACTAGTCTGATGATAACTTAAGGGGACTTGGACTGTACTGAATAACTTATAACGTGGCGCACAATGTTCCGGAGCCCCAAGATCCTCGGCGCCTCGTATCAAGGCAGTTAGGTGAACTGGAAATACGTCTGAACGCCCGGCGGGGTTTAACTGCAGTTCGTTCGTTCGTTGGGTCGGACCAGCCTCCGAGAGTGCTCGTCGACGTCGATCCTTTATTTATTTCATTCACGATTTCATTGGGTTGTTGTAATATTCATCGGCAGGCAGAAATCGATTTGAAATTAGATTCCTTTCGTAGGAGCCCCTCCTTCTCTTTGCCTTCTGGCAGTCTTTTCGCTTAAGGGATGCCTGTACGCGGAACTTTCTTTCTGCTCCGGGGGTTACCAGTTCTTGCAAGAAAATACGCACGAATCGTTTCCCCACTATGATGCCTGAATTTTCTCCCCCTGGCCATCAGCTTAATTTAGCCTCGACAAGAATTGCTCGCTTTAAGCATTCGAGATTGAAGGAAAAAAGGGTTGGGATCGCTTGATTCTTGCTTCTTGATAATTAGAGCAATTTCATTCTAGCGGATATCCCGAAGATCGCGTCGCACACTTACAGAGCGAATAGATCGTGAAATTCTGAAGAGAAATGTCCTTATCCATTTTACTCTCCGATGCGTCGTTGCTGAGTTACAAATTGATAAGCAAACGCACCAATCGTGTGCGTCTGCCACGCCCATCGCTCAGGATTGGCTATAATTAATTCCTCAATATCTACGCGACGGTGCGTCGGAGAGAAAAATGCTAGAGGGCATTTCTTTTTAGAATTTCGCAATCTACTCGTTATCAGTGAAGTACCACTTCGTTTATTGAGACACCCGGTATGTTGTGTTCGTAGAGTTTTCATTAGACGGCATGTCTTCTCCTCCGTTCTCTTTGTAGTAGTTTGATTCACATCCAAGTACATCGCTCTCACGCAATCTCTATCTCTCTCTCTCTCTCTCTCTCACTTTTCTGCTTGGGTGTGCTACCATCAGGAAATTTCGTATCGGTAGAATAATTATATATACATGTATACGGAACGATATAATCGAATGAAAGGCCGTAGGGGCTTGGCCGGAGCCCAGACATAATGCGTGAGCGGTATCGGTCGTTCGGGTTATCCCAACTATTACTATAGTTAAGGACACACCGTGTGCCCGACATGCTCGTTCTTTCGCTATCGGTGTTTGCGCGCGGGCGCGCGCGCGTGATAACGCCCGGCATTTTGTCAAGCGTTGAAATTAAAAGCCACGTGAAACTCGTGTACGTATTTGTGTTTATATGCGTGGTTACGTTGAACATACCCTCGAGACCCGACGCGTTATCTCGACGGGAAAATGGCCACGCTTATGGTACACCAGTCTCGTTCTTGAAAATGGAAAATTCTGCTTCATATGCATATATATATATATATATACATGTATATGTACTTATTAGAATATGGATTCGACCTAAGGATTCCCCCACTTGGACTACCCGACACGGCCATTTCTTGAGCTACATGCCGCCATCTTGTCTCGCGCTACTAAAACCAATCTGGCACCTTTTCCGTGCCCCGTGGGCTCTTGTAGTCTGCCCAGTTGGTTTTTTTTCAAACGAAGGGATTCGCTGCCTCTGGAAGAAGTAAAGTTTCAAGGACCTGAACTGTATTCCAAGATGGCGGATCTCCGATCGCGGCTTGGCCCGGATAAAAGCAAGAGCGGGACGCCCGGAATAAGGGCAAGGCTCGCGTGTTTGATCCTCGCGCGTACCCGGTATTCTCGTAATAGAGTCGATGTTAATCGTACCTAGCTACGGTTGATGGCTGTGGCAAGCCTTGTTCCGAGTCAAGCTAATGCGGCCAGTTGATTCGTCTTCCGGATCACAAAGTTCGCTGATTCCCTTACCCCCACAGCCGCGGGGAGAAAAAACACCCTTGTGGTCTCTTTACGGTTCTTCAATGTTGATCGATATCCATTGAAGATTTCGTGATGAAAAAAAAACATTGCAGGTTTATTTGGGTTATTGTGGTGTTGGTTTTAGCTTTTCTTGCTTTGTTTGGATTTGCCAATACGGAAAAATATCAAAGAGGAAAACAAGTCGTGTTTTTACATTCTGGATATAATGGATTTTTAAATTTATTTTCCGCAAGGTTCGAAAGGTTCAACTTTTCGCAAGAAATTTTTGGAGCACGTGACGTAAATCGAAAATTATGAGGCTTACGGAAAAACGTCAAAGAGGAAAACAAGTCGTGTTTTTTCATTCTCGATACACTGGAATTTTTTGAGAATTTTTCGCAACGTTTAAATATACGCGAGGGATTTTTGGAGCATGTGACGTAACTCGAAAACTATGAGGTTTACGGAAAAACTCCAAAGAGGAAAACAAGTCGTGTTTTTTCATTCTGGATAAACTGGATTTTTTTTAGAATTTTCCGCAAGGTTCGAAAGGTTCAACTTTTCACGAAAGATTTTTGGAGCACGCCACGTAACTCGAGAACCATGAGGCTTACGGAAAAACGTCAAAGAAGAAAACAAGTCGTGTTTTTCATTCTGGATACACTGGAATTTTTAAAGATTTTTCCGCAAGGTTCGTAAAGTTCAACCGTTCGGATGGGATTTTTGGAGCACGTGGCGTAACTCGAAAACTATGGGGTGTATGGAAAAACGTCAAAGAGGAAAACTAGTCGTTTTCTTTTATTCCGGATACACTAGAATTTTTAAAGATTTTTTTCGCTATGTTTGGAAGGTTCAACCATTCGTAAGGGGCCTTCGGAGTACGCGACGTGTTTCGAGAAGGGTGTACGGAAAAACTTCTTTCCACTACTTGTGTCTTCGTAATTTTCCATTAATCCTATAAAGGAATAAATTTTCGATAGATTTCAAACACGCTTTCTCTCTTTCTCTCTCTCTCTCTCTCTCTCTCTCACACACACTCTTGTTCTCGAGAGTTTTCTCCACCCCCAGGTCGTTCGACACCCCCTTTTCGTGTCGTTGTTCCCTCCGTCTGGGCTGCTTTTCTTTCGGTATTTCGAGGATCTCGGGACTAGTTCAGCGCGTGGCACATCATCAGTATTCGTAGCGTTTGTCGCGTCCTGATTGTGCCGGAACGAGTAATGGCGTAGTCTCCCGAGTCCCTGACTAGCTACGGCTTATATACGTCCCAACAGTTACCGCGTTTCTGCTCTCCACTCACCCTCTAAACCCATCGCGCCAGAGCAAGCAAGCACTTCTCAGGCCATAAGTTGTCCGAGAAGGCCAAGTCACGTAGGATCCGATAGTTAAACTGACAAACCGCCTCGACTGCATAACAACGACCTTGGGAATCAATTCCATCGATTCCGGCTTCTTCGACTTGAACAAATTATTTCCCATTCCCTCGTGGATTAAAGAAAAAAAAACGTATTTTAATTTCGATTATCTCATGGGGAAGGAGGGAATTCATTGATTGGGGAATAATTAGAGGGCTGATGAAAATCCAGTCACTTATTCGCTATTAATTTTTTATGTGATAATTCACAATCTATGCGATTCCATTTGAAAAATCGAAAGACATTGGGATACCTCGTAAACGAGTAGACAAAAAAAAATTCCTTCATACAACCATCAAATGTTCGACTTCAAACCATACAATTTTTATACAACACATTATTTCCTACGAACGCATCTTTTCGAATTATTTCAACGTTTTTTTTTCAATTCCCACACCCAGTATATGGATGTATAAATTCCCTATTATTTTATAGCGAAGCATAAAATATTACAATTTCCGTAAATTATCCACGAATTTTAGTATCGACAATATTCATAAAAAAAATAAAATCATTGAATATTTCAAAAATTCGAATTGCAACAACAAAGCGTTTTCTTTTGACCGGGGTTGGTCGATCGCTGATAGCGAGAAGAAAATAAAACCCGATAAGTGGAGCAATTTCGTTGAACGGCCAAACGTCAAGTGAGTGCCGGCGACGTATAAACGTAAGTTTATTTGCATACAATCGATATTAAAATGTAAAAGAGTATGTACACGTGCGCACACGGAGCGAATAACCCCCCCCCCCCCCCCCGCCCCGCCGCTCTGAAAAAAGGAGCCGAGCGTATATAATGGACGGAAGAAACGTATCTCGGCCCGTAGCCTCCTAAATATATTTACCATAATGAAGCATAATTCGCAAAGTGATGAGAGCGCCGAGGTTCGATCACCTCTTGCTCGAGGATTTCGCCAATAGGTATACCTTATTGCCGGCAGTTATCGCGTCGAGGGAGGAGGGAGAAGAGGCGATTGATTTTCGAACGGGAAAATGTCACTTCCGTTAATAATAATAATAATAATAGTACAGGCTGTTTCAAATTTGCAAGTCAAAATCCCTTCAAGACCTGGTCAATGTACGCAGAAGGGTAAGAAAAGAGTCTTTCGGATGGAATTAAAGTACACAAGCTCTACATATAATAAAGCTGTAGGCTGCATACGTATATTTGTTTATAACTCGAGATTTGTCCTCTCGAGTTATAAACAAATATATAAAAATATGAGAACTAGATTTCATATTATTATAATTATATATATATATATATATATATATATATATATATATATATATATATATTATTGTACATATATTAATAAACATATGTATACAAATATGTGAACTAGATTTCACCCGAGTCCTCTAGCGCTCATATATTTGCAGTTCGTTGTCAATCAAAACGTATATATCGATTTTTCATGCTCGATCGACAACGTTATACCGGAAGTTGACTTCTCCCTTTTTCTCTGCTCCTTTTCTCGGTCTTTCTTTCTCTCTATCTCTCTCTCTCTCTCTCTCTCTCTCTCCCTCTTTCTTGACTGTACGAAAATGGCCTGCATCGCCCTTCTCGACGCCCAAGAACTCGGCCACGCGCTCTAAGATAATAACGTACATTGTTGGCGTTCCACACTCCCGAGAATGTCCGAATCGTGCTGGAATAGACTTTTTCGCATTTCAAAGAGATTCCTCGAGCGGTCGACTATAACTCCGACTATAAGTACTTTCGAAAGATCTTCGCGACGATTATATATATGTGTGTGTGTGTAAAAATAAATATGATTTTCATTTATAATCGATCATATTTTTATTTTTCGAAATATTTATATTACATATAAAGTTTGATAATATTTTAATAATGAAAATCAATCATTCTTCATTTTTT
>OZ010719.1:27277184-27297184 GCA_963932345.1 Ophion ventricosus
CACATCGGACCCTCAACCTCAGTTCACGTACGCGGAGCCAGACTAGCGCAGATTACACTGGCAATCGCTTCATCGCCAACTTTGTACTCGGGAAGAACTTTCACACGAACAGTCTCGTAAGAAAACATCTCTGAGGCTGAGGAGGTAATGGAAAAGTGACACTAATCTCAGTCTGCTTTCTTTGAGAAGCTGGGCTTGGTGCTTTTCACCATGCGAATTGTTCATTCTTCACCAATGTTCCCATCATCGCTACGTATCGAAGTTTTGGATAAAGAACGTGATCATTGTCCGTGAAAAAGATCTGTTGGGTATTGTTTCTAGCACGTGGAATCGCGTCGTTGATGACGTGCTTCGAACTTGGTGACGATTAGGTTCGCTTACCAGGGCTGTAACAACAGAATCCCTCCGAGAATTGACTCCATCGCTGAACAAACGACAGATAAGATTTAAACTCAAGACGCTAATACGAGCGAACAAGACACGGAGTGGATGGAGAACCGGAAGAAGCCAGAGAAGCGAGCAGCTATTCCGTCCAGGGACTTTCTAGCTATCTCTCTCTCTCTCTCTCTCTCTCTCTCTCTCTCTCTCTCTCTCTCTCTCTCTCTCTCTCTCTCTCTCTCTCTCTCTCTCTCACTTTAGAGCACTATTTGCTGACGACGAAGAACGTACCAATGTTGCTGCACACTGTACGCACTCAGGAAACAACCGAGCCCGATAATTAGAGTGGTATAGTGGCAAGCCGTGTTGCCGTAAAAGCATTCCAGCTGGACCCGTCCATCCGAGCTCGCTAAATCGGAACCGTTGAACTGTTAAAAGACGTTATTATTATCCGAGCTATCTCGCTCACTCTCTCACAGGCTTTCGTTGCCACGAAACCCTTCCTCAACCACCTTCTAAGCTAAAGGATATTTCGATTTCTCCGACTGTTTGCCTCTTTGCTTCTACGACTTGCTGCTCTCCCTCTGCGGACGGCTGTTCCATTCCACGTACCTTCAACTGACGACCAAATGATTTCTCGTCTACTGAAGAAAATTCGCGTCTCAGTCAGTTTGGCTTGGCGGTTGAGGTCTCGATCAAATCCGGAATAAATATTCCGGTTGTATCCGGTACCCTAGCATATCCTGATGTACCGATTCGAATGGATAATTCGATAAGAATGTCACATTGCTATCGAAAAGATTGTCGTCACCGTAACAAAATACCGATGCTCATCAATCCAAAGCAAAGATCCCATGCTGCAAAGGTCAGAAGTCATCGGACACCGTAGGAAGTCTCGTGGGTAACCGTAAAACGAAAACGAACGTCACAAGGGTCTAGAAAAACAAACACAATTTAACAGCAGAGAGTGTATACCAAGAAGAGGGCGTTTCTGGTTCGTTTGGATTTCTCAACACTCGCAGCCATGTGGTATTCGAGTCAGTGGAGATAGCGAGAGGTCTAGCACGGTTGAAGGGAATCTCTCTCTTTCTCTCTTGTCCTGGTCATCAGGATGGAAAGGATCGCGGGGCAAAAACAGAAGCAAACGCTGCACGTTCGGGTGACCCTCTTCATTTTTCGCCCTCGTCTGCTGGAAAGAGCCAACTTACTCTTTCCATCGCGTATCAACTCGGCTGTAACGAAAAGGCAGTCATTACGACGGGTTTCGAAGCGCGTAGAGTGTCATCGGTTGATGGGAGCCAAAGGGGAGTAACCTTCGTCGAAAATTCAGCCACGTCATCCGAGCCTTTACAGGATTCGTTCGTTCATCCGCTCATCCATCTTCGCCAGAGTTTCGCTTTCTCTCTCTCTCTCTCTCCGTCTATGTTTATCCTACTCCCAAGTGCTACCGCAACGCCCTTTCCCAAAACAATCGTTTGTGTACATCAACGATGGCAATTAAGTCTTCCCGTTTCTCAGAAAAAAAAACTAGCAATCATGACCGGTTTTCCGGGCCATTGGATTCACGGCTATCCGCAGCCAAGATGTCAATCCAAAAAGAAGACTGGGGGATGCCAAGCTAGGAATCTGAAACCCTCGATGACGGCTGGAAAACGTGGCATAAGCGAAAAATGTGCTCTTCAGTTGCAGGGTTAACGTGAGAACTGGGATAAGGGATGGAACGTGCCATCAGGTGACGAGAGCGACCACCCATGACCGTCCAATCGAAGCTTCCAACTGCAGTCATCAATGCAGAAAACTTGGCGAGCGCTTTTCTCCCCCCTAGTATCAACAATGCCACAATGCTCGAGAGCAAAACGATTATAAACTCCCTGTTCTAAGGGTTGGGTGCCATAGAGCGTCGCAGTGGCACTTCCGCAACCCAGAAACATCCCTAAATTCGTGTCCCCGACCCTAGTCGCACGATCCATATGGGTGCTACACGTGTGTGTGTGTGTGTGTGTGTCTGCGTGGTGTACGTTGTATATTGGACACCTACATATATGTGTACAAAAACACAGTGCGTTTACCCCTGGAGATCCTGACGGTCACGGTTCCGGCGGGCACGTACACGTAAAAAGTAACATGAGATCGGGCCGACAGGGATGAAAGAGGAAGACGAAGTAATGGAGGAACTGGATGGTGGAACGGAGCAAGAGAGAGAGAGCGGGAAAACGCGAGAGGAGACACGGGTAGCGCCGAGACCGACAAATGCGACGTAATAGGAGCGATTGTTCGTTGTCGGGCCAATTTGAGTGGCAGCCAGCAATTTGTACGACCCCCCCCCCCCCCCCCCCGCGTACATCCACCGGGTGCCCTCTCTTCCCTTTGATTTCGCTCCTGCAGCCAGCTAGGAGAGCAAAGCCCCTCCGGAAAAAGGCGAACCCGATTTAGCTCCATCTCATTCCTCGTGTTGCGGTCCCGCTCGCTCTATGTCCGTTGTACTAGCGCGAAGCGACATGTTATAATGCGGTGCCCGATCGTTGGAAGGGTTGGCGTTTTTTTTTCTGCGTGCCGCGCCCTTTTCATTGAAAAGCCTACTAGGTCGCCTTATGTTGCCATCAGCCGACTATGCGTCTCCGCTGCGCTCTGCTGTTTCCCCCGATTTGGTTGGCCCTGGCGATGTTGAACCACCGAATTGCTACCGTGGATAAAGTGAAAAGGAAATACGAGTGGTAAACTCGATGCGTTACATCCGGTACTAATTACACTCTGTTCCAGACTTGTTCCGGACGTGTTACAAAACCCGACCGAAAGCTGCAACAGCTCGGTTCAGAATCAATACCGGATCGATTCAGGTCTCGTGCCTATACGGCACATTTTTTCTGGGATTCTTTCACGTAACTTGGTCAGTACCGGTTCAGAGCCTGCTCAGGACTTGTCCAGTACTTGTTCAGATCCAATCAATTACACGTTCGGAACTCGATCAATCACGACTTGTTGAAGACATGTTAGGACTCGTTCAGTACCTGTTTGGTACTCGTTCATCACCGATTCTGGCCGTGTTGAAGACAGATTCAGAACCTATTGGGTCTGGAACGCCAATGTATCTAACTGCTGAAAAGCCAGGCGTCTTTCATCCATTTGCGCATCCAGCATGCACGAGCGGGATAAGTTCGTCACCCTAATCCCCGAGCACGATTCATTCGGTAAGGGAGAAGGAGGCTCGCTTTCCCATTTGGGTTCACCCGAATATACACAGATGGGAGACGCGCGTCGCGTCCTCCTGAGACTCGGCCACTGTGTACATAGGTACAACTCGTATTAGATAATCACCCGGGGACAGTTAAGGGGTTAATACACCGCTCTTTCTGTATCTCCCTTTCTTTTTTTTTCTTCTACGATCACATCCCTCCGGTTTGTTCACCGTGTTCGAGAGCTTGAAAGGCCTCGACGTCGACGAATGATCGGCCATCCATCATCCTTCTGGCTTCCATACTCCCGCTTTCATTCCACGTTCTCTTATTCCCTCCGGGCGTCTATGCGCGACAACTGGAGCCTCCGGCACTTGTCCAAGCGACGATGAAAATTCGTTCATCCCCGCAATCGCGTCGTGAATCGAATCCTGTACTTTCCTCGTCATTGTAAATTAGTTGTTCGTTTGGATGTTTGTCAATCGAATGGATATCAGACTAATCGACCCAAACAAACCCAAACAACGCGCGTTCCTCCTGACTTGCAGCAACCCCAGGTCATCGATGCACTCAACATTGGACTCTAAACCCAAACCCACGTTATGGGACATCGCTATATACGTTTTCACATATCCTGCAAGCTCCAACGCTTCTGGTCGATGAATTCCGATAAATACACCCGCTTTTTTTTCATTTTTCTCTGTTTTTTTTTAATGGTTGTTTCTCGGTGATTACAGGGATGCTGAACACGCATCACTTTTTTCCGCGTCCCTTTTTTTCTGTGGCGTTGGCGCATTTGTTTGACCGGCTTATGGTTCCATCGGCCGAATTCCCTCGCGTCTCCCCCCCGCTCCCAGCGGATCGGGGTTCATCGATATTTCGTTTGATGTGGCTGTTTTGCGAATTCGAGGAGCGTACTAAATCAGCAAGCCCGGAGCATGTACGCGACTCTCGTTGCATCCTGGCTGGCGCTTTCAACGCTCATCCCCTACCTCGCAACCCGCGCCGCCATCACCCGGTATAAACATTACCGTGACTGTGTGCTGTACAACGTCCGCCCTCCCACCCCCCCTGTCCACCTTTCATACCGGGTATCCCTTTCGAAGTCTTCCAAGCTGTTAGCTCGGAAAGTACGCGCTGCAACAAACAAATGTTCCGAATTTGTTTGTTGCAGCGAAAAATTGATGTCGAATGGAGTTTCTGTGGTTCAAGGTCTTTGCGGTAAGAGAGGGGGCGGGGGAGAGAAACTTGCTTTCTGGACGAAACAAATTTTTTTTCTCCTCGAGCCTCGCACGATTTCATTGTCGAAGATAATTCCGTCCTCGCCACGTGGCTCACGTGCGAAATTTCGTTAAAAGGCATTTGCTGGCTGGTGAAAGCCGTGGATATACGTGAATTTCGTATTTTTCCGTTCAACTCTCTCTCTCTCTCTCTTTTTGGCTGACACCCCCGAGCCCTTGTTCACGATAATTCGTTCGTGGTCGTTACATTCGTACTCTCGGTTCCCTCGTGGCGGCTCAACTTTCGCAGCTTTCGGGGCGTACGTGTCGTCGCATATCTCGGGCTGGTCCACAAAGCAATGAAAACCCGCGTTCCTTCGTTCTCCCCCGCCTTCCCGGGCGCAACGGGGAATCCTGTCGAAATGGAAACAGACGAAAAATGTTCTTGCACGATCCACCGTGATTAGGCTACTCCGCTTGTAGGAATCTCACGACAGTTGCGAGAAAAATGACAAATGAAATTACGAAAGATCTTGCGAAAATTGTGTTCACCGTGTTGCTCGAGCCCGAAATGTTTTTCGCGTAACTCGAAATTCGACTAGGAAAATTGAATGTGTACTCCAAGAGTCGAATTACTGTTTTTCAAAAATTCATTTTTCTATTGTAATTTTATTTTATGGTTTTTGAATTATATTTTTAAATATATTTAGATTATTTTTAGATATAAACCCAAACAACCCCAAACAAACTCGAAATTCGAGTAGAAAATTAAATGTATACTCCAAAAGTCGAAATACTGTTTTTCAAAAATTCATTTTTCTATTGTAATTTTATTTTATGGTTTTTTAGATATATTTCTTTTTAATTAATTAATTAAATTATGTATTTATTTATGCATATAACAAACGAACAAAAAATAACATTTTATTTCATATTTTAAAATCTTTAATGTTCTATAACGAATGAAAATAAAAGCAATTTAAATAAAATTCAATGTATCAAGTATTTAGATACATATAAAAGCCAATTGATTGTCCCTCTCCTCGAAAATCGAAGCTTCCCACCACTGAATCTTCCGCGATATCTTTGAATTCGGCGGACAACAGTCCACGACGTGCCGAACGACGACAAACGTTATTTCGCCGAGTCTCGATTTCTCCCCGTTCGGCAAAGGATCAACGATAAATGATGCGGAAGAACGAAGAGATAAGAGAGAACGAAGACGATGGAGGAGGGAAAAGGGGAGATCCGATTGTTCTCGGTTAATCTGTGCAATTCATGGCTCGTTTATTTATTCGAGACTCCCTAAATTCACCTCTACGTTTCTGTCTCTGTCTTCCTCTCTGCTTATTGTTGATTTCTCCTCCACCCAATATGCCTCTCTCTCTCTCTCTCTCTCTCCCTCTCTCTCTCTCTCTCTCTCTCTCTCTCTCTCTCTCTCTCTCTCAGACAGCCGGCTCAGACGATTATGCTAATATATCCGCCCACGATAAATATATAATAATGACTTTTTTGGTCTCTCTTCTCATTGCGACGACATTTCGAGCACGACTTATGGATCGACCATTTTATCAACAACGTCGTTTGGCCAACGATATATATGCATATTAATTATGTAGTTAATTAATTAATTAATTAGTCACTATAATAAATATAATCGAATACGTAGTAAAATATTCTAAATCTGCACGAAATGATAAGATTATTTATCAATATTATAATTACCCTACAATAATAACATTTACTAATTTTCAAATATAACTTATTTTATTAATTGGCATATATTAATTTCTTATAATAAATCCAATATTACAAGCATTACAATTTCGTTGACCTTCGAAAAGATAAAATAATAAAATAATCTACAAATACCAAATTACTACATTACAATATAATTTATAAATTTATAATACCGTTTCGTATCAATTGGTACATATAAATCAATCAATTTATAGCAATAAATATAACCCCACATGCAATAAAATTTCACATACCCGTAGAAATAAATAAATAAATTTATAAAAAAACGAATAAAATTCAAGAAATTGCCCCATGAAAGTCCGAACGATTTTCCATCGTCCGTAAAACAAGAATCGAGAGAAAAAGCAAGCTCGTGATATCTCCCAACAGTTATCTCCGGGACAGCGATGGGACAATAAAATGTCAGTTTTGTGGTGTTATAAAATTAGTTCCTCCATCGTAATCCTTTGATAAATCAGACATTCACACGGGGTTCGTCGGGAGTATCCGTGAAAAATATCAAAAAGAAAACCGGACCACCTATACAAGCCAGTCGGAATTTCGATTTTATTCTCGGATACCGTCGGTTTCGGACCCAAAAATCGTATGGGACCATGCGTGTATTCGGACACGTCACATCGGGATATAATAACGACCAGGGTGACTGTGACTCTTGTCGTGTCTTATAGGATCTCGAGAATGTATTTTTTTCTTTTTTAACGTGTGTCTCGAGATTTTATATTTTATATCTGATCAATTCGTATATATATAAACATAATATTTATATGTAATTTGTATTTTATGTAAGCCCAACACAGTAATAAAACATTTTTATTATGTATACGAGTATATATGCACGATATTTGGTTTATATTTATATTATTCCCAAAATAATAATATTATATTATATTATATTATACTATATTATATTATATTACATTATATTATATTATATTATACTATATTATATTATATTATACTATATTATACTATATTATATTATGTAATATTATATTATATTATATTATATTATATTATATTATATTATATCATATCATATCATATTATATTATATTTTGATTATTTTATTTGTATTATTTAATTATTTATATTATTTTATTCATATTAATCCAACGTATTTAATTACACTATACAAAGTAACATTCTCATAAATCCCATACTACCTCAAACTATCCTTCTTTACTCGCAAAAGTCAAGAAAAAAAAGTTCGCACAAAGTGACCTTGTATCCATTGTCGGATAAATTTAATTTGAAAGCAACACTTGGCAAAGCAGCAATAAATAATTCTCGCGTGCGAGTCGATGACTCTGAAACTCGTTGAATTTCGTGCGAAAGTTACGCGGACTTTGACACCGATAATAGCAAGGAAAGTGTTAAAAAGCGGAAGAAAAAAAAAAGAACAAGAAAGAAGTATATGTAGAGAACGACGATAATCCCGGAAAGTCGCGCCAAGTGCGAGCGATTTGAAATAAGCGCGAAAAAAAAGGGAAGTTTGACGAGAGTCGAGCTTCGTCGAGTCTCGTCGACCAAGTCTCAACGAGTATCACATTAATGACGTCGAAAGTTCATCGATCGGGCGCCCTGAGGGGTGGCCTCCCGTCATACTGTGCGATGACCCACAGATCCAGTTTATTACGTGACACGGTTCCTCGTTGTTACGAGCAATGCACGTTTACGCATACTTTGGGAAAGTTGGACGTTCGATCCAGGCTGTGTAGACGATCTCCCTCCCTTCCTCCCCCCCTGCCCCCGCAGCTCGCCCGATTATCCCCCGCGGAGTCTTTACACTCCACCGCCAACCGCGGCAAATCCACCCTTAAGGCCGATAAACTCGATGGAGAGAGGTAAAGAGAGAAGAAAACAATATCATCAATTTTAATTCCAAGCGCACAAAACATGCAATTTTTTTAAATACATTAATAATAAATTTTCTTCGTTATTCACTAAAAACGGACGATTATAATTATAAATTAACAAACCTTTTTTGTTAAATCTCTTCAAAACGGCCTAGGAAAAAAAAATTTCCAAAACGGATTTTGCATTATCGTTCGAATTGAATTATTATTCGAACTGTATTATTATTATAGTTATTCATACTGATATCATAAACTCAAACGAGAAAGAAAAAAAACCCAACCACAAAAAAACTTCTTGATTCTCGTCACGAGTTTCACGAATCTTCGTCTTCCCGTCAATTGTTCCCCACCAAAGACTATCCATCAGCCGACGATGAGTCACTTCGTTAAAGAGTCCGCAGCGTTCCATTGTCAAATTCCATCGAACGTGTGTCATTCGAATTGCAGCAATTAATTAACAAAATTTCGTACGTGCGTGTCGACTCCACGAATAAATTCTTCGTCGTCTACTCTCCATTGTCTCGGGTCATTCCGAAGGCTCGAGGCTGAGAGGTTTGCTTTAATCCAGTCATCGATACGGGGAATCGTCGATTCGACAGGAAATGTCAGTCTTGCTTCCTCTTTTCTGTACAATCGAAAAAAAAAAAAAAACACACACACACACACGTGTACCCGATTCTTTGGATCGGTCATCGCGCGAAACTCGTGTGCCCTCGCGTGTGGCATACGTGATTTGCTTACACGACCGATCGTCGGAGCGAAGGTGCGATCCTCTTTGCGCGGTTCGATAAACTTTTACGATTCGAGCGTGTGCGCCTCTTTTTTTTTATGGTTTTTACCTTCTCTCTTTCTTTCACCTACTTATTCTTTCTCCTCTCTCTCTCTCTCTCTTCCCTTTTATTTTACCGAGAGGGGGAGGGGGGGTTATTTTCCAAACTGTGAAACGCCTTCTTCCACCCTGTCGCTATCACGTGTACGTGTGTGTGCGTGTGCGCGCGCTCGCGGTCTCTTAAAATTACGAGCTGCAACGAGCACGAGTACCGAAGCGCATCCGGGCGAGCTTCATTCTCTCGTCGCGTGCTGCACATGCATTTGTAGATGAAGTAACACTTTGAAGGCCTCGTGTATCTACGTAGTGTAGACTACCGGACCATCCATAGCCCTTTTCACGTCCTCGAAGTCGAGTGTCTTCAAAATCAACTTTCCACCTATATATGTATACGAATGTACAGGGGGGGGGGGGGGGGGGGGGATTAACGACCAAGGGGGTCCGGCAATCAAATATGCATGAGAGAGTGTGAAGGCGAGAACCCCGTGCCCGGGAGAGGTACCGCAGAGCACAACGGGAAGTCGATACGTGTGAAGTAGAAACCGCACCCTACGTATTCTTTTTTTTTTTTTCATTTTTATTTGGAAGTATTTTTCATTTTCATTTTTTCTGTTATATATATATATATAACAAAAAAATTAGATTGCAATACAAGAAAATAATAATTAAATAAGTGTATTTGAATTTGACGAGTGTACGTTTAATTTTTTACATAAAAAAGGGTATCTATGTATATTGTATTTATTTGATTTATTGAATTATTTATATTCATTTATATTCATTTGCTTTATTTGATTATTTATATTGATTTATATTTATTTAATTTATTTGATTTATTTATATTTATTTGATAAATATCAATACACATTGATGTATATTTATTTATTTATATATATTTATGTATACATCTTTTATTCTCTTTCATAGATAAGGGCAAAAGAATTGTTTCCGGTTCGTTCTTTTTTTTTCACAGAGCTTCACACGTATATCTCTCAACTGCGACCTATACCTCTCTCCTATTTTCCTCGTCCTTTGGCATATATATATATATATATATATATACATACATATATATATGAATATATGTACGTACCACCCACGTATCGTATTTCCAAAACTTTTCTCGGTTCTCTCCTCGTCTCGCGTACATACACGAGTATATATAATAAGTCTTTCAAGACCCCGGGGTCCCGACATCTCGATCTCGATTTTTCGTTACCGCTCACGACATATAGGATATACAGTTGCGTCGATGCATTATTTGGACGAGGCCCTTTTCAACGGACGCAGCCTCCGAGGGAAGACTCGTACCAGAAGAAGAAGAGTAGGAAGCGACGAAAGAAAGGGCCAGTGAGAGAGAGAGAGCGAGAGAACGAGCGGCAGAGGGCTAGAGAGAGAGAGAGAGAGAGAGAGCGCGGAAGAGGCTGCAAAGATTGAGGTACGAAGGGCCGCGCACGCATGAGAAGAAGAAGAAGTTTCTCATCGCAGATTGGAAATCGTCTCGGCTTACCTTGCACGGACAGAGAGAGAGAGAGAGAGAGACACGAAAAGGGCTGTACGATGGAAGACAGCAACGATGAGGGAAGAAAGAAAGGAAAAAAAAGGGCCGCGCTCGTATCGGCCAGATGGCAGGCGCGCCCGTCAGCCTCAACCCGTACACGTATTTTTACGCCCATCTATATATATATATATATATATATATATATATATATATATATATATATATATATATATATATATTTATGCACACTTATGTATACATATTCCGGAAAAAATATACTTATTGTGCACTTTGAGAAAATGACCGCTTCGTGATCTTGTGGCCAATTATTTACGCCTTATTCTTTATTTCCCATCTGGACCAAAGGATACAAGCGAACAGGGAGTAAATGTGAGTCGGCTTCGATGCAAATTGGCCGTACCGCAAACCAGCGGCATACCTACGAATGTCGTGCGAGCACCATTAATTAGGGCTTTTTTCTTGCAATATATGCATAATATTATCACGATATATATATTATTTTATATTAGGAATATATTAATATATATTAGTATTAATATAAATTATATTATATTATATATTAATATATTATACAATATTATATACTAATATATTAATATTTATATTTATTCTATTATATACTATATAATATTAATATATTAATATATCGTAGGAATATTCATATTATATTTTTAGTGTTCCATTGCCATGATCGTAGTATAAAAGTTTTATATATGACAATAGCGATGATTGAATAATAATGATATGCCTGACGGTCGATGTTGGTGCGTGCGTAATAACGATGGGGTTTGAGTTTCTATAAAATAAAGAAAAAAAAATTGAAGCGAGCGAAAAAAAGGGTGGTCCACGATGCGGGAGCGTCCTTTCATCCACCCGGTCAATGGTGATTCTTCTTTTCTCGAGTCTGCGGGCGCTAAGGGGAACCTCGAGGAGTCTCTCTCTCTCTCTCTCTCTCTCGATCTCGTATCAGGATACACAGGACACAGAAGAAACGCTGGCACTGTGCAAAGCAACCCGAAATAAATATCCAGAGATACACCCCTTTTCTTCCGTACCTACGCACCCGAGAGACCGGGGTGCGACGATCGCGAGGATCGAATAGCATTTTTTTTCTCCTCTTTCCATCGCTTCTTCTTCACGTTTTTCATTTTTTATTCCTTTCTTTCCGAAACGTGTATCGTTCGGCTGCTGTGCGAGGCACGGCTCATATATAGAGCAAAATAGAGAGTGAGAGAGAGAGAGAGAGAGAGAGAGAGAGAGAGAGAGAGAGAGAGAGACGAGGACGAAAATCCGACAGTAGCGCACAGCAGAGCTCGACGACCGTGACTTTCGTCGCAATTTTTTATTTCCTTGTCCTCAGCTCACGAATGAAGGAACCCCCCGGTCCTTCATTGCCTGGGAACCCCCCCCCCCCCCCCCCCCGCCGCCAAAAAATAAAAAAGAAACCTCAACAATAACAAATGTCTAGCAACAACGAGGAAAAAAAGGGTTTTTATCCCGTCGGGAATATCGAACCCCCCCTGTTTCGTAAAAAAGGAAAATCTCGAAGGCTCTAGGGGTAAGAAAAGTGTAGCGAGCCACGACGTTCTTCGCGCTTATAATGTATAACGTGAAGAATAAATCCCCCTCTAATGTAGGGTCGTTTACTGACGGGACGTCTATCGCGGTTCACGCAGCGTCTAAATGTGTGTGTGTGTGAGTGTGTGTTCACATTTTCTCTGAAATTTCAAGACCTCGACGACGCGGGACGATGAAATGAATTGTATTATCGCGGGTGTTGAGCAAAGCTCTCAGGGCTGTCTGTGCACTGCCGCGAGATTTCATATATATATATATATATTGCGGTTTGCGGTTATATAATAGATATATAATATATAATAGAATAAATATAAATATTAATATATTAGTATATAATATAAGATATATTAATATATAATATAATATTATATATATATATATATATATGGAAAAAGGATTTCGAAACCCTTTAAATCTATTTAATGCTGTCCCAGCTATTTTTATGACGGACCTTAAATTTTTCGAAAAATCTTCGATTTTTGGCTCGTACTGGTCCTTGAAATAAACTTTCTAATTTTAGAAAGATTATTTCATATATTTATTTTTACATTTATGTTTTACATTTACATTATTTTTTACATTTTACATTTTACATTATTACATTTTTACACAAAATTTTACACTTGACATTATTTTACATTTACAAATACTTATTTTTACATTTATCCAAAGATGATTTTCACGACACATACACACACATATGTATGTATGTGTGTGTATATATATATAAGTCAACCGGGGGCGTTGCATTAATACCACCTCGGACTCACGCTTTTGCGTGACCACGGGGTTAGCACCCTATGCACGATCCCTTGCCGTTATACAACCATGCTCATGCATAGGCCCCATACATATGCATACTCCACTCCATCACGTAGAATTCACCCACACACGCACACACACACACACACATATATATATATATGCACGTATGTGAGTGTGTGTATTATAATGTATCGTGACGACCTGCTTTGCCTAAACGACAAACGATGTACAGTACGGGAGAAGCGTGAAAAGGCGATTTGGCCCCGAGCTGTATGGGAACGAACACACGACGCGGCATTATCCATGTAACCCGGGTTGACCCAATATTCAACGTATGCGCACGCGCACTTCAAATACAAAATGGATGGTACACGAAGCGCACACAAACGCACACAGACACGGACACTGCTCGTAAGCAGTGCCAGAAAAAAATGGACAAATCTCTAAGGAAACAAGCGAAAAATAAAGAAAAACATCGTTTACGATGAGCGAATGGTTTTATATGGAAAAAGATATTGGAAAGTCTAGATTAGTGGCGCTTGATTGAAATTGCTCCTAATCGATGGTACCGAAGAGCTGATAGGGAGTGAAAGTTTCTTTGCGACCTTGCTTATCCGAGCTGCCCTCGAGAAGAGGAGAAGAAGGAAGACGATGAGGGGCGATGAGGCCGAGAAAGGTTGAAGTGTATTCAACGCCGGAGGTAGTATCGCGCATATGCGCATGTACAATACCGTACAACTGATGGACGTTATACACATAGAGAGAGAGAGAGAGAGAGAGAGAGAGAAAGGAAGAGGAAAAAGTGAAGAATAAGAAGAAAAAGCAAAGAATGGACGGACGAACGTTACCAGCAAGGGCCATTGCCGTAAGGGCAGCAATTTACGAAGCTATCATCTGCGCGAACATAACGTATATAGATATATATATATATATATATATATATATATATAGATTGTAACGAGTCGGCGTCCAAAGCCTCGGGGACCTCGATCATTCCCTCTCGCCCTCTTACAGCTAAACTCGTTTTTCATCCCTCTTTGTCTCTCGCGCTCATTTCTCTCCGTACTATATTTAAACGGGATCATTGCCGTACGCCCCCGCGAGGAAAGAGACAAGAGAGAAAGAGAGAGAGAGGGAGCATCGCCAGTAATCTTTATTACTTTTATACGCGCGCAAAACCGCGCGGAAGAAAAGTATGGCTGGAAGGAAAGTTCGTCGCAATCGGGGATGATGAGGAGCGAGGAAAAATAAAGTGCAACGACGTTGTCGGATGGCGCGCGCGCGAGACTGCAAAAAAAAAAATATCTCACGTAACCGGCGCACTCCCGTGTAGCGAACGAAAATGCAATTATAGCGCGCTCGCGCGCGCGCCTGTCCCCCTTACACACGGTGCGAAAATTACTAGCGTTAATCGTCACGTGACATAGATAAAAAAAAAAAAAAATAAAAAGCCAAATCTCTACGATTCACGTACAAGTGATAATCATTTTTTATATAATTAATATATATTATAATTAATTATACTTATATATTACATAATTATTTTATAATAATAATTATAATTAATTATTTACCTTTATTAATTAATAATTAATAAATACAAATTAATTATAATAATATTATTATATTATTATTATTATTATTATTTTCCGTTTCATTTTTTTCGATCAAATCCACGCGACTTATTTTTTTTTCCATACATGGATATATACATAAAGTCAACCGTCAACTATTTTACCTTCCCGACTAAAAAATATATATACATGCTACATATCGAAAAGTCCATGCACCACCTGCTCATCCTTGGACAGTAAACATTCATCCTCGGCAGACTCCGCGAGCTGACGCGTGTTCCGTACATTCGTCCGGACATTCGCATTACGATCGCGGCCTCGAAGGAAGAACTTCTCGCGGTGGACCCACATCGCCGGATTGAGAGATATCTCATGAATACATTAAAATCACGCAGATGTTCATGCACCTACATATATATACATACACCTGCGTTTTACATACCAGCCTCCCCGACCCACCGCTGCATTGCGCGCATAATTACGCATCGTGTGCAAGAGGAACGAGAATAAAAATGCAAGAAAGCGAGAGAGAGAGTGAGAGAGTGAGAGAGAGAGAGAGAGAGAGAGAGAGAGAGAGAGTCGAAAAACACCAAAAAGAGCGTGAGAGAGAGGGAGAAAGTAATGAGGAATAAAAAAAGAGAGAGACTGCTTCGAGCTGATACCGATTCTCTTCGTCTCGTATAGGACAGAGTGCGCCAGCATCCGTACTTCCAGCACTGCCTGTGAATTTACTTTTCCCCCTCCACGTCCCTCTTTCCGATCCCTACCACTTTTTCCTTCACCCACCCCCCCACTCTCGTCCACCCTAGTTCTCGTGCTCTCGTTCATTCCACCCCCGCTTCAAAAAGCAGCCGGCGAGTACTCTCACCCTCGCCTTTCACGCGTTATCCCACACACACATACACACACATATATATACATCCGACGGTATATAAACATGACAAGAATATATATATATATATATAGTTTCCTCGCTATCTCTTGAAAGACGAGGAGGGATCCGTTAGAGAGCAGCACCATCTGACGACAATGGTGTGGTGCATAGCGAGGCGAACGTAGGCCAAGGAACGATCGGCCCTGCCAGATCAGTCTGCCGTCGACCGCGCAATCGTGCGGTTCTCGTGCCTTGGAGCAAAAAAGCAAAAAAACACCACCGCGCGGGAACGAGCACCGCGCAATTTGCAAAATTCTCGTTGTGTGTGTTTTTTTTTATTTTATTATTATTTTTTTTTTGTTTTTTTTTCCCCCTTCGCGCTCTCCATTGCGCACTCTCTTCGCAATTTGTTAGTTCGTTTTTTGTTGTTCGGAGTGTTAGAAAAAAAAGAAATAGCGAATGAATTTTGACAGGACAAACTTGCGTTTCGTTTCGGTTTGTGTTCGTGATCCGAGCGAGGAAATTACGGTGAAGTGTTGAAAAGAAGAGAAGGAAAAAGTGAGACCGAGAATTTTTTTTGGGAATCGCACGGAACAGAAGTGTTCCAATAACGGCCGATGCTGCCGCCGGATATACTGCCGGATTCTGGATTACCGAATCATCGTAAGTGCTCGTTTTTACGGGAATAAAAGGGAAGAAAAAGAGGGACGGCATTGTACTCGGTGACTGGTGAAAATTCGGAGCGCCGATGTTTTCTTTCTTGTTATTTTTTTCGCCTCTTCCGGTTACATCCTTTTTCGTCATACGCTTCGACTTTGTCTCGGCGTCAACGTACCCCGGGTCTCCTCCTTTTCCCACGCTTAATTATTCGTCGTGAGTGATACGACCGGCCAACCATTCTCTCGCAACTCCCCAATCTCTTCGTCCCTCTCACTCTTTGCGCACTCCGATCCACTTTCCGGCTTGGTCGGCGAGTGAGAATTCAAGAAAAAAAAAATTATTGGAAAAAATTAACTGATGAGAAGAAAATAAGGATATCTCGATCGTGAAATTGTGCCAATTGTGAAAAGAAAAAAAATCGTGCGCGGATCGTGACCGAAATTTTATCGTCAAAAAAAAAGCCATAAAAGCGGTGTTCGTTAATTTCAAAATTAAAAAAAAAATTAAAGGTGATTGTTTATTTCCATATAAATAAAAAGAAATTAATCCTTCGGTGATATTTCATTTAAAAACAAAAGTAGACAAAAGTCGCAATTAAAGTCGATGAACCGTTCGAAAAAGCGCTTTTGAAAAAAAATAACGGATCGAATGTCGAAGAAAGGAAGAATGAAGGAGAAGAAATAATGATGACTTCGATATGGTGACAAAAGTGTGTTTGGTCAAATATTTTTTTACTTCTTTTCTTCTTCTGTGAACTTTAAACTCGCGGACTTGTGGCCCTTCTGGATCTCTCGTACCAGGCGAAGGATTAAAGCTCAGCATGCATTACGAGTACTCGTTTTGCTACGGTGAAGGTCAAGGTGCGTAAAACAAAAAACATGTTAATACAGAAAAAAATAATATCGACAAAAATCGTGTCATCGTTAGTTCCATTAATACACTCATACAAATATTTGTGCCGATTTTCATAAACCAGAAAAAAAACGAAACCTTGCACGTAATAGTGCTTGAATAATAATAATTTAAAAAATAATATTATACGTGCTCTTTGATATAAAAAAAAATGTCGATAGTGGCGCCGAGGAAAACCATTATTTCTTTTTTTCGTTCGGAGTTTTTTTTTATTCCGCCTTCCGGTATTTTCTCCTCGGCGACTTGTGCTCCGAAATGTGCAAACTTTCCGAGAGTGTGCCACGAGTGATTTTTCCTATAGGAATCGTGACGCTTTTTCCTTCCCTTCTTTTTTCACCGAATTAAAATACAGCAGAACCTCGATTATGCGAAAAAATCACGTTTTCATATCTGCTCCAAAAATCATGATATATTATTGTCTTGTTGAACTTTGTTTTTTTTAGATGCTCTTTATTTTAATTACGAAAAAAGAGAAATGTGTAAAAAAAATGGTAAACGAAACTCGGGCAAAAGGACATGTGAAAAAAAATATAATACTTAATAAATCGTGGGAATATTGCGAGTTTTTAAAATTTTTCTTTATTCACCCAATATATTTACTATTATATATATATAGTATAATAATATTATTATAATATTATATTTATATAATTTATATAATACCTATCATATAATATTTATATAATATATACTATATATATAGTTTTATATAACATATTGATATAGTAATAAAATATATATTATTTATATGTATAATATATAATTCTTTATTATATTTCTATTTTACTTATATTTATTTTTCATTATATTTTCTTCTGCGCACATTAATATGCACAAGCTCGAGTCCGCTACCAACAAAAAACCAATAAAAATCTCACCCAAATACCATAAAAATTCGCCACCCTTTTATATTGGAGCACAATAAATTTTTCAAGTAGGATTTTCTTTTCGTTTTTTTTTCTCCTTCTTTCGTCGTTCGTTGTTCGGACGAGTCCGAAAAATGTTACGGTGACACTTTTGAAGCGTCGAACGTGAGCCCGAATATTCCCTCCGCATCGTTTAGCAAGACGAGATACTACCCAATAAAATTCTTACGTACGTTACGCGTGAATATTTGCTCGAGTGGCGCGAGCTTTCACCTACGTGTATGAAATAGAATCTTAGTTTTATTTTTATTTTATTTCTTCCACCCTCGCGTGCCTCGGCACTTTTCACCCTGAAAGGTTTATAGTCCTATATACGGGGGGGGGGGGAGAGAGAGAGAACGAATTTATATCGCTCTCTTTCTCTTTCTCTCTCTCCCCCTTTCGCCCCCTTTTCTTCTCGTGACGTCACGCAGCCGATATTACATCTGCATAATAAAAGATCGCGTGCTCCCTGAGGCAAAGCTCCGATGCAGGATTCGAGCTATAGCCTCGGCAATCTACACACTCTATAGTCATGGAGAGCGAGAGAGAGAGAGAGAAAGAGAGGGAGAAAAAAAAATATAGCCTACCCGATGAGATAGCCTATGCGGTGGTTTTAGAATCGTTGAAATGGAGCTCAGCTGTCGACCTCGTGCAACAATAATATCCCTACTCTTTCCGTGCCTCCTCCTCGCCACGAGTAAAAAAGCAATTTCCGAATCGACTTTCGTAAATCCATTTTTATCGAATATTGCACCACGAGAAATTCCGCCCACTCAAAGGAGCAAACGTCAACGGGGAACAAATCAACAGAATTCCAAATTTTACAAATTAAATATGATAATCATATTTTATTTTTCCATTAAAATGACCGCTCCGTTGTTTCGCTTTTCCTTCGCTGATCCGCTTACGTCGTCGCGTCGATTATGAAAGTATCGAGTAAAAAAAGTTAGAGAGGGAGATGAGGAAGAAAAAAAAAATATTGTCGCAACTTGAGACCGCAACTGTCATTTCCGAGCCTACAAAAAGGGTTTCTTCCCTCCTCCTATATATATGTATATATCCCTACGAATATCAACGCTCGGAGCCATACTTCCGGTCTCCCATTTCGCTCGTTTTCCATGTCCACAACGTAAACGTAGAACATCCGGCAGAGTCAAAATATGAGATCGAAAAAAAAGAAGAAAAAATACCCATCTTGTTTCTTCGCCTACTTAGGGAAACAGGCATACGTGTGTGTGTATCTGTGTATGTGCATATATGTATATATATATAAATGTAAATATGCATAGAGTGACAATGTATTTAATTACTTGTCTCAGAGATTTTGTGAACGCGAAAAACATATTTCTTTTTCGTTTTTCAAGTCCTCTTCCAGAACAAATTTAGCGTATCTTTAGGACGAGTAGTAGTTCCTAAAAAAAAACAATTGAACGTACTGGAAAAAAAAGACAATATTCTATTTTGAGTACGTTAGTGCGAAGATAAAGTTCGAAGTGACACTCCTCAAAAAAACGGTTTTTTTTTTGTAGACGTTAAATTCCATTTATGGACTTGGAAATGCACCTTCGATCATTTTTCAAGATTCAAGATTGGAATTATCTTCATTCTGCTTTCTAAAATGCAATTTGCATTTTTTTTTTTCTGGCAAATACGCTATAATTTTATTTCAAAGAGTACTTGAAAAACCATTGAGAATTATATTTTTTCTCGGTCGCGAGTTCTCCGCGCACGAGGCTTAAAAAAAAACGCATGACCACCTTACAATTGTTAGCATATATTGCACGCTACTATATACAAGGCTCGTTCAACTTTGTTCCAAGAGCGGCACCTTGAAACATTATACCGTATGGGATGAGATATATAGTTGGCAATAAAAGTTAGCCACATATAACTTTGTATATAGAACATATTTATATATATATGCACACGTTGAAAGACCAGACTTTTACGACCGTTGCCTCCCATGCACGCGTATGCGTCCACCTGTCGT
>OZ010719.1:27302184-27538111 GCA_963932345.1 Ophion ventricosus
AATGGAAAAATATTTGGGATTTTTGTCTGATTCTTATCACTCCTTTTCTTCCGTGCCTACGACCGCGTGTGCACGAATTCCGTAACGAAGAAGAAAAAAAAAAAATTACCGATGAAAAAATAACTGGTAAATCAATCAAGAGGAAGAGAGCATTTAATTTTTATAGAACGAGGAAATCTCTACGTGCGATATAAAGTCCCGTTAAAGGGGCGCGAACACCCGTTCGATAGAGCAACCCTCTCGAGGGCAAAAGCCTGCTGGGCTGTACAGGCGGACACGGCTCTATATCGATATATCTACATAATAGTTACGTTGCACACGCTCACACACGCAGCACGAGGGAACCAAGCTCGTGAGATCACTATCGAGACTTTTAATATCCCCGATTAACGTCACATAGTGGATTCCAGTCGTTCGCCGCGCGTATCTCTTATCGCGCAAGCATCTTTCCGGATGCGCATCAAGTGTTTATGTATAAAGAAATTCATAAATTCCAAAAAATGCACTTACATATATATATATATATATATATCATAATATTATTGCTACATATAAATCTAATCACTCGTGAAATATTGTATTAAAAAAGATGTGCGATTTTTCCTCTTTCAATATTATTTGGATAATTTATTGTTACTGTAATTTCGCTATTTCTGAACAATTGCGTTATTCTACTCGGGCATAGCTTACGAAATAGTTGAACGTATACGGGGAGGGGTGTGAGGATAAGAAATTTGGAATGACTCGGGTAAATCGAGGTACTACCAGCGGCGGTGTATGAAACGCTCTCATACGCGTCGCACAACGCTAGAAAACTCTTAACGCCCACGTGTTAATTGAATGAATTATATTCTGAGCGACCACCCGTGGTGGAAGTCTCGTCGTTGCGAGGAGACGAAAAATAAAGAGTGTGCTAGAGAGAGAAAGAGAGAGAGACAGAGAGAGAGAGAGAGAGAGAGAGAGAGAGAGAGAGAAAGAAAAAGGGAGAGAGACAAAAAAGGAATGAAAAAAGGTGTACTCTGAAATACAAACAGACTGACATGCTGCACACGTTGTACGTTGCGTCTGTCAGACTTACACACACATATATATATAGGCTTTCAAAAATATACATATACATATCTATATTTAAATATACATGTAATAATTGTGACGATAGTATTACGAGCTACACATGTGTTCTGTCCAAAAAAAAAAAAAACTTTCGTGTCTGGAAACGCTAGAAACAAATTTCTCTACTGAGGAACACACTTTAAATTTGTTTTTCGATCAATGCGAAAGGCTTTTTTTTCAAGAGAGTCATGAAAATTGAGTACGGACTGCTTCCACGAAAAAAACCTGATAAGCAATATGAAAATGAAAATCTATATATATATATAAAGAATATTTTATATTTTTCATTTTTATAAAATTTTTCGTTTTTTTTTTCAATTATTATGTCATTGTTCATAATGATAATAATAATAATAAATTATTATCACTAAATTATTTTGCTATAATTAAGTATTATCTATATAATTATAGATAATAATTTATAATATTTAAATTATAAAATAAATTATAAACTAAAATTATTATCACTATTATTATTATAAATTATTATAATTATAATAATATTAATAATAATAATAAATTATCATCACTATTATATATGTAAAGACATGAGCAAACTGTAGTCAAGAATTGCGAGTTCAATCGCCCACACAAGACTCTCCTTCCTCAATCGAACCATTATATGTTTCTTGAAGAAATTTATGTGTGCATATATTATATATAAATATATCTGTATATAAAAATCGTAAAAATTCTTTTATAAGGAGTCTCGCGATTCTCCCGATCGCGTATTTCGATACCGCGAGCAACTCGCGGAATGAGGGGGCGCTGCAATTTTTTTTTTCTCCCGTAAACGCGCATACAATGGAAGCTCGAACGCACGCGCGCCGCCCGGGCTCTGTGTAGAATATTGCAAGGAAGGAAAAAAGTGAATATGAAAAAAAAAAAAAAAGAAATTCAAGAGCGCGATCCTCGGAAAGAAAAGAGGAGAAATGTACGCGTGGGCGCGAGTATCTTGACAGTTATCCCTATCTTCCCCTTGTGCTTCTTATTCTTCTCTTGATTCGCGCTGCTGGAGTTTGCACAAGGCGCGCACACACACATTCACGCACTTTTGCATTCTTTCGCATCTTTCCGTTCATTCTATAAATATGAAACTCTTTTTTATGTATACGTTTGGGTGTGTAAAAAGAGCGAGAGAGAGAGAGAGAGAGAGAGAGAGAGAGAGAGAGAGAGAGAGAGAGAGAGAGAGAGAGAGAGACAGACAGACAGACACTGGTCCACACGTTCATCCCAGTTTGCTTCCACAGATTCTTATTCTTGTTGAAACCTCGGTGCATGGCAATGGCACAACGCACGCACTCGTCTCGAATTCTAAAGAGAGAAACTCCGTCTCTTTCTCTCTCTCTCTCTCTCTCTCTCTCTCTCTCTCTCTCTCTCTCTCTCTCTCTCTCTTTCTCTCTCTCGCGCGCGCGCTCGTACTTCGTCTCACCCACACCGTGCGGTCGCTTTGCAGATTTCTTTTTCTCTTTTCCCTTTTTTAAACCCGCTCCCTTCGAATGGACTCGTGCGTGGGCAATTTTATAGCCACAACATATATGTGCACACACTCGTCTTTATTCTCAAGTAACATCCTCCGTCTCCTTCTCTCTCTCTCGCACTTTTGTGTACGATATTCATGATTTCGTATAATTTTCTATGCGCTTTTGATATCGTTTGCTCAGTATCGTTTTACCCTAACATCCAACAATTTCGAACGAAATTATTTTCCATTTATCATTTTACTTCATTTTTCGATTTTTTTCTTCTTTTGTCGTGAACAGAGAGCACGAAAATTTGTGCAATGTCTTTACCTCCTGTATATTTATTTATTACCTCTATGTATTATTTATGTGCCCGAATGTCATGGAACTAGGGCACAATAAAATTAACAATCGATCAATCAATCAATCTCCCACTCTCTCTCTTTCTCTCTCTCTGGCGTACACCTTGCCGGAAACAAAGCCAAACAAAGAGAATACATACGCAGCCGTTGATTAAACTCGGATAAGAATAAAAGAAATATTCGAAGAACCCTTGATCCACCAATTATCGTTTATACAGCTCCTGCGAAATGTTGCCTCTATATATTTATTTATTTATTTATTTATATGCATATATATATAATATTTTTGAGCACCATGATGAAGTAGGACGATATTGGAGTGACAGCATAAGAGATAGAGAGAGAGAAGGATCGATTACTTTCGAAGGTTGATTTTCTATATTTTATTGGAAACGTGACCTGGGCGTAGGTTTAATCTCTCGCGTTTGCGGGATTAGTTTTCACATAAGGCAAGGGTTACTGGGTCGACGTGTGGCCAATCGCCTGAAAGGGCCTCGGGAGATCGTTTCAAAGTGACATATATATATATATAAAAACATCCATTGGTATATCACCGGCAGGTCCATACATATATATATCTAAAAGCTCGGAAAAGTCCGGAAGCTGGAAAATATCGGAAAAAAAAACCGATTTGACGATTCCGGGATATATTCGAGTTTTATTTCTCAGTCCAGGCAATCTCGAAGATATCGTAAAAACTTTTACAACTAGGACGCAGTTTCCCGATGCCCTGCTCAAGGATCTGTGTCTGTGTTGCCCTCTTGCCCCCCTCCCCTTTCTCGCTCACCATAAGCGTTATACTTGATACTTGAAAGGCGAGAGGACGATCCGATTATTCACGCCGATCGATCATCCGGCTGCAGCCGAACCGAACTGCGTGGAGGAGACGAGAGAAAGAAAACCGGAGAGGAAAAAAAATGAAAAGAAAAAGAAAACAGGATCTTCAACAGATTTTCATACCTGGCCTAAGTGTCGTGACTAAACGGTGCTTGCACTCGTGCACGCGCTATTCTCTTGGAGCAAAGCCGCGGCCCGGAATGTTCGTATGGCTTGCTGTGTGTGTGTGTGTGATCGTTCGTCAAGCTTTGTGTACCAAAAGAGCCGTGCGGTAATTGATGAAAGCGTTACCTCTCGAGCGTTCATCTGCCTCCCCCTACTTTTCTCTCTCTCTCTCTCTCTCTCTCTCTCTCTCTCTCTCTCTCTCCGTACCTTTCGGCGATTATTTAGAGACTAGAATTTATATATTCATTTATTATTATTATTATTTTATAAAATAATAATAATAATAATAATAATAAAGGAATATATAAACCGCTGTACCTTTTGGCGATTATTTGGAGACTAGAATTTATATATTCCTTTATTATTATTATTTTATAAAATTCATTATTAATATTTTCGTAATTTCTTTTCATGGTTCTTACCATCATTATTGCTATTTTCTTCTAATTAGCGTTATTCACAATTGTCAGTAGTTTCAGTTAGTATATTAATAAAAATGAGCGCTGTGTGTGTCATTGCGTTACTCTTATTATTATTATTATTATAAATGACTTCGATAATTACTCTTCGATAATTATAATATGACTTACTTAATAATTATAATATGACTTACTTCGATAATTATAATTACTCTTATTATTATTATTATAAATGACTTCTCTAACTGCGTTAATATTGCTATTGAGTTTTTATTCACTCGCAATAATTTCGACATTATTACTATTATCATTACCAACCTTCAACCTCGCCTCGTTAATACAACTTTTTTTTCATACTTCATGTTTCGTTTTTTTAAGGATTATGCCTCGTGTTTAAAATTTGTGGCAGCGTGTGTTTTTTTTTCGCCCGAGGATATTTATCAACGTTGAATCAAGCGTAATCCAATCTAATCCTCTCTCTCTCTCTCTCTCTCTCTCCTTCTCTCTCTCTTTGCTCCGAGCTTGACATTATTTTTCACTCGGTCCCGATTTCGTCACACTCCCACGCGATCTCCCTCCGTTCTCAAACATTCGACTTAATTTCTTGTCCGCTATCCTGCCACCAGATGTCCTCATTTTTGCGTCAGGCCACGATGTCCCGATATTTGTCTCTTCGGAAATGTCCTCGCGAGGAATCGCAGAAGCGAAACGAGACGGCACGCAGAGAGCTCCGTACCTACGTGCCCTTTTCTTTTGGACTCAATACTCGAGATTCTCGACGCTTTGTGAGAAAAGGTCGCGCAGGGCCCTCTCTAATAAATTCCATTAGTCATGGATTCGTGCACGCGTGAGGGCCTCGAGGATATTACGTTACGCTGGTTTTGACAGGACCTTTCCTATACACACATATATATATATATATATATATATATCGTCGAGTCTCCTTCAGCCTCAATGGACGATCCCGTCGTCCATTACGTTACGCAGGAACGTACAACAACAAAGTGAGTCCTCTCACCGCCCCGTCTTTACAGGACCCTCTCCCCTATCACCTGAAGGGATTCCCCCGTGAGAGAGAAGGAGCACGGACGAATGAAAGAAAAATCGTGTTTCATTCATCAGGTGAGATTGATCACTTGAAAATCGACGAGCCGAAGTCACGCGCGCGCCGTTTCTCAGGCAAGGGGAAAGGGAGGTGCTTGTCATTGACCTACGTCAATGTCTGTACATGTGTTTTCGCAATTTACTCGTATGTATGTATAAACTTCTTCCTGATGTATATGTATTGTCGTACCAGGCTCTCTTCTCGGGTGCAAGTCGATTTTGGCCTTTTCGAGCCTTTCATTGAGCGTAATAAGTCAAGGTGGTCGTATGACACCAAAGAACGAAAAAGATGCGAATATAAAGTGGAAGAGGGTGTAGGGATGAGACTGGGTTTTTGTCAAGGATCTTCGATATTCTTACACTGCACGACATTCTTCTCCGATACACTGTGACTTTTTCGCTTGTGCAAAGAGGAAAGGGGACCAGGAATCAGAGAGAGAAGGGAACAGAGGGAGCCCACTTGATCGGAGCGCAGCCTCGCAACGAGAAAGGACGAAAAATAAAGAGCGAGTCGAATTTCCTTTTTGCGCCCTTAGCGGCCCAAAAGGAATTCCTCTTTGCGTTATCCTCGCAGGAGGCTTCTGGTTCTCATCTCTCGACTGCGGGCCCACAATGCAGCCCTTCGAGCACTTGGTCAAGTACCTACAAACCCCGCTGTTTCTTCTTAACCTCCTCCTCCTCCCCCCATTTCTTCTTTTATTTACATTTTGCTTTATGGAGTTCTTGCACTCTTCGGCCACTTCAGACTCGAGGATCTCTGGGCTTTAGGTTCTTTCGGTTCCTTACTTTTTTTTGTCAAGAAACTTCACGGTTCATTTGTGCGTTGCGACCACGTGTCGGAGAGTGAAAGAGCTCTTCGTTTGACATCGCTCGCGCTCACTGGCTTTTCCTCGCCTCGAGTCATCAGCGGCCTCGTAATCCACTCGAAGCTCCTACGACCTGGACAATTTTTTTATTTTTTACACCATACGTTGCGAAGCCTTGAGAGGGGCTTTTGATTTTTAAGCGAGAAACACAAGAACGCTACTCATTAAAATATTATTTTACCTTTTTCTTCATTGTATCAATATTTGATAAAATTTCAGATTTTAATATATGTTAAATATATTAAATATATATAAATAAGGCATTCAAACCTTCTCCCATTGCCAATTCTCGTCCTATTGCCGTTATTGATCGATCGATGAATTTATTTAATTTATTTATTTCGTTTATTTATTATAATTATACATTTTTATATAATAATAACAACATAATATTATAAACATAATACAATTATAATATAATATAATATTATATAATATTATATATTATATAATATAATATAATACAATATAATATAATACTTCGAAATATTATATTATATTGTATTATAATATAATAATAATAATAATAATATTACAATTTAATAAAATATTTCGAAAAATATATGCAATAGATTTAAACTTCACCCCTCGACGTGATGCGTAAAGCTCAAGCCTAAGCTTCGCAACATCTCGACAAGTTTTCCGTGCAGCCCTCATCGACGTGAATTTTCAAGGATCCTGTTTTTATTCTTTCGCAGGGTGTTTGTTGGACAACACGGCACCACGGGGACCGCCCGATGTGCCACCCCGAAACCCGACAATGAGCCGCATTAACGGAAGGCTGCCAGGAAGTCACGGAGCGAGCGATCACGAACGCGATCCCGATCTCGAGCCGTCCTGTCTCGTGCGCACACCGTCCGGCAATTTTTACAATATCGGCAGTGAGTAAACGAGAACTAGAATTTTATTTCGAAGAAAAAGAATGGCATAACTTTTTTTAAATGAAACTTTTGATCGTATAAATCGATCATAAATTTTGCTATTATATAATTTAAAGAATTCGAGCAATTGGGACTTAAATTTTGAGCCGGCCTCTGAGGACAGTCTCTAGGCAGAGGACGAAAAAAAAAATGCAACAAAAAGAACATAAAACTGCAGAGGAAAGTCGCTTGTTTTCTAGGGAGTTCCCATGGTGCGGGGGTGTCGGGGAAGAGGGGAAGAAATTTGACGAGGGTTTAGCTCGCAATCGGTGGGCGTTCCTCTACCAGCTGCCCCGAAAGGAGAGGCAGTCACGTGAAGATAAAAAGGAATTTGAGATATCTTCAGTTTTGTGGGCTCATTTGTTTTCTTTTCTTTTTTTTCCATCACGAAGACGAAAGGATTGTTAGCAAAATTAAAAAATAATCGCGAAGACAATTTTTCTACTAACTTAAACCATTCTTGGATTTCATGGGTACTTTTGTTCTCGTATTTTTTAAATTTCTTCTTCCTCATTTTGCTTCTTTCCTAAATCTTTGGCATTTTTTTGCTCCTCGTTCGTTTTTTCTTGATATTTTTTCTGCTCTTTTTTCTCAATTGCGAGAGTTTTTTTTTTGTTCTCGTCTTGTAATGTGTTTGGATTTGTTCTTTGTTTTGATTGTTGCGGAAAGAAGATGGCGATAGAACAAGGGGAGAGGAATTCGCGAAGCGGGGGTGGAGGAAGGGGGGCAGAGACGAGGGTGAAGAAAGTCAATAAGAAGAGGGGAAAAAAATAGGACGAGAAAGAGAAACAATAATGGCAGAGATTTCGAGCGTTCGTAAACGTTGCGATCACGGATATCCTTGTAAATGCCATAATGACTGTAGCACTCCCTTATTCTCTCTCTCTCTCTCACTCCCATTCTCACTGTCTCGCTCAACTTCGTGCCCTTTTTCTCCCTTTTCCTGACCCAGACAGGACCACCTCGGATCTCGACGCCCGTAATTAGAGAGAGAGAGAGAGAGAGAGAGAGAGAGAGAGAGAGAACTGACCATTGCACAGACTTCCCACGCTTCGATCCGTCAAACCCATCGTGCAAATCGAAAGCTACCTTGGCAATTCGCTCAGTGAAACTGACCCGACCTGAAAACTCGTTCGCTTGGAATTCGCCGACTCGTTATATCAAAATATATATATTAGTGCGAAAAAAATGCCTCTTTAAACAGTTTATTAAATAAAAATTCCCCTTTGTGCAGTTGTCAAAGGAAAATGCCCATTCTTAATTTTACCAATTAATAAAAATGAGAAAAAAAAACTTGATTGAATCGAAAAGCGGGAAAAAAAATTCCCGTAGAATTAAACAAAACGAAAGAATTTGATCCAATAGGCAACGAGGCCGAATACTTCAAAAATTTGTTTCTACCTTTTTTTTCATGTTGCGTTACGAGCTGTACAGTGCAGCGCGAATCTTACTCATCCTTGGAATATCGCGTGGCTTGAAACTCAAGCCCCACGATGAATCATATATATATTGATTCAACGGGACTGCGTTATTCCCTTTTTTTTACACTCACCAATACCTCCCCCGCGCACACTTTCTCGAATTCTTTATTTGCTCGCCACAATGAATAAATAACAAAAAAATCGACGAATAAACAATCAAATAAAAATGCTCATTAATATGCAAAACATGCCGAAAAGATCTGTCTTAAAAAAAGTCTCGCTCGACTCATCGCTTATACGAACGTTTCGGTCTCTTTGATTGCAGAAATCCCAAAGAATGATTACAACAACAAGAATCAGTCAACGGGCACGAACAGTCCAATAAAGGTCGAACTACAGAACAACATGGACAGGTAAGATCGACGAGCCACTGCGAAGTTAAAGCAGGAAGAGAGTCCTTAAAGGACGCGCGATCGATCATCCCTCCCCGTTCACGTGTCCTTCCGCCACTGAAACCATCACGTAAGATTTTTCGCCAAGAATGAGGATGGACGAGAGAAGAACGAAAGAACGGCGGCTGAAAGGCGAGGGGCCGAAGGGGGGCTGAAAGAGAAAGAAACGTCAGGAAGAAGAAAAAGGACGTTGGGAAAGGACCTTTTGCCAAAGCCTCGTCATTCATGATACACACAGTAGCGATCTGACGTATTGTTGCACCCTCTCCCTCTCCCCCTCGATGCTCTCTTCATTCACTTTTTCCATTGCGGAATCGACCGGGCTCTCGCTTTGTTATCCTCAAAGTCGACATTACCGTGACAAAATTCGAGGATCTCCTCGAAGGGGGTCCTCTTTGTACGAAAAAAAAGAGCCCGACTCTTCTCGAGGACCCGCTCAAGAACCGGCACACGGAGAAACAAACTGAAATCGTTCATTCTTCCGAGCGGAAAAAATGTGGGAAATCCCTACAGAGCCTTCACCCCAGAATTAAAGAAATAGTCGACCAATGTTTTTCACTGAATTTACTATTTTGTTTGGCTTTTTAATTTCAATTTTCGACAAATCCAAATAAAATTCATTTTTTTTAATTTCAGTTTTCCATATTTAGTTGCTTTTTTTCTCGATTTAATCTTTCGACTCGTCGAAAAAGTACGAATATTTGTGCGATCTTGTATAACTTTGAATCATAGTCGGCCGCTTCAGAAAAAAAAACAAGAATGCAGAAAAAGAAAATTGACAGAGGAAGAAGAAGAAAAGGAGGAGGAAAAGAAAGATAGTGAATGCATTCACTTGTCAAGACCTCCCTGAAGAAACAGAGAGAGAGTGAGAGAAAGAGAGAGAGAGAGAGAGAGAGAGAGAGAGAGAGAGAGAGAGAGAGAGAGAGAGAGAGAGAGAGAGAGAGAGAGAGAGAGAGAGAGAGAGAGAGAGAGAGAGAGAGAGAGAGAGAGAGAAAGAAAGAGATCTGCCACTCGTCTTTGAGCTTCTTGGTCGGCGTGACGTTTGGTCGGACGCTGAGTGTACGGTAGAAAATTTCTAGTAAGCTCTCCTTGCTCGATCTCCTCCACTGATATACATATACATATATATATATATATTTAAAAAGAGAGAGTAAATATTACAAACCCGTTGTATCAATGCAACGTTGAATATCAGGATGCCAGGCTATTTCAAGGACCGTCCTCAAACTATACATATAATTCGAGCGCCTCGACGTTTCTTCCACTCTCCTGCCTGAGAATCTGTCCATCCAGTTCAAATATTATGGTTAGACACTCGTAAGTAACAGGAATCGCCTCCGGGGGTCCAGTGTAAACACTTGTCTCGTTCCTTCACACCCACACGTAGTGCTTGTAGAACGAGAGAGAGAGAGAGAGAGAGAGGGATAGAGACGTCGATAAAGAGAGCTTTTCCATCGAGGCAAAGTGTCTCTCGTTCAACGTCTCTCGACGGATTGGAAAAATATGTCATGTTGGTTTTCTTTCGCGGGGGCCACTTGAATCTCCCAGGGCTCTGGTGACGAGAATTTTTTTTTCCAAGGAGCACGGACTTGAGAAAAAAAAGACGTGAAAAAAAAAATCAAGAAAAAAAGGATAAAAAGCCTAAGCGCTTCGAGGAATGCGAGAAGGACAAAACGGAGGAACGAATTGATTGATTGATTGATATTGATATTTACTGCATCCTTGAGTCACTTTTTTTGGGCCGTCACAAAGATAAGTGTCGATGAGTCCCGGAGTTCTCGTGAGTGCGCGCGTGATTGCCGGCACGACTGTGCGTGAGAGCTCAAGTTTTTTTTTCTTTTTTTTTCCGTATGATGGATCCGGATAGCCTCCATATTATTACTGGGCTAATCTCTCGGTTCGGTGGCATAATATAAATATATATATATATATATATATAGAGCATGGCTGGGCGATAACCGAAAAATGAATACAGGGCGACACGTGTGTGCCTTGCGCTGCTGCGACTGACTCGAGTGCTCCCATATGCATCATCGACAGAGAGATTACTGGGGGCTCCTTTAGTGGGCGTCATTTCGTAGTCCCCGCAGCGGTTGCCGAGATGCCGATGCATCTTGGAGTCAATTACGAGCGAGTGATGCCCTTCCCCCCTGCCCACTTTTCCTACGCCCCCGCCTACGTCGCTTCGACATCCCTGTTCGAAAAACAATTTATCGGGGAGACTGCAACGGGTCCGTTTCCCACGAGATACGACACGCCGCTGATGACATAATCCAGCGAACCACCCCCGCCTGTCGAACCGCTTTGATTGCGAGAATTGGAAAATATCCAGGGATCTGGAGCCAATCGTTTTCAATGATAACGTTCGCATTTTATTTGATTTCTGTTTTTTGGGTTTTTTTTTCTTTAATCGCGAATTTTTGTTTGGTTTTTACTACGATTCTATTTGAGACTAATTGTATTTTGCTTGCAGAGTACCTCTGCCCTACGGGCACACACCCACGATGATACCGATGAGGAGACAGAGCATAAGGTGCCACTTCCGCAAGGGTATGGATTGGTGCAGCTGGAAACAGATCGCCATTGTGGTGACCATGGTCTCGCTGTGCCTTGCGGCGGCCCTTACATACGTTGCTGGTGAGTCTACATTTTCAAATTTGTATTTTTACTCTATTTATTTATTTATTTATTCATTATAAATCTATAAATATAATTTTAAATAAATTCGTTTATTTATTATAAGTTTTATAAAAATAAAAGATACCTAGCATTTCCCGAAGCCCGTAAATTCCAATCAAATGCAAAATTCCAAAACGGCCCCCCAAGATCAAAGCACAAGGCCCACAGTTGAAGCGTTTTTTGGCTCTTCTCTCTGCAGCATCCAACATAATGAACTGGTCGTATCAGCGCACGAAGGCGTGCACCGTGCTGGTCGGTGAGAACGCGGACGCTAAATTGTCGGGTAGCGAGGCGAACAAGACGTCATCGACGGCACTGTCGTCAGGCTCGTCCTCGTCGGTAGGCCGTGGCCGCCAGCAATCATCGTCCGGAGGTATGAATCCCATTGATGTGAGACTAGATCATGATGATGATGATGATGATGTCGTGCTCGTGCGCAAACGTAGAAACACCGTTAACCAGCATGCTCGAGTTTTGCACCAAAAAAACGAAAGTCCGGCTAGTTGGGTTCCGGGTTACGATGCGGTGACCGAGGTCGCCGCGTACGAAACTACCGGAAGTCGGCCAATCGATAAACTGCATGACGAACAGGTCGTTAAGGTTGGTTTGCATGTCGCGAAACTTTACGACGGACTCTCACCTGTGGTGAACAACGATCGCGCGAGAATTATTAACCCTAACGAGGATAACAAAGGACTGGAAATTAAAGGGCTAATCCAGGAAGAATCTTCGACTTCATTCTATTCTTATTCTTCTTCTTCTTCTTCTTCGCGTCCTTCAACTTCCTCTTCTTCTTTCGTTTCTTCGTCACCTCTTCCATCCGAACCCTCGTACGTCACTGACTACCTTCCTCTTGCCGACGATTCATTCGCGTCGCGACTTGACGACGAAATATCCTCAAGCCCACCGCCAAGTGGCAAGATCGACCTCGACGGCACTTCCGCTACCGAAGAATCGACCTTGGTGGCCGAACAAGAGTACGCCACTGCGATGCGCTCGAGAGGACATTTTGACTCGGGGGATGATGAGAGAGAAGTAACGACGAGAGGATTCGATCAGGTCACCGAGGTCATTGATGAGGCCACAAGAAAAACTGACGGGATTGAGGATGACACTGATGAGGTCGGAAAAGACTCCGTTGGCAAACCGGCTGATGACACTTATCAGGAGACAAGGGACATCGATGAGGTCACAGAGAACTCACACGAGGTCACAGTGAACTCAGGCAAGGTTTCAAAAGATACCGATGAGGTCGATAAGGACACAGATGAGGCCACGGAGAGCCCTGACGAACAAGTCGATCAGGACACGAACTCGGACAATGCCACAGAGCAAACCGAGCACCTCGGATTACCCCCGCGCACCTTAGATTCGGCAAATCCCGATTACTTCGAAATCCCCAGAGACATTTATCCCCGAGACTCGGAGATTTCGCAACTCGAAGGGAACGCTACCAAGGACACTGCAATTGTCGACGAGTCAAAAGTCAACGTTGCCACCAACGTTTCCAACGTCAAGGTCGAAGCCTCGAGGGCTCGCCAGGAACTTCCGGTGATCGTTAACAATACCTCGGACGTGCTGAAAGTGGTTCGAGAGTTGTCGAACGAGGATGAGGTCGTTATGCCGGAAAGGATAATGCCGCGTGTGCTCGAGGTTAACGAAAAGGTTGAACGACCACAGCGCGATTACCCAGCGCCGATCTACAATTACGAGGAGATCGAGATCGTCAAGTTGAATCATGAGAAAGCAATGGCGGGCTCCGTGTCTCTCTACAACAGTGCGAACGATGTAGGCAAGCACAGTAGCTTGGGGAGGTCGACGAGATCGAGATCGGTGGACCCGAGGACCGTGGTTGCCGAGCCGGAAACGATCGACGAAGACAGCGAGGAGATATCGAACGAGGATCTACGAGTTATCATGCGCGAGGGTACGGACGAAGAATTTCTGCGTGAATTCGAGCGACGTTTCAGCCGAAGAAATTATCGAGTCTCACAGCCCTCATCCCCCCCGGCATCTTCATCCCCCTCTCCCTCATCGTCGTCATCATCATCGCCAAAGATCGGCAGTGACGACTTGCACGAAGACCGCGAGGATCGTTTCGCGAAACAACCCTTAACTGAGAATATCCGCTTGATCAAAGTGCCATTGGGGGTGGAGAACGAAGAGAGGTCGAGGGGTCGAGAGTCGGGAGGACGAGTCCTGGTGAACGTGACGATATCGACGGGGGACTCGTCCTCTTCGGGTACTCAACCTCTCTACGTTCTCTCGGTCTCGGTGCCCGCTGGCAATGGCGACTCTCCTGGTGCGAAAAACAATCGCCCGCTGATTAATCTGGAGACCGCCGAGCAAGCCTCAACATCCGGCTTGACCACAAGATCAAAGCTTAAAAAGTTTCATAACACACCTTACGAACTAATCAAGGCATCCTTACCGCCACCCCCGCAACCACCCTTCTCACCACCCCCACCAATGTGGGGCGGGGGTGAATGCGAGTGCTCGTGTCCTTGCATGGACTCGTCCTCGGACGAGTGGGACGAAAGCTTCTCATCCACTAACGACACATCAACGATCGACGATCGTCGCGTCAACGAAACTCGCATCCTTGAGACACCTAAAGATTTTCATCCCTCGAAAGATACGAGAGCGACGACGACACCACGTAACGACGAGAATGAAAACGAGGCTTCGTTCGATTATTTAAATGGCAATGATAATATCACCGAGATTTTCACGTACTCGACGACAACCAGTCCGGACGTCGTCAGCGAAGATACATCCTCGTGCTACGGAACAACGACCCCTCTTCCCCCAGAGCCCACTATACTCATTCTTGAAGGTGAGGCCTTTCTCGCTCACGATTTTTTTTTGTTTCGCTTTCTTCTTCTCCCATTTTCTCACTCTATTTCTCTCTTACTCTCGTCTGGCTTTGCGCTTCCTCTCTCCTTCTCGTCACTTCCGGTTTCAGGGGCGGAAAATAATGGCGGTGCTGCGCGATTGCAGGAGCTGAGGATCAATTTTTCAGCGCTGAAAAATTACCTCGTTACAATTACAATGTTACGGAAATTGAAAATAATTACTTACCATTTCTCACGTCAGTGTATTGAATAATTGAACAATCGCCGGTTCAATCAAACAGGGTCGATGAAATTTCTTATATAAATTCTCACAAACGGCATTGAAAAAAATATTATTTATTACTTAATTAGAGGCCATCCCAAATAATTATAAATTATTTCGTACCTCAGCGTGTTAAGTAATTAAACAATATTCCACAGCTGTGCATAATTGAAACGTCTATATTGAGGTCGTGAACTTTTGACCGACTGAGTTTGGCCGT
This sequence comes from Ophion ventricosus, assembly GCA_963932345.1. Taxonomy (NCBI): domain Eukaryota; kingdom Metazoa; phylum Arthropoda; class Insecta; order Hymenoptera; family Ichneumonidae; genus Ophion; species Ophion ventricosus. The sequence continues at coordinate 27,317,323 of OZ010719.1, forward strand.
CCTTTTTATTTTTACATCGATGCCCCGCAGAATTTTTATCACTCTCGATGATAGTGACTTTTCTCGCCCTCCCCTTGGCCGCAGGGACTCGCCGCTTTTGCGCTGTGCATGAGAGTGATTTGCTCTTTTTTTTTGTGTTACATCGCAGCTCTGTGTCAGTCGCTTCTGCTGTAAAACGCGCATAGTTTTGTCGCTGGTTTTTCGTTTGGTCTTTTTGCGTTCTGTTTTATGCAACATCGCACGTAACCGTGCTCATTTTAATCACGTGTGTTGTTTACCGCACTCGCTTCTACCGCGCCCCGTTCCCTTTGTAACATTATCTCGTGGTGGGGCTCTTTGCACAAGAATGTCGATACACGTTGAAAATGCTCGACGTCCCAGGAATTTTATCGTCGCTCCGGGTGGAGGCATCCATGACAATTCTTTTTCGATATCGAATTTTTGATCGATTTCGATCATTCTCGTCACTGCCACAGTAATATTTTTTACAACTCGTTCGTGGCAAAAGTTATCGATTTTTATACGGATGAATATATATTGATATTTATCGACGTTATAATTATTTGACGATAATTATTAATAATAATTATTTCGAACGTTCTAGAGACTGAAAAAAAATCGTTAAAGAAAAAGAATTTTGTGTCTTTTGTCTGTGACTTTTTCGTTATTAATAACAACCGCATAATCGACGCAAATAAAATAATTCACTCATCAAAGTCATTTTTCTCCATCGGATTTTATGTTTTTCGGCTTAATTTTTTATTTTTTAAATTTCTTCTCCCTGTTATCATTTTTATTCAATCATGCTCCATCGGCTTATCGAATATTTTTCAAAATCCATATGTTCAGCCTCGCATTTTTACATTCACACAAAAATGATATTTTTTCCGCTTTCTTTTTGTTACCATTCCCCTATTTTTCTTCAGTTCCAATTATCAATTATTCCCTTTGTTTATTTCTTCATTTTTTTCTTTCTTTCGTACCGTTATTTCAACGAACGGCAAAAATATGTGGAGACGCGTGGGAATGGAAGAAAAAAAAATGAACATTGTGAAAAAATGTCCACAGGCGCGAGAACGTTTCCGGCGCGATCTTTTCCGCCGGACGGGACGACCTTCGCTCAGGTTGGCCTTGGCCAGAGGCTCAGCAAAGAGATACCGCCTTACAGTTATTGGAACATGCAGTTCTATCAATCGGAGCCGGCTTACGTGCGCTTCGATTACAACATACCGCGGGGGGCGAGTATCGGTGTCTACGCGCGAAGAAACGCACTTCCGACTCACACGCAATACGATCTACTCGAGGTCTTGAGCGGATTCAAGGCGCGAACGACCAGGGCCTCACATGTTAGTACAATTCTATGTCGGAGTATGTCCCACCTTTTTCTTTTTATTTTATTACATCTCATTCGCTACCCTCGTTCGAGCGTGACGAAAACACGAGCTGAAAAAAAAGATCGGTTCGACTCGTCGTCGCAGCCGTGACATTTCGAGGATCTTGAGTATTGAAAATCTCGAAATTCTTACTAGCACTGTTACTTGAAATTAGTTTTGTAACTACAACTAACAATTATTATTATTTTATATTTTTATTTTTAAATATTATTATTAATAATAATATAATTTATAATATAATTATAAAATATATATATAATATATAATATAAATATTATATATTATATTATATTATTATTTTTTTATATATTTTATATATTTTTTATATATAAAAAATTTAATATTATTATTATTGTCCTCCTTATCACGCAATCCAATGAATGAATTCTTCCAAACGAATTAAAAGTATAATTGACGAGAAAAAAAAACATAGGATATTTCACATTCACAATGATATTTTGGACTAATCCGTGTTTGATTTTTTTTTGTTCTTTCCTTCGTCTCTCCTTATTCTGGCCGATTTTCGAGCAGCCGTCAATAAAAAAGGAAGTGACGCATTACATGGAGCCAGGACATTGGTTCCTCTCGTTGTACAACGACGACGGTGATCCCCAGGAGGTGGCATTTATCGCGGTAATAGCCGAGGATATGACGCACAATTGTCCGAACGGTTGTAGCGGAAAGGGCGAGTGTTTGCTCGGTCATTGCCAATGCAAGCCCGGTTTCGGCGGCGAGGACTGCAGCGAGAGCGTTTGTCCGGTATTGTGCAGTCAACGCGGCGAATACATAAACGGCGAGTGTCAGTGCAATCCCGGCTGGAAGGGCAAAGAATGCTCGTTGCGACACGACGAGTGCGAGGTGCCCGATTGCAACGGCCACGGTCACTGCACCAACGGCAAGTGTAACTGTGTTCGCGGCTACAAGGGCAAATTTTGCGAGGAACCCGATTGTCCACATCCGACTTGCTCGGCTCACGGATTCTGCGCCGAGGGCACGTGCATATGCAAGAAAGGATGGAAGGGCGCCGATTGCAGCCAAATGGACAAAGAGGCCCTTCAGTGCTTGCCCGATTGTAGCGGACACGGAAATTTCGATCTCGAGTCGCAAACCTGCCACTGCGAGCCCATGTGGTCCGGAGACGATTGCTCCAAAGGTAACAATTCACTCGCATCATTTTACCCGAAAACTCAATACGATCGTTGAATTTAATCAATATTTTACCAATTAAATCCAAATATATTGGATAATAAAATTAATTTCACATATACACGTATATTTCATTGGTATTTGTATTTATGGAATTATTTTTATTTTCATTTGTACAATATTCATGCAATTCTTTTATAAAAATTAATTTAAATTTATGAAAAATTATATTTATACAATATATTCGTTGAATATTTTGCAGAGTACAAAAATTCTTTCATATGTGTAAAAATAATATTCAGAAGTCAGAAGAGAAAGACGATTACGAATACGCTATAAACATTCCGTTGCAGAATTGTGCGATCTCGATTGCGGTCCTCACGGGCACTGCGTCGACAACGCGTGCGACTGTCTGCCCGGTTGGTCCGGCGATCTCTGCAATCTCAAGCAGTGCGATCCCCGTTGCAACGAGCACGGACAGTGCAAGAACGGCACGTGTCTGTGCGTGAGCGGTTGGAACGGGCGTCACTGCACGATGGAGGGATGCCCGAATTCATGCTCGGGACACGGACAATGCAAGGGCAACGCCGACGAGCAATGGGAGTGTCGCTGCTACGACGGCTGGGACGGCAAGGACTGTAGCGTATTGCTCGAACAGAACTGCAACGACGGACGGGACAACGACAAAGGTCAGTTTTCTTTTTATTCCCAAAAAAAAAAAAAAAACATAGAGATTGAAAAATAGTAATAGATATGAAATTTTCAAAAAATCCAAAAATATACTAACGGCACGACTAATTAGAGTTAAAATTTACTTAGGATCCAAACAAAAAAATATGATCCCCGAATATTTTTTATCTTTTTTCACTAAAAAAATAACGAAAAACGTTTATACGTCGATATTCCCGAAAAAATAAATATGCAATCTCTTCTATTTTTCTCTTTCGCACTATGACTTTTTTTCAACAACAATAAAAAAAATAACAAAAAGAAATATCGGAAAATACAGATGGTCTCGTGGACTGCGCGGATCCCGAGTGTTGCGCGAATCATGCCTGTCGCACCAGCCAATTGTGCGTCTCGGCGCCAAAACCAATCGACATATTGCTCCGCAAACAACCGCCCGCGATAACCGCGTCGTTCTTCGAGAGAATGAAGTTTCTCATCGACGAGGGTAGCTTGCAAAATTACGCTCGTCAAGAGACCTTCAACGAGAGGTGAGTCTTCCACAAATGTCTTCAATTTTCTTTTTTTTTTCACATATCAACCACGAGGGGGGGTGAAAAATAGTATAGAGAATATATGTTTATGAAGAGTGCGCAGTCAAGGTTGAATTACAATCGATATCGATACTCATCATTTTCTTTGAGGCAACTAATACGAGTACGATCTTGATATATTTTTATGTACAACATAAACGAATATGAATATTAATAATGTCCGTCCCGACTCGATGTTGCGTGCAGTGACGTCTTTAATTATAGAACCCGAACGCAAATTCGTTCGATGTCATACAATAATCTCACACACATCCGACGCAAAACAATCTAACACACACTCGTATCACATCCACGAAACCTGTATATGTATATATGTTTTTTTTAAATTATCTTAAAAAAAGGAACAGTATATTTTATTTTTACAACTTTTTGGAAGAAATTATAAGGTTAAAAAATTATTCATAGAAATCATTTTTTTTTCAAGAGGTACTTTCTTATCAATTCGAGGAAATTTCCTTCAAAATTTTTTCACGCATTTTGTTTGTTTTATGTTTTATTAAAATAAAATATGAATTAATAATTTATTATTATTTATATAATATATAATAATTTTGAATAGAGGGGGGAGGGCATGTTCAGTCGACACATAAAATACTCTACATCAACAATACTGTACTCGATATATACTACTACTGCGTTGTTGTGACCCGTGTGAAATCACATCCCACCAGTTTTGTACATATGTTTTGTATGTAAGTGTGCGCGAGTGTGTACCCCCGATGCACCCCGACATCCAAACGAACATTTTTCCATTTCCCTGTTTTTTTTCTTCTCTCGAATATTTACGATCATTTGTCTCTCTCGTTATGTTTTTTTTTCTTCAAATTTTCTCGTCCACTTTGATCTACTGCAATCCTCTCTCGATTACTTATCACCAATCATTTTCTTTATATTGTCCGTCCGAGTGAAGCTTGCGTGTATGTCTGAGAGACCCCCGCTTTTTGTCCATCGCTCTCGAAGAGTCACATACATACCCATACGAAACGACAGTGAAAATGAAAAAAAAAAAAAAAAAAAAAAACAACGAAACGGAGATAACTCGACGAGCTGAAAAAGGAAAAGCTCGAGAGGAAGCAGTGACCAAGTCGATGCACAGAAAATTGAGAAAAAAACTGAGAGAGAGGCAATTTTTATACGTTAATTGATATCCAGACGAAATTAATTAATTTTCCTTCCCCAAGACACGAACAAGTACACAATGTTTTTTTTATAAAACTTGATTTTTATGGCTCTTTAATTTGTCATTTTTTTTTTATCGAATTGTGATAAAATTGAATAATTTCGATGGAATTGATGATATTTTCGGCATTTTTATTTTATTTGGTTTTTCAAGTTGGATCGATTTATTTATTCATTTCGCACACGCTTTAATTCTTCGAATTAATTGAACTCTGCTCAGTCAATTTACACCTTTTTTTACTCGCGATGAAAATACATAACCGATATCAGGAGGTAAATAATTAAATTCTTCATCAAAGGAAAATTGTATTCTCTCAATTCTTGAAATACTTAATTATTTTTGCGACCTTGCAAGTCTGCAATGAAAAAAAAATCCATCTTTGGCTTATTTTAAATAAGTAAAAAAAAATAATTATTTTAAAAACAACCACTTTCCCAATTCAAAAATTCCCACACGACACAATCCATACGCAAAACGAAAAAAAAATCATGAGCTTCTCGTTTTTCGTTTATAATTTTCTCCCATACAATTTCTTTGCTTTGAGACATTTGTCTCGATAATTCGGGGGTGAGAAAAGAAGTGAAAGGAAAATTATAACAATTTAACCGGGCTCTGTTTTATCCGTGCTGCCCGATCAGTGTGTTCTGGAATCACTTCAACACAAGGTAAGGATGCCCCGTCCAACCGGAGGAATGTAATCGACCAAACGATTGCCACGACGATCTTCTAATTTTTCTACCGACTGTTTTTTTTTTCGTTGATTTTCATTTTGGTTACATTTTTTTATCGTCAAAGAGCTCGTAGCGTTAAGAGATTTCTTTTCTTTTTATTTCTAATTGCGTAGCTGCCGCGTGACCGATCGCTTTTTGCATTCGTGTAAATTTTGCATCCCCAAAGATAATCCAAAGACAACGAAGAAGAAAAAAAATAAAAAATAAAACAATTGAGAGCGAAAATCCGAGAATTGCGAGTATTTTTTTTTGTCACACATATATATTATTTCTTTTATTTTGATATCTGTTAATCGATCAGGCCGTATGCGTGTGTGTTTGCAATGAGTTGAGAGCACACAAAGCGGATCTTCAACGTCCGTCTTTCTTTGTACACGCGTCTTTCTGTATCTCTCTCGTCTGTGCCTGTACGAAAAAAAACAAGACGTAAGGTTGTCGCGATCGGGGGAAAAAAATCACCGGCTCTTGAAACGTCACATTTTCAAAAATTTTCGCTCCTGATTTTTTTCCCTCTTGCGAGAGGAAGCGAGAAAAAAAAATCTGTGTTGCGCACCCGAGCTCTTGAATTGTCTCGTCTTGTCACCAATGTGTCTCTGTGTTTTCTCGTGTGTGTGTGTGTTCACACAAGCGTTGTTAATCGTTGCATGGTTTATTTTCGTATACCTATTATTACATTCCTACGTTGTGTTACGTGAACTTTTACGTTTGAGCTTACAAAGACTTTGTGTTAATCGTTGGGGTTTGTTAGGCAACGTCTATCAATTATCATCTACAGGCTGTTGACATATATAAATATATATACATTTATATATGTTGTATCGCGAGTTTTGCGCTCGTCGCAATTCGCGAACGGTGAGACACCAACATCTGAAAAAAAAACAGCTCGTGTCTAGCGACCTTAAGAAGGCTCACGAACTGAATTGTTTTTTGTCACGAAGAAAAATATATTCTTGAAAAGATTAAAAATATCTGTATATTTAAAAAAGATTTTTTTAATACGTTATGAAGAAGCAAAAATCTACAACGAAAGGAAACGTTTTAATTAAAACAGTATTTGAATGAAAAAAGTAGGCAAGTTTTTCGCAATGACATGACAATAGCCATGAAATCTCGCTTATTTCGTAGTTGAGAGCGATCTCAAAGTTTTTCCATGTAGAATTCATTAGAAGTAAACATTATAAAAGAAGCAATTTTGTCGATAAGAAATAACGAATTTAATTAATCTCTTGTGTTTGATTTTTGTTTTGTTTTTTTTTTGTGATTCGTTGCCTCGTCACGATTCAGTCGTTCGGCGGTCGTGCGTGGTCGAGTCGTGACGTCACTGGGCACCGGTCTCATGGGTGTGAGAGTGAGTACGAGTACACCCCTCGAGGGATTCACGCTGACCCGGGACGACGGATGGTTCGATCTTCTCGTTAACGGTGGTGGCGCGGTCACCTTGCAATTCGGCCGATCGCCTTTCAAGCCCCAGAGTCATATCGTTTTCGTCCCGTGGAACGAGGTAAATCAATTTTACTCCCTTTTCATCGTTATATGATTTCAAGTTTTTTCACGAGACGCGTGCTCGATCGTGACAATGACGATGAATTTGACAGGTGGTGATAATCGAGCGTATAGTGATGAGTACCGTTGACGAGAAGGCACCGATTCACATACCGCACGCGTGCGGTGCCCACGATTACGATCTGATGAAGCCGGTCGTGCTGGCGACGTGGAAGCACGGTTTTCAAGGCGCCTGTCCGGACAAGAGCGCTATCCTCGCCGAGTCACAGGTGATACAGGAGAGTCTTCAGATACCGGGAACGGGCTTGAATCTCGTTTATCACAGCTCGAGAGCCGCGGGATATCTGTCGACGATACAATTGCAATTGACTCCGGAAACTATACCGCCCACACTCAATCTAATACACTTGCGTATAACGATCGAGGGCATACTCTTCGAGAAGACATTCGAGGCTGATCCTGTGATTAAGTTCACCTACGCGTGGAATCGTTTGAACGTTTATCGTCAGAGGGTGTACGGTGTGACGACAGCGATGGTGAAGGTTGGCTACGAGTACAGCGACTGCAAGGACGTTATATGGGACGTGCAAACGACGAAGCTAAGCGGCCACGACATGTCGATATCGGAGGTTGGCGGCTGGAATCTCGACATTCATCATCGTTACAACTTTCACGAGGGTATACTGCAAAAGGGTGACGGTTCCAATATATATCTCAAGCACAAGCCACGTGTGATCCTGACGACGATGGGCGACGGACATCAGAGACCGTTGGATTGCTTCGACTGCGACGGGCAAGCCTCCAAGCAGCGGCTCCTAGCGCCCGTTGCGCTCGCTACATCCGCCGATGGCTCCATCTTCGTTGGGGACTTTAATCTCGTGAGGAAAATCCTCGTTGATGGTACCGTCAAGACCGTCGTACGCCTCAAGTAAGTTTCGCTCGTGGCTCTTGCCCCCGCGGATTGTCCATTTTTTTTCTTAGGCTTTTTAACTTGCGATTCCCAATGAAGGAAAATACGAGAAAGCAATAAATAGGAACGTCCAAAATGTCTAACGAAATGTTCTTCTCGGATTTACAGCGCCACCAGAGTGTCCTACAGATACCACATCGCGCTGAGTCCCCTGGACGGTGTTCTTTACATATCCGATCCGGAATCTCATCAGATAATAAGAGTACGCGACACGAACGATTACTCGGACCCGGAGCACAATTGGGAGACGGTTGTTGGTTCGGGTGAGCGATGTTTGCCGGGTGACGAGGCCCATTGCGGTGACGGTGCCTTGGCCCGTGACGCCAAGTTGGCGTATCCGAAGGGTGTAGCGGTATCGGCCGACAACGTGCTTTACTTTGCCGACGGGACGAACATCCGTATGGTGGATCGTGACGGTATAATAACAACGGTGATCGGGAATCACATGCACAAGTCCCACTGGAAGCCGATACCTTGCGAGGGTACGCTCAACGTCGAGGAGGTTCACTTGCGCTGGCCGACAGAGCTGGCGATCAATCCCCTCGACAATTCCCTCCACATGATCGACGACCACATGGTCCTCCAATTGGCGCCTGACGGCCGGGTCAAGGTGGTAGCCGGTCGGCCCCTCCACTGCGCCAGTCCCTCCTCCACCTTTGATACCGAACTTGCGACCCACGCGACCCTCGTCATGCCCCAGAGTATCGCTTTCGGGCCGTCGGGCAACCTCTACATCGCCGAGAGCGATTCCCAGCGGATAAATCGTGTACGCGTTATCGGTACGGACGGCAAGATATCCCCGTACGCCGGGGCCGAGTCAAAGTGCAACTGTCTCGAGCGCGGCTGCGATTGCTTCGAGGCCGATCACTATCTCGCCTCGACATCCAAGTTCAACACGATCTCGGCGGTGGCCGTATCGCCGGACGGCGTCGTTCACATAGGCGATCAGGCCAATTATCGCATAAGATCGGTTATGGCTAGTATACCGGACGCGAGCGGTGCTCGGGAGTACGAGATCTACTCGCCCGACACCCAAGAGATCTACGTCTTCAATCGTTTTGGTCAGCACATCGCGACCAAGAACATTCTCACAGGCGAGACCTTCTATCTCTTCACTTACAACGTAAACACGAGCAACGGTAAGCTGTCGACGGTAACGGACGCCGCGGGAAACAAGGTATTCCTGCTGCGCGACTACAGCAGCCAGGTCAACTCGATCGAGAACACGAAAGGCCAGAAGTGCCGTCTCCGAATGTCACGAATGAAGATGCTCCACGAGCTCAGCACTCCGGACAATTACAACGTTACGTTCGACTATCACGGCCCAACGGGATTGCTCAAGACCAAGTTGGACAGTACGGGACGAAGTTACGTCTACAATTACGACGAATTCGGCAGACTTACCAGCGCCGTCACGCCAACCGGCCAAGTCATAAGTCTGACTTTCGATCTGAGCCTGAAGGGCGCGACCGTGAAGGTCGGTAGGAACAACGGGAAACCGGTCTCGATGCTGATCAAGGGCTCCTCGGTCGTGACGAAGATCGGCGAGGCCGAGCAGAGAACGACGGTTATGGGTGACGGCTCGGTCGGCAGGGTGACACCTTGGGCGCACACGGTCAGTACCGATACGATGCCCTACGCGATACTCGCGGAAATCGAGCCGCTGCTCGGCGAGAGTTATCCCGTGCCGGCGAAGCAACGTACCGAGATCGCGGGTGATCTCGCCAACCGTTTCGAGTGGCGATACTTCCTGAGGAAGCTCCAGGGCAACAAGAATCGCGGCAACGCCAAGGCGATAGCTCAGGTCGGCAGGAAACTCAGGGTCAACGGAGAGGTTCTGCTCTCGCTCGAGTACGATCGGGAGAGCAACACGGTTGCCGTCTTCATCGACGATCGGGTCGAACTGTTGAACGTTACGTACGACGGTAACGCGCGTCCGGTAAAGTGGGGACCGAGGGACGGAATCTTCGCCGGTGTCGATCTCGAGTACGATCGCTTCAGCAGATTGACCAGCTGGACGTGGGGCGACATCAGCGAGACGTACGGCTTCGACAGAGCCGGAAGACTATACGAGATCAAGTACAGCGACGGTACGTCGATGATCTACGCCTTCAAGGATATGTTCAGTAGCCTTCCCCTCAAGGTGACGACACCGCGAGGCAGCGATTATCTACTGCAGTACGACGAGGCCGGCGCTCTGCAATCGCTCACGACACCGCGAGGACACATACACGCATTTTCACTCCAGACTTCGCTCGGCTTCTACAAGTACCAGTATTACTCGCCCATGAATCGTCATCCGTACGAGATTCTCTACAACGACGACGGCCAGATATTGGCCAAGGTTTATCCTCATCAGAGTGGCAAGGTTGCCTATGTGTACGACCACGCCGGCAAACTAGAGACCACTCTGGCTGGACTCTCGTCCGTTCACTACACTTATCAGGAGACTACCAGCCTCGTTCGCAGCATCGACGTCAACGAGCCCAACTTCGAGATGCGAATCGAGTACAAGTATCACGCGGGTATCGTCAAAGACGAGAAAATCAAGTTCGGCAGCAAAAGCGGTATGGCGAACGCTCACTATCGTTATCAGTACGACGGGAACGCGCGTATATCGGGTATCGAGGTTGACGTCGACGGCAAACAATTGCCACAGTTGAGACTCAAGTACAATCAAAATTTGGGAATACTCGAGGGTGTCGGCGATCTTAGGATATACCGAAACGCGTTCAATCGTTCGGTGATGCAGGACAGCGGCAAGCAATTTTTCACGGTTACCGACTACGACGAGCACGCTCGCGTCAAGAGTGTCCTGACGAATATAAGATCGGTCGACGTGTTTCGCATGGAACTCGAGTACGACAACAGGAATCGCATTAAAATGCGCAAGCTGATGATCGGCAAGGATTCGACGGAGAAGAAGGAGTGGACGAGATTGGACAAGATAACCTACAACGCGGACGGCCACGTTCTCGAGGTCGCCGACACCGACAACAACTGGCAATACGCGTACGACGAGAACGGCAACGTGATCGGGGTCACCGAGCACACGGAGAAAATAACCCTCGGTTACGACAGCGGTGATCGGGTCGTGCAGTACGGTGACGTCGAGTTCAATTCCTACGACGCTCGGGGCTTCGTCGTTATTCGCGGTGAACACAAGTACAGGTATGTAGTCTCGAAAAAATTCCATCTTTTCTATCGACCGGTCGCTTCGACGACGATCGGGCGCGTCACGATTTTCCTCTTCCTAAACACGACGAATAACCTCCAGGTACAACTCCCGAGGCCAGCTGATACACGCGTCGGAACACAAGAAATTCCAGATCTGGTACTTCTACGACGACCGCGGTCGCTTGGTCTCCTGGAACGACGATCGGGAGAACATAACCCAATTCTTCTACGCGAATCCGAGAACGCCCGATCTCATAACGCACGTGCATTTCCCGAAGACGGCAAAGACCTTCCGCTTCTTGTACGACTCGCGTGACTTCCTGATGACGGTCGAGACGTCGGAGCAGCGTTTCTACGTGGCGACCGACCAGAACGGCTCGCCTCTCGCGCTCTTCGACACCAATGGCAATCTCGCCAAGGAGATGCGTCGCACGCCCTTCGGCAAAATCATCAAGGACACCAATCCGGACTTTTATCTGCCGATCGATTTTCACGGTGGTCTCTTCGATCCAAACACGAAGCTGGTCTATCTGGAGAAGCGTCTTTACGATCCTACGGTCGGCCAGTGGATGACACCCGCTTGGGAGCAAATGGCCAACGAGTTGACGACCCCGACCGACATATTCATCTACCGTTTCCGCAACAACGATCCGGTAAATCCCCGCCAGAACGTCGAGTACATGACCGATCTGACCAGTTGGCTGAGACTCTACGGTTACGACATCGACTCGATGCTCGGCTCGGAGTACACCAAGAGAATGGTTTATCAGCCAAGCGCGACGATAACGTCGCCCCAGTTGACACCCGACTTTGGCGTAATGTCCGGTCTTCGTTGCATCGTCGACCGAGTCCACGACAAGTTCTCGGACCTCGGTTTCGTCCCTAAGCCCCTCTTGAAATTGGAGCCAAAGACGCGGAATCTCTTGCCCAGGGTGGCGCACAGGCGAGCGGTCTTTGGCGAGGGTATACTCGTCTCCAGGGTCGGCGGACGTGCCCTCGTGAGTGTCGTTGACGGCGTCAACAGCGTTGTCCAAGACGTCGTTACTTCGGTATTCAACAACTCGTACTTCCTGCCGCTTCACTTCAGCGTTCACGATCAAGATGTCTTTTACTTCGTCAAGGACAACGCGTTAAAGATCCGCGACGATACGGAGGAGCTTCGCCGTCTCGGCAGTATGTTCAACGTTTCGACGCACGAGACAACGGAGCACGGTGCCGGCACTTGGAAGGAGCTGAGGCTTCACAATTCCGACGCTGCGGTTGTCGTAAAGTACGGCGCCGATCCGGAACAAGAGAGACACAGGATACTGAAGCACGCGCACAAGCGTGCGGTCGAGAGAGCCTGGGAGATCGAGAAGCAACTCGTCATGGCGGGTTTTCAAGGTCGGGGCGATTGGTCCAAGGAGGAGAAGGACGAGCTTCTCTCGCGGGGCACCGTACTCGGCTACGAGGGCGTCGACATTCACAGCGTTCACAGGTATCCCCAATTGGCCGACGATCCGGGCAACGTTGCATTCACCCGTGACACCAAGAGGAAGAGGCGCAAGAGCGGCAATCGTAGAAACAGAATACACAGGCACGACTCGTGATGCGACCGTTGCCACGGATCTGCGGCCCCGACGATCGCCGTCGCGACGACTACCGCGACCGCGACGACTGACGGCGGCGGCGGCGACGGCGGCGGCGGTGGCGCTACCGTCGCCAACGAGTCCGCAACGTCGCGCGTAGCAGAGACTGTGGCCGATCGCGACGCCGCGAGCACGCAGAGAGTGGCCGACAACGACGCGACAGTGGCGACCGTTGCGCCCGTAGCGCTCGCAGCCTCAACTAACCCTGTGAAAAGTCTCGCTCAACGTCGCAGCGACGATCACACGAGCACCGTTCCCTCCTGAAGATCTTTTCTATCAAAGGATCGAAAAGTGTGAACGCGATTTTCGAAAGTCTTCTCGCTTTAACCGAGATCACTCTTCTTTCGTCCACGTTTTTTTTTTTTGTCGCTCACTGCTTTATCGAGCCGACGAGCAGATGGCGCTATTTGTTTATTTTTTCTTTCAATTTTTAAATTCACTCTACTTTTTGTTTTCCGCGCTGCTCCGTCGTGTGAGCGGGACAGTGAGAGCGGACTCGTTTTACATGGGGTTGAAACACGTTCAAGTGCTCGGACGAGTGATCCGTCAAGTGTCAAAATTAAGCTAGTCGCTATATTAACGAGATATACGAGAATATAAAGCTTGTTAAACGAGGGTGAATTATTTTATAGTAAGGCGGATGACGACGATTGTGCACTCTCGATCGGAGATTAAAATGTAATTAATTGTGCGGAAGGTGACACGCGCGTGTGTCGCGCTGTGCGTAAGACTTTTTTCAATTGCGAGCCGCACAACGAACGTTTTGCAAAACAAAACCCGTTCGATTGTAAAAAAAACACAGTGAGAGAAAGGAGAGAAAAATGAAAAAGGACGATAAACGATTTTTTTTTTTGCTCACTCTCCTATTTCTCGACGATCACGAATGCGTGAATACGAGAAAAAAAAATAAAAATAAATCACGAGATTCGCTCGCAGCGATGATCGACAGCGCACCAACAGGGTCTAAAGACGCGGGTGAAGAAAAAAAACGGCAAAGCAAAAGTAATACGGAAGAGAAATAATAATTTAATTCAAAGTACTGACGAGCTTTCGCGATCGAGCGCGGTGGTCGTTTCGTCGAAATGCATGCACTTTACACTTTGCGATTTTTCTCCTATTTTGTCGCCCTTTTTTTCTTCTTTTTTTTTCTCAAATCCACGTGTGTGTGTGTACGTCCAACGTAAATAGTATCGGTTAGGCAGTGGGGGGGGGGGCTCTGTTTAAATTTGAAGAAAAATAAAGAAAAAAGATGAGCGTGGGAGAGAGAGAAATAAGAGAAACGGAAAGAGAGAAAGAGACAGAGAGGAGAATATAGGGCAAGCAGTAAAATGCGAGAAAAAAAAAGATATTTTTAACATAACTTAATGATCGAAGGAATCTCGATTTTTTGTAAATATTAACTTAACCTATTAATTAATATGGTAATTATTGTAGATAATATTGTAACACGATTATTGAAGGGGGGAGGAAAAAAAATATATATATATGATTATACATATAGTTATACATACACCCATACATACACAAACAAACACCCGCAAATATATATATTTATATATATATATATATATATATATATATACTTATATATATATATATTTATATATATAAGTGACGGTGATGAACGAACACATTTGTCGATATCGCTTTTTTATATATGTATACACCAATTACCAGCGGAATGGCCGTACACGTAAACGTTCAATGAGCTAATAAAATAATTGCGAGACAAATTAGAGAAATAAAATGAAAGAAAGAATCGCAAGAATTATGCAATGAACAAAAAGTACCCACGAATTTCGTGTACACCAACGAGAGATTCAATAAAAGCGTGTAAATACATACATATATATATATATACATATATGTATGTATCCACATACACCTCGAGAAAATCCTACGGTGCGATTCCTCGAGGACGTCTAGATCTTAAGGGGACAGGGAAAAAAACGCTTTTTTTCCCTCATTATGTCGTAGACACTTGTAAATAGTAATAATAAACGGTAATAAAAGAATGAAGACAAAAAAAACAAACGGTCGTTTAGATAACGAGAAAATTTGTCGTATCGAATGTGCGCGTACGTCGGTGGGATAGTATAATATTCGAGGGTGACGTAAAAAAAAAATTATCGGAATAAAGTAACATCGAAGCAAAAAAGAAACGAACGAAAGCAGAAGGAAGCATTTCCACGACTCGAAAATTCCGACGATTCCGAATAAAGTTCGTGTACGTATTCAAATAGGGATATAAAAGAAAAAAGGATATAATATAAAAAAGACGTACACAGTGTCCAAAAGGATGATCGTTATTGTAACGATGCTCGAGAGGCGACGAGAATAGAAGGGAAAAAAAATTAATGCATAATAATAATATTAATGACAGTAATAATAATAATGATAACAATATTTGTAGTAATACACCCCGCCTATCTTTCTACTGGGAAAAAAAAACGAGAGGAAAAAAGAAGCAAATTATTTTTTGAATTGTGTCGTCAAAGGAATCCTTGAGGAAGCCCCGATAAAATCCCCGTTTCCCAAATTCCCACGAAATTTCACGATCCCTCGTCCTCCTGAGTCCCAAAAGCCCTGCGCCCGAACCACCCCGTGTACCCCATGATAAAAAAAAATTAAGAAAAAAGATATAAACAATTAAAATAAGTGAATTTGTCGGTGTTTAGATATTGGAAGTAGATCACGATGCCTCGATTGGATATTTGGTTGGAAAAGCAACAACAACAAAAAAGTAACCGATAGAAAGTATACACGAAAACAACAGGAATAAATAATAAAAAAAAAAAAACAAGCCACACGTGTCGTCATAGCTCGCTCGTACGTACTTTATGTACAGTGGACGTGTATATAGATATACGCGTACATACTTATGTACTTGAAATGAGAAAATATACGCGAGATTACGAGAGAGCGAGAAAAACAGCAAAAAACACGCACATGTTGAACCCCATTAAAAAATCATAAACCAACACTTGAAAAAAAACCTGCCGGAGAGATAATAATCGATTAACGACATTCGCAACGTTCGCAATATCCGGCTGAAGAATATTAAAGTTAAGGACCTAAAAAAAAAAAACACTAAGAATGTATCGCGGTTACGTAGAAAAAGCTCTCGTTTACGCCGTAAATTCTTATCGTGTCGAAAATTACGTTTGTTAATTTGTTACTATTTTTGGGTGAAAGCATTCCATAATCGAGTGAAAACGGCAAGCCGGTGTCGAGGAACTCTATCCGGTTACAATTTTCGTATAGTTACTTTTGTAAAATCGTTTACTTTTGTCGACACTAACTGTCCAAAATGCATTGAATTTCGTTTAGCCGTTTTTGAGAAAAACGTACTTAAAGTTGCGAGATGGATTACTCTCGTCAGATTGGCCTGGGGAGAAGCCATTTTGTGACACCGCAGTCCCCACCATCTTCTTTACCAATACTGTTCGATTTCTTTGAATCCTGATGCCGTCAAAATTCATCAGCTTCGCGATCGATAAAACGAGTAAACAATTGTAACATTTAATTTTCATCTTCAGAAAGGAAGAGAGAAAAAAGCTTTTCGGAGGACAAAGAAGGCTGAAAAATTCACACGGGCGCAAAGACGAAATTTTTATCAAATTGTGTAGCTGAGTATTAATTGCGATTTTCTCGTTCGCTCGAAACATATTCACGATTTTTTTTTCTTTATGATTATTGCTAATATTATTACTATTATTATTGTTGACGCTACAATTATCATTATTGTCAAGTTTCAAAGTACATCGTCCGCTATTCATTCGCTTTCACCGCGTTTCAGTTTCGTTCAACTTCGATAGTGAGCTATATACGTGACACGGAGACGTAAAATATATATGTGTTGACGCGTGCACGAAAAAAAAGCAATACTTCGTAATTAACGTGCTCGAATGACTGAACGATGTGGCTGTAAATGGAAAAAAGTGCATGTGCGAATGATTTTTTTTTTTCAACGATGAAGAATGAAAAATGAAATTAGCGCACCGACAAAGAGTTTCGCAAAACAAAGAGAAAAAAACGTAGCGATGTCCGTGCGTTAGGGTCAATGTGAACTGTGTGCGAGCGAGATAAATTTTAAAAAAAAAATAATGCTGAAAGTGCGTATGCCAAATTCGAGGAATACCAGAACAAATTATCATTACGGGCGACTTGCGTTTGTTTTGTTGTTGTAATATTGGTCGCATAGAATACGAGAGAGCGAGAGAGCAACCGCTACATTTTGTAAATACTATTATCGTTATATTTTTTAGTTTTTTTTTTTGCGGTGCGCATGGAGCAAATTGAAGAAAAAAAAAGCAAGAACGTAATAGTTGCGAAAAGCATTTTTTTGACGAATCGAAACGAATAATAAACGAGTCCATTGTTTCGTTCGTTGCGACGACAGATGTCGCTTTTTCTCGAAACGTCGGGGATTCCCGCTCGCGTGTACTCTCCGCAAAAGAGCCGAAAATAAGGGATATAACGGGAAGAAAAAAAAATCAAGAACAAGAACTAGTAACGTGAAGACGAAAAAGGTGAAAGTGAACTTCGTGAATTTGTAAATATCGTATCATTATGTAAATAACACGAGTATACATATAAAAAACATGTTTGAGAGAGATGGAAGAGAGTGTGAGGGAGAGAGGGGGAGGGGGATAAAAAAGCCCGAACACGTGAACACGTACGTATAATAAAGACACGAAACACGAGGTTTATTTTAACGACTACACGACTTACCACGTAACAATACTTAACGTTAAGTATATACATATTCTATACTCTTACACGCTAAGTACTCAATAAATATATCTATAAAATGTCCCCGTGTTTGTGTATGTCTGAACCCTTTTCCAATGTTCCCGGTGTCGTCCACGATCTGTTACTGTCTCTGGTGAAAAAAGTCCCGCCATTTTATTACAAGAAAAATAAACGTTCAGAGCCCCTTTCCCCAATCCGTTTGAGGTGTGCGCGACAGCAGCGTCGCCTCGATTTAATCATTATTTTTCATAATTCTTTTTTTACAAAACGATCGGAACGTGGAATTTCGGTCCGCTTGACTCTAAGGACTCGGTAAAGAGATATCAGAAAGTGCCTATAGGGGGAGTTCATAACGGCTAAATGTCCCGATGTATTTGTGTCAATGGATTAGCGATCGTTGAACGAATCACGGTTTGTTTCTCAGCGACTTCGGTGGTACTTAAGAAACGTCATGTGATATCAAAAAAAGAAAAGAAAAAGAAAAAAAAAGAAAAGAAAATGTTGAATTAAAGTCTTACGTCATATTACGGCATTCCCAAAATTCATTACTGCCCTATGACCCGTCCTGCTCATTCTTTATCAACTTTTTTTCGTAATAAACTTCACGCGCGAATAAATAAGCTCAAGGAAATTCATCGATGCAACATCCGTATTTTTTTTTCATTTCGATTACTCACGTTGTGTTGGCTCGTGCGTGCTGCTCCTTTATTCAAAATGGCACCGGAAGTGGGTGAGCGCGATCCCCGTATTGCAGCTTCATCAGTACACTCGCGCACTTGATAAAACATTTGGCTGAGGAAGTTACAGGAAGAATCAAGTAACGACACGCCACCAATTATATGAATACAAATTCTTTGTAACTTTTATTTACACTAATAACTACGTTAACAGATAGTCACAAGTCCAGAGAAGAAGAAGAACGCGCCGTTGAATGGCGGGAACATGAAGTAGTCAAAACTCCTAGCTAGCCTCCGAGTGACTTCTTTTGGTTGAAGGCGATCGTAGCGCCGCGCCAAGGTGACGATGCGAGACACGGGTGGCAGAGACGGGACGAACAGAACGTTCGGCCTGCCCTCTAGCGTGCATACGGCCAAATAGTAAGAACGATCGTATTTCGCTCGATCGTTACCGACTGAGCGAAAAAAAAAATGCTCAATTAAAATTAATATTTATTGAAAATAAGACATTTGCAACTCCGCGATTGTGAATTCTCGCAATTGCTATAAGAGAATAAGTTGTCGCTTCCGCTATGTCAGCTCGGTAATAACGAGGACTGTTTTATCGACTGGGTAACACAGCCGTTTTTTCGTTTGTCCCGTTGGCATCGGTCGATTCGGGTATTCTGAAAAAAAATCGTTCGGCAAATAGTTTTCATTGCAGTTACGACACACACACACACACACACACACACACACACACGATAAATGGAATCATGAGAGATGAACGTTCAGCGTCTGATAAGCGGCCGAAGTGAGTCGGCCCGCCATTTGAGGGACGGAGGAAAGGTAAGACGAATTTAAAAAAATATATAAGCATATCGTTTGTACTTATCTTGAATAAATGATGCGTGAATTTTCGTGCGGGTGGTGAATGCACAAAAACATTAACACAAAAATCGTGTAACGAATAGCGCGTAATTTTTTATTTGTCGGCTTCTCTTTTGTTATTTTTTTCACAGTCGAAAGGAATTCGGGGTTGAGGCGCATATTTTGTTTAGTCGATTCTCTTTCTCGAATTCGAACATTTTTTTTTTTTTAATAATCTATTTACAATTTATGTGAATATGGGAATCGTCACGTTTTGTGATACAGTGTTGTTTAGCGTGTTGCGAATAATCGGGAAAATGAGAAGTGATTATTTGTAATCTAACGAAACAATGCACGTGACATTGATGTGTAACCGCTGGCAAAACTTTGGCAGTTAACGTAATTAACATGGGGTAAATATTCAAACGATGGACAAAGTGATGCATTATTGTTTCAAGTCTTTCCACAAGGCGTATCAGAAGTCGGCCGCAGGCAACACAGGTCGATCGCAAAATTCTAAGGTGAAAAGTCCTTATCGGTTTTTCTCTCCGTTGAGCCGTTCGTTAGATATTAATCGAACAACGCTAGCCAATAGCGTTGCGCCGATCGCGGCTCAGCCTATGAGGGTGCTGCGCGAGGGGTCGGCCGCGTCCTACTCGCTGTATTCACTCTTCGTTAAATATCTCGAGAACGGCGCGTCAGAAAGAAAAATGCGTAAGAACTTTTCTGACCGGAATCTCACGATCTATTGACCCTATAAATTTCCGGTACGAATTCCGACAAACCCCGTAGAAAATCACTCACACACACACACACACACACACGGAGATCGAACAATTGTTTTTAACTTTGAAAAAATACGCATACACACGCATACACACTCGCTAACTAGCATTCCGATTCAACTGGCTCTCGAGCACCGAAACTTCGAATTACATTGAAATTTCTTTAGCAACGCGAGCTCTCATCGTCTTTCAGGGACATTGACTAGTCAAAGGAGGACCTTCAGGAATGCAATAACAAATGGACAGACGATGTTCGCACAAGCCAGAAGGGGGGCTTGGACCTACACGTGTTGAATACTCCGTAAAAGGAAGCTATACGATCAGGCCAACCGGAAATTTTTACAATTATCCTCGAGTGCACAAATTCTTACTAGAGTGTAATAAAAAAAAATCGAATCACGCGATCTATCGGCCCGAACGTATAGCGAAATTGAACGAAATCTTAAACTACAATTACACTAGGTGAAATTTCATAGAATACTTGACGCAATATATTTTTATATAATTCGAATTTAATTTCGGCAAAAAAGAAATCACGCTTGTAGCCTCGAGGGCCATAACTATGTGGATGTTTTTTTTTTCAGTTTTGAGAAACCTCTGAACAGTCGTAAGATCAACGAAAAGAGGTCGAAAAAAATGCTTTTCAAAATTCTCCTGAACATGGTCGCGCGCGTACGCTAAGGCGGTCAGGAACGAGTTTGTTTTTTTTTTATTCCTCGTCGGACACTCGAAAAACGAAATTAAAGGAGCAATGGAAAAAAAGGCTGCTCCGGACCACCTCACTGCTAATATTCTCGTGCAATTGATGAAATTTAAAAAAAAGAAATGATTCCGCGAACGTAACTCGTTCGAGTTGTCCGGATCATTTTTGTGTCGCGGAAGGAATTTCGTCGATACGCGGGACGCCCAAAGTCTCAATATCGTGTCGATTCGTATATATAGCAATATACAAAAATAGAAACACCCGGGAGCCCCGTTGCTCTCGAATTCATATTTTAGTTTTTTTTCCCCTATTTTTTGTTTGTTCGTTATTCCCTATATTTTTTTAACAACGTTGTGGCACGTCACTACGCGAATTTTCCTCGCTGGTTGTGTTTTTCTCTTAACAGCATTTGTGTATTTTTTTACCACACTCGAGATCACTACTTACTCGAGGCCCAAGACCCAGTAGATTCCCTGAACGAGGAGCGTTATCAGCGGCTGCCAAGCCACCAGCCACCTTATCCAGTCGAGTAATTGACCGTACAATACGTGCGGTCGTTCCCACCTTTTTTTTCGTTTTAAAATCGAGTTAAGGTTCGTCAGTAAATTTTTATCACGTATTCTAAAACTACGCTCAAGACTTAAAAAAAAATTGATATTAAAATGCAGCAAATCTCAAGGTAAAAATGATTATTATTTTTATATTTTTAGTTCTAATTTGTGACTCGTCTCAATGATTTTTTTTTTTCCAAGTCTCAATTATAATTGAAAAAGTTTAATAAAAGTTGTAATTTCACTCCGCGATTCTATATATTTATGGGTCGGAAAAACATGAATTTTCGGTGATGGCTGAATACGAAAAGAAAAAAAAGGATACGGATTACGAAACATCTTCTTGAGATCGACCTTTTCCTTGCAATAAGGGCACGTTTGCTTTTTGCCGATGATGCACCAGCCGCGAATGCAAAATTCATGAAACACGTGCTCGCAGCTCAATTTGTACGTGTTCTCGAGGACGCCCTCCTCGTGTTCCGAGACGAGAAGTCTGTTGCCGCAGACGGCGCAGACGTTCGGCTCGAGGGTCCTCGTCGGCATTTTTCCCGGCGCGTAGTACTGAGAGACAAACAAAAGCCCGCGAAAGTAATAATACAACCATTACAATGATAAAGAGATGATAAAAATGATCTAGAAGAAAACACGAGATTCGAATTCGTGTTAAAAAAAAAAGGCACATTTACCCCTACGTGGGAGGCCATAGTGTCGGCGCATATCTCAGCCATGTCCCGACCCAGTACCCCAAAGTATATCCCGTAGCACAGGAAGAGAAGCGCGCAATCCATCCATACCGCGGGCTTTACGTCGAACACGAAATTCAGGCCGAAGAACGTCGCGAGACCCACCAAATAGCTGCATATACCGAGTACGTAACTCAGTTTGTACAGGAAGTAGAACCACTTGTAAACCAGCCTTGAAAATAATGTAAACGATATATTCTCAAAGAATGAGAATTTTCATTTTTATTCACTATGCGATATATATATATATATATATATACATGCGTACATTCTAAATATTCATTCGTGTTCGTGCATATATATATGTATATATGTGTGGAATAACGCGAACCAACCTGGGAGTAGTGCCCGCGATTGGTTTCTGCATCGCCTTCCTGACCACCAGGCCGGTTATGCAAGAGAACACGAGCCAGACAAAGACGAATCGCCACCAGAAATTTCTGACGCTGACACCGAACGGTATGAGCCACATCGCGACTAGAGTGACCAGCTGACAAGCGATGCAACGATTTTTACAAGATCTTATTATGGAGCCTCTTTTTTTAATATCTATAATCATGTGGTATACACGTATATAATAATCCGTATCGGATTACATTTCGGACTGTACATTACAGAATATACATAGCATGATTTTTCGAACCCATCACCATCGTCCACTGCAACTGCCAAATTCAGTCAGGCCCTTAAACCCTTCTATCGCGGACGACGCGCGCTCGTGCGAGAGCGTCAACTAATCTGAGGTAGAACGCGCGTGTCGACAAGGCAAAATACCTGATAGGAGGAGGAATGGCGCTTCTTCCATTCGACCAGAATGAACTGGGCCACCAGGAGAGTAATCAGCATCACTATCAGCATCTCTGCGTGCATCGATTCGTGGCCCTGATGCTTCTGATGCATTTTTATGTGCTCGACCCTGGAAGCGAATTATCTTAAGGTCTTTCCGCTCGGAGAACGAAGTTCAAGGTAGATATATTTATAGATATATGTGTCTGCGAATGAAAATACCTCCATCTCTCTTCTGGCGTGAGATCGGCCTCGCTCTGCAAAAATTTCACATCATTCTCAAAAAAAATTACGATCGAGTTTGGATACATTGGAATGGTGAGAATTATTTCTTGATTTTCGCAAATTTTCTCAGGGCTTGAGCTATGAACATTGTACCAACTTTTTTTAGGACCAATTTTTTACGACAAATTTTTTCAAGCAGGCGATGAAAATTCTCGTCCCTGCAAAAACGTCGTGTCCGCACGATCCCGTGGTTCCTTCATATTGCACTTATTTTTTCGCGAATTTTGAGGTTAGTGCGGCACTTTTGACGTACGGCGAGTGAGAGAGAAAACGGAAGTGCGGAAAGGTCAGTAGAATTTTCTTACCTTGTTCGGCATCACGTGCAAATCCACGTAGGGATCCATTTTTCGTTCTCTCAAAATTGTACTCTTTTATTATCGGGATAGAAAATGCAGCATATATTTATGTACATAGATATACACGTATATATGTACAAGCAAAGTGTAAATACATATGTAAGTGTGTAGTGTGTGTGTGTGTGTGTGTGTATTTGGCTAAGCGTGCAGTCAGTACGCCATCGTGTCTGTAAGAACGTCAACGCGTAGTCGTGCAGCGAACACGTCCGACCACTGCGACTGCCACGCAGCACGAATTTTCCGGCTAGGCACAAGAGACAGGTACGCGCGCGCGCACACACTCTCTCTCTCTCTCTCTCGAGACAGCTGATCGCGTACTCGTTTGTTTTTCATTCGCCGCCGAATATTCGCGCATGGCGGCGTCGTTGCAGTAATTTGCGGCCCGGTGAACGTCGGGGTACATTTTTTTTTCCGAAGGATTCGTAATCTGTCTTCGGACTTGGCGGTGAAGAGCGAAGGCGAAAAGTTCGCGTTGATGTATCGAGCGCTTCGTCTTTTTGTCTCGTTTGGGTACATATCGGGTCGATTCGTCGGATTGTCAGAGTCGCGATTAAACGTTGGTCGCGTACCGCGAGTCGGTCATAACCTATAAACTCCGACCAATGGTCGCAGATTCGCGTCCTGAGACGATAAAACGAGCGAGTTTTCATCGACAAACGCATGGCGATGTTTTTCTGCCGATACGGTGAGAATAATTGACAAAATAATAAATAAAGTAATTGAATTTACAGGTTATGACTCAAAGTGAACAATTATAAAGAGAATTTAAAATAAAGTAATTTTTAATGAAATTAAATTAATTAAAAAAAAAAAAAGTTTGAATTAAAATAAAATAAAAAAAAGCTTTGCTACGAGAGAACGAAGAGAATACGTCGATTGTTCGACGAAAATATTCACGAATATTCCTCCACCCTTGGATTTTCTCCGCAAAACTTTCGCGTACCAATCTCTCCGCGTCGTTTATCTCAAAAACCACAAACTCCTCGCAAGACTATACACCGAGTGAATTTTGCAATTCGAAAATTCCCGGGACTCTTCGTCGCCTCGCTGATAGGGCGTAGAGTGATCCGATCGAAGCGCCGCGTCGCGTCGACTTTCGTTCGCGTTCGGTGGTCTTCGAGGTGCAAGCCACGCCCATCGTCGGAGCACCGCGGAGCCGGTACGCGGGGCGCGCGGGTGCTCCTAGCTTCAGTTCACCGCGGAGCTAGGCGCGACAAGGGCGTACAGTATCTCGACTGCACGTAATCGTTCGCGTTAAAGAGAACGAAAAAAAAAAAAAACGAAGAAAAAGAATCGTTGATCGTCAACCGGGAGGGAGTGTCGACCCGTTCGATTCGATAATTGTGCTTGCGCGATTTCGTGATTTTTGGTGTACAGTGATTTGTTTTTTTTTTCTCAACTTTTTTTTCAACAAAGTGCCGAAAAGGAATTTACACTTACCACGTGGATACAACGTTTGTTTTCGTGTTTCTCCCAACTTATTTTTTTCTTTCTTTCTTTTTTTTGTGCTTCGCGATCGTGCCTCTCTTCTACTTCACGTCGCGACGCGGATTCATTATCGGTGAGTTGTGATTTACGTAGTATCTACGTTTTTGCGATAGAGATACGTACACACACACACACGTATACACGAGTACACGGACACATGCATGGACAAGTACCACCGGCAAATTCCGAGTAATACGAGTCTCTCCGCGTAAAAGAGAGGGTATTACCGTATCGCCTGAAAATTCCGTCGTTCCAATCCCGGCTGACAGATGGAATTAACATACAGTCAGGAATTCTCGATGATACGTCGTCCCGTGCTCGCGCGCGCCTTTGACGGACGCGATGATCGAGAATGAATCATTGGAAAAAAAAAAGAAAAGGAAATACTGACTGCTCTGTTCGTCGATAAGAGGAATGTCATTTCTATGAATATGCATGGTTTTGCGTGCATACGCGGGAGAGTGTGTACACACACACACACACACACACGCACGCATACACAAATCTGAGATTTAGATAAAGTTATGATGCTCGTTTGGGAAAAGTGGCAACCTCAGGAATGTGGATCGCGCGGGGATGTATTCTTCATATATAATAATGATAATTTACGTTGAATACGGCGTTCGGTACTACGCATCTTCGAAGCTCCCGAGAGATGTGCCCAAGCCCTCCGTGGCTGCCCTACACCCACCTGTTTTTATTTTCGGTCAATCCTCACCATTTCTGTAGGCACGCGACCGCGTTATACACACACACACACACACACACACACACACACACACACACACACACACACACACAGGGTCGCCCGAAAAGTGACGTCTCAAATAAAAGGAAAATCTAGATATCCGAATTACCCCCTATGTTCTACGATGTTTTTTTTTTCACTTTTCGAGAAAAGACCATTTTTTTCTTGCTATTTTCACATCCATTAATTTTAATATAATATAATATAAAAAAATTGAAACGTGTGCTAAGAGAAAATGCGTAAAAAAAATAATAAAAAATGCTTTCTTCTCGATAACAATTTTCACATCCATTAATTTTAATATAATTTGAATCAATAAAAATTACGAAAATAATTTTTTTTAAGTTTCATAATTTTCAATATTTTTTTTATTTATACATTTATTATTTTCATCAATAAGAAAACAAATAGTTAATAAAATTATCAAAAGTGTTTGATAATTTCCGATAGTTTTTGCACTCATTATTTTGATCAATAAGAAAACTAATTAATAAAATCATTTAAAAAATCAATACAAATGCGAAAGACGAAAAAAAGAACCCAAACAATGAAAATAAATTCATGAAGTTTGCATCGTTGGAATGCAACGAAAAATAATTCTTTTTGATTGTTCAAGTTTTCTTGGCTGTGAAAATAACTCGAACGGTTTTACGTATTCTCGGTAGAGATCAACGACTTCAAATTGCATTTAAAAAAAAAAGGCTTTTGATAAGCATAAAAATAAGTGGAAAATGAGTAAAAAAAAAAATTGTTGCGTTCCAACGATGCAAACTTCAACGTCATGAAGATAATCGCAACAAAAAGTGTGGGGAATCCTCCAACGTGTCGCCCTCGTCGTGACCCATTTTTCCATGCCCACATGATTCATCATTGCAGGAAAAACTTACGAGAGAGGGAGAGAGAGAGACAGAAGAAAAAAAGAGACCGTTTCTCACCCATACACACACACACACATAAAAGACAAGACAAATCATGAAACTTTCCCACTTATTTTTCACATCTGGAGGGCACTTAACTCGGTTTACCGTAATTACGTTATGCCCATACTTAATTCATTCGGTAGGATACTAATCACGTGTATTTTAACACATGCACGCGCATACATATATGCATATTAATGCCCATATACGGATGTACACACGTACCTGTATTAATAACGATAACTCTTGGCTTACTATAATTTTATACCATACTGTAGTAGACTACTATCAACAAAAAATAAATAAAAATATTGCTCTACTGTAACATTTATTACTACTATGCATATATATATATATATATATATGCATAGTCGTGATAAATATTAAAATAATTAATTATTATTTTAACATTTATTATTAATTTCTATTAAAATACAATTATAATTGTAATAATTATTACAATTATAATTATTACCATTATAATTGTAATAATAATTGTAATAATTATTTTGTATGTTACAATATATTACTATTTTTTTTTTATGGCAATTAATTTATTTAATTTGTTAATATATAATATTTAACTTAATCACATTAAATCGATATACGCTTAAATTAAAAATGAATTAGGAAGGAATATTATTAAATTGTTGATTTAATATATATTATTAATGATAAATGGAAAATACTTCTGTGAGTGCATGTGTGTGTGTGTGTGTGTATATATATATATATATATATGTATGTGTGATAAAAATCGTGGGTTATAACGGTTATATTCGCCGTAAACGTCAACTCCCACGGGTCGTTATGGGATTCCGCATGGATGATACTGCAACACCGTGGAAACGAGTTGTACACCTCAGGAGTCGAGACCGTCAAGCATAAGTCGACCTTGACTCACTTACGGTACATTGAAATTTCGACATGGACATGACGCTTCTCTCTCTCTCTCTCTCTCTCTCTCTCTCTCTCTCTCTCGCTCGCTCTCTCTCGCCCTCGATTTTCCTTTTCCTTCTCTCTTTTCTATAGCCTCTATTGCTTTTTTTTTATATCAGTAAATCAGGAAGAGAATGAAACGAGTTGAATTAAATTCTTACATTCATCATCAAGCATTGGAACGAAATTTGTGAACGCGCACAGGAAATATCAATATACACCAAGGATAAATTATGTTGCGAAAACGCGTCACGTATGACATCACGTCACGATCACATGACCGTAATTACGATATTAAGAATTTGCCTCATCAATTACACAATTCATACATAGTCTTGTCACGTTTAGGTTTTGCTTGAAAAATATTGATAAACAATTCATAAAGTTATTCTTTATTTTAACAATAAAAAGAAATTGTTAAACCTGTTAAAAAATTAAAAGTTGACGTTGTTAAAAATAACCTACGCAATAAAAGAATCGTGTTTCTGAAATTTCCAAGTCAAGCAGACTCGACAAAAAAAAATCATTTTTCTAATCACCGATCTCTGTGTATATAATTGTGTATATCGAATCGATCTTCGGATCGAGGGCAAATACCAGAGTCTTCGCTTTGTGGCCGTTGACCGGTTTATTTGGCTAGCACACCGGCAGATAAGTCGAGGAACTCTCACGCGACCGTCTTCCTCTCTCCCGTCCTGTCTTTCTATTTCTATTCCCTCTTTCACGTCCCTATATATATATATATAAATATATTCCTCTTTTTTTTTGCTCCCAGTGCAGAGTCGTACACTTGTCCGCTTTCGCGCGCCAAGTGCATGCCGTGATACGGCTGCGCCCCCTCTCACTTGATTTGCCCACAAATTGGCGACTGTCCAAGTGTACGATACCTTCTCACTCGCTCGCTCGTTTGTTTCTCTCGTGTGCCGCTCGCGGCGCGACGTTACTCGCGCTCGGTCTTTTCTTTTCTCTGCTTTTTGCGTATAATACCCCTCCTCGTTTTCGCCGTGTCGCTTGACCCCCTCCCTTGGCGCGCCGCTTACGCGTCTGGCTCCCCACTCCGCGGACGGCGCGCTCCGCCCACTCGCCCCTCCACTCGCGCGCCAGTCGTGCTTGCACCATCTTCTCACGTCTCTGAAACAAAAGAAAAAGTCGCCCCGCGTATACCGAGTAGTCGTACCCGTAGTTTTCACAATAATTCATCATTTTTAACGATTAACAACGAACAATTTTCAATGGAGAATAATTTTATAATTGCAACAATAACATTATAATAACAAAGAAAAACGTGTATTTGTCGAAAACGCGGATAGAGTGTAACCGCTCGAGCGGCCACGAACTCTACACATCGGTGGCGGCGGTATCGCGGAGTGGGGCGGCGCGAGGGGACGATGAATGTTGTACGGAGTGGGGAGCCGCGGCCTTCGTGGTCATTGCGTAGGTTCGATCCGCTGTCGCACGCGATGCGTGGGCGCATCGGTCACAGATTCGAAATAACTGTATATCAGTGCCTCGTAATTCTGTCTCGAAACTATTCGGTCATAACTTTAATATCACCGCGCCCCATCCCCTCCCCTCCGCACCCTGTTCAGCTATCCCTGACTCTTCATCAGCTGCGATAATCCACGAATGCTTTCAATATTCTTTCTTTCTCTATTCTTTCTTTCTCTATTCTTCCACTATTCCTAGCTCTTTTTGCAAAATCGATTAAACAGACAACATTTTATATAAACATATATATATATATATATATATATATATAAAGTAATTGCATGAATAATCCAAACGATTACTGTTATTACTATAATTTATTAATCGTTTTTATTTATTTATTATTTTTCTAATTATTTATTACTATTCGTTAATTATTATCACTGATAACATGTAGAAATATATTTATTCAGAAAAATCGATAACGTAATGAGGCGGTTCGCGTCAGAGGGCAGGGGGCTTAGCGGTCAAGGGATTTGATGTTTACTTTCCATTTTGCGAAAAGGCCTCGGGAAGCAACAGTCTGCCTCGAGTCGCCGTTCCGGCAACTCGGCTTACGTCTCGCGCTCTCTCCCGTGTTGACAGTTTTTTTTTTCTGTCTCTGCGCGCTCGGTTTCGTTCACGCTAGTTCCGCGTATCGAGTGCCTTCTTCCGAATTTTCGTCAAGTGTGTGGTCGCGTGCATTTACTCACCCGAGATTTTTTCACCGAACTACGTCTCTGGATTACCAGTGCAATTCCGGTGAGTTCTCGCACTTCCTTTTTCATCGATTTCGCGAGATTCGAGAGAGATTCGAAGAAAAAAATCCCTCACAATGAATATATATATATATACGTTATCGTGTGCTATGAGCAAGGGTTAACGTACCTATTCCGTATCCGCTCATACATACAGATGTTTTCTTTTTTTATTTACTTGACACGCATACATGAATATATATATATATATAAATTAATATATATTATATATATATTTTTTATATTATTTATATATATATATATATATATATATATATATATATATATATATATGTGAAAATCGAGCCTGAAATAACGAACTTAAAAAATTCCAAGAAATATTTCTCCGTGTTGATCAACATTCACCTAAATTCCACACTAAGCCTAAATCTATACATACGTAACGTGATGTGTACGTAGTCTTTCTCTCTCTCGGTCTCTCATTCAGTTGAGGCATACAGCACGTGCGTTCGATTCGTCGAAAGCATCGGGTTGTTATTTCGATCCTGAATAGGAAAAAACGTGCAGCATTCCAACTGAGACACAATTCCGTCGTCTCTGCCGATAATCTCGATTTGAAATCGTTTCTGCATCGGAACGCGTAGCGCGTCGCGCATCGATACTTTCGAAAAAATAAAAAATAATACACAGACATACACACACGGAGAAACGACGAATATCAATAAAACATTCTCAACTCCCGATTCATCGGTCGAAGAATGCGTGAGCTTTTACTTTTTCTTCGTTTCCCTTTTTTTTTTCCAAATACAAATCTTCCTAAATTTGAATGTCATTCCGGTCGAATGAGTTCGCACAGAGGCAACCACGACACGTTTCCATGCGTACGTGTGCTATTTTATTTTATTTTTAAATTTTATCTTATTTCCGGTTCGGGGAATGACCTTGGTCCGGAAATCGATATGAAAAGTCGGTTGGGGGAAGACGCGAAGGGAAATTGAGGAAGAGAGAGAGAGAGAGAGAGAGAGAGAGAGAGAGAGAGAGAGAGAGAGAGAGAGAGAGAGAGAGAGAGAGAGAGAGAAAGAGAGCGAGGAAGGCGGGAAGGGGGAAGGGAAACAGCCGTAGGCACATTGAAACTTCAAAGATCCTCGCGACTTTCAGGGTTGTAAAGTGCAGGGCCTCCAAACACCAATATATAATATATATATATTCCATTTTCCATTCGTCGTATTCGACCTGTTCATATTTACCTCGCTCATTATTTATCTCGATGCCTTTTTTTTTCCATTTTTTCATCAACGACTATTCCAAATTGCGATGTAATTAATTTTTAATCAATATGAGAATAGGAAAGCGTATTTTTTTTTCTCAACGCAGACATAAAGTATGCCATACTTTAGGCAGACAGCTTGAATATTTAATAATAAAAAAAAACGTGAGAAATCACAAACACGCTCGGATTCTTGCTCAGCGTTTCGATTTCTCTCGGACGAATTTTCGAAACGTCTCGTAATTTGAATATTCATTGAATGTCCATTAAATACCAACACGATTTTTGGATTCCGATAAAAGAAGAAGTTTTTTTTTAATGCATTAATTTCCTTGTTTATCCATATGAATGGGAATAAAAAAAATGAATGATGAATTATGCCCAGGCCAAATACACCTTCCACGTGGCTTTAATATCGGTATAGAAAAATACTCGACCCGTGATAATTCACCACAAGTTTTTCTCATCTCAGCAACAGTCGATATTTGTACGGAGACACGTTCAGATTTCCTATCTCTGACCCGAATAAAAAAACAATTGATAATACGCGATACTCGCGGCGCGTCCCTTGTCGCGTCCCTCTTACCTCCTTCGCGGCTACGAAGACGTTCGGAACAATCGCCTGTCGAAATTTTCGAAGCCCCGTAAATCCTCGTTCGTCCGTTCGTCCCCGCGCGTTAAAAATAAAAGATTAAGATCCGCCGCAATGAGATAAAGACGGGAGAGAGAGAAAAACATGGCGATCGGAATGTGAAACGTTGCACGTACGGTTCTCGCTGGCGTGATCGTTATCCACAGCAGATTCTCTTTGTTTCATCCTATCACCTTGTTTTATCCCTTATCGTCTCTGATCGCCGATAACGCCTGTCTCGACTTTACGTGCGCTGTGTCGGGAACGACGCAACTTTTTTTTTACCCTCGAATCGAATTTTTCTTATTTTTTATTTACTCAATATTGCCGAAATTAAGAAACGAATTGATTCGGATCCGGTGCAATTTTTTTTTTACCCACGAATCTTTATCAACAACTGTAACGCAAAGAAACTTTTTTCTGCGATGTAAATTTTTTTTTGTCGAATATAAATGTGTGGGCGAAAAAAAAAATTAGGTCGTTGAATTTGGATAAAAATAAATTGATTAAAAGAAATAGAAACGGACTTGCACAGTCATCGAATACTTTTCCTCTTGTTTGGGTTTGTTTGGGTTTGTTTGGGTTATTGGCAAAAATTGTATAGTGAAAAAAGAAGGAAATAAAAACACCGACGAAGTAAAATCGCACGGAAGAGCAAGTAAAAAAAAAAAGAAAGCAAACAAAATGCGTGAGCTATTTATATATACTCGCCATTTCACCGTGATTATACATTCGGATCGATTTCTCGATGGGGAAACCGCACATACGTGATTCAACCGCGTGCCAGAACCGTCCACTTTGATTAAACGACACTCGCATAAATTGCGGAATTGCCAAGGAATTGGCGAGTCCACAATCCGCGAAATTCGATCGAAAGGAGACAGAAAATCGAGAGAGAGAGAGAGAGAGAGAGAGAGAGAGAGAGAGAGAGAGAATGTAAATCATAAAAAAAAAATTCTAGCGATATGGAAAAAAAATTCAATAAAATCAAATCTGAATAAAGATCTGGCCGTTTAAAAAAATCTTCATATCTCGGTCAATTTTCGGAATTTTTACAAAATTTTCGTTACGAATGAAAGTTAAGACGCTGGTCTAAAAAACAATGCGATTAAAAAAATCATATTTTTTTAAATTTCAATCTTTCGCAGAGCCTTCTATAATCGAGGTCCATAATTCCCACAAGTTGTGATATTCCATCTCTCATTTCCGCACACGTTACAATATTCTCTCTTCCCTCGCACGTTATAAAACACGGCCCGGGCACGCTTCGATTCGCCCAGCACCGTACATTGACTCTCGCACGGTTTACATTCACTTGATACACGCAGCCACACACACACGTACAATTCGGAAGAACTCTGTCTCTCTCTCTCTCTCTCTCTCGTCCGTTTGTCATTCCTTCGCGCGAACGGTGCACAAACGTACTGCAAGACGTTAGCTTTGTCCGTCAATGAACTCCGCGATAAACCAATCAAACAACAAAAAAAGTACCCTACGTATTCATCAATTTTTCAAGCACCAGAATTGACTTGGCTAAAACGATAAAGAAAAAAAAACCAAAAAAATACGAACGAACGTATAATTTGTTCGTGACGATGTGTGCGACAACGACGACGAGGCTCGACGAGTTGTTGGAAAGCATGCGAAAAAAGCCCTCGCATGACGTGACATGAGGATATATATATGTGACATGAGGATATATATATATATATATACTCATGACGTGATATGAGGATATATATATATATATATATATACCGAATCGATGTGGAAGAACACGTTAGGAGACAGTGACGTAATATACGCGTTTGGATGCAACTTCTTGATGATAATTCAGTACATTATTTATTATGTACACGGAACACTGTCACCGTTCATATTTAACTATTTTATGCAATCGATCGAGTATTAATGGACGAATAAAGGATAAGTATTAATGATAATTATCCTGTCGTGCTTGGCACGGCCTATCACAAATCTCATTATATATTAGGTGTAGTCAAAAGAAATCCATTATTTTTGCCTTCAATTTCATGCAAAAATATTGGATTTCTTTTTACTACACCTAATATGTCACAATAATAATAATAATATATACAAACATATACGTGTGTGTGTAGGTGTACGCGTGCGCATATATATTTTTGATTTTTTGATAATCAAAAAAATTGATATTCAAACGTAACACTTAAAATATATTTATAATATAAATATTTGCGGCAATAAATAAAAGTACGTAGCTGTATATGAACATATATATATATACAAATAAATGTGTGTGCGTGCGTGCGTGTGTATTGATCTTGATCAGGGCCAAGTACCGTATTCGAGGATCGATTTTTTTTTTCAAGAGTGACTCTCTGTTCATGACATACTCGACCCCATTTGTTTCCTCCCCTAATGACCCAGGCCCGAGTTCCGATCCTGGATCTCTCTCTCTCTCTCTCTCACGAATCAATGATCCATATATGTATGTTATGCACGCGCGTGTATGAATGGCCCACACACACACACACACACACACACACACGCACGTATGCACGTATGGACGACAGCTTCCCGAGGTCGCGGAATTCCGTATATATCCCGGAATTAATTCCAGCGTGTGCACAACCCTCGGGAATGGCCCATCTGGATTGGACACGACCGCGATTTCCAGAATTTCCGCATATCGAGCCGTCAATAACCCGAAAAGAGGAATTTGCAAAACGGTTGGTCGAAAAGAAAAAAAAATCTAATGTCTCAGATTATTACTTTGTTCATTTAACTCTTTTATTTATTTATCTGTGTATCAAATTAATTTTTTTATTTTGTTAAAAAGATTTTTTTTCACGTATTTATGTCATAGCGGCGAAGTGACGAGAATAAGACGGGCAAGGATTCTGCCCTCGTGTCTCGAACGTTTATGGACTACACACGAGAATTCTGTACTAAAGGCTATATGTGTGTGTGTGTGTGTGTGTGTGTGTGTGTGTGTGTGTGTGTGTGTGTGTGTGTGTGTGATCGAATCGACCCCCCCCCCCCCTCATTCTATATACGCTCTTTCGTTCGTCTACGAGTTTCGGTTTTTAGGTTTATCCTCGTTGATCTTATTCCTATGTACCTATGTATGTATATGTATCGAGGATAAACCTGAAAACGGAAACTGTATATATATATATACATACGTATACGTACCTTAGACTGAGCTTCAGTCGCCGACTCTCAGGCAGATCGATATACGCGCTGGGAGGCTTACTCCATTCGCCATATTTGGACAGATACACTCTGCTTGTCGTACTTTGTCTTGCAGCTTCTTCTTTATTTTCTGATTATTTTTTATTTATTTTTTCACTCGTCAATTGACGAGCATTTTAATGTCCTTGTCGCGGTGCACCCTTTGTCCCCTTTTCGCTATTCGATACTTTAATACAATACTTCCTAAAGTCGACGAAACGGCAGCTTATTGTAAGACTTCCGGTTTACTTGTCTCTCTTTTTTTTCGGTTTAGTCTTTCGCGGTAGGGCGGCGAAGTGCCCCTTTTCACGGTGTTATTGTACGGGAACGTGTAAAGTTAGCGATACAAGAAGTGCAGAGCACGAACGGTTTTTGTATTCAAGTGTTAAAGAGGCAAATCGAATGGTTCGTCACGCTCCAATCTTTTCCTTCTAAGCAAGGGGTCACGCAGACTCCCCCCCCCCCCCCGATTCCTCTTCACGCTCGTGATTCAACGAGCGATTAAACAATACTCGGCGGCTTCCTCTCCTTACGGTAGCTTCGACGACTTATTATTGTGAAGATGGGCGTACGTTAATATACGCGTTTTGTCTACGGGGTGTCCGAAAAGTCGCGTCGTATAATTGACGGCTCGATAGCCCGAGGGCAATTTCGAAGAGAAAAGTCCTCAACGATTTTTCTCTCCGACGCACCGTTTCTTGGATATTAATTGATCGAGGATTGCCAATCCGGCGCGGTGGGCGGAGCCTTCGGCGTGGCTCGAGCCTATCGTACGCGCGGCGCCCCCCCCCCCCCCCCCCACTCACGCCTTACCGCACTCCGCATTGACCGTCGACTCATCTATCGATATCCAAGCAACCAAGCGTCGGAGAAAAAAAAAGCCTGCGGAGATTCGAACTCACTTCTCGAACACTCTGTACACCGTCGTGTATGTATTTTCCCGTGCAATCGCGTCTGTGCGCAAGGATGAGATATAATTTTATTTTACATCAACTCATCACTTACTCGCGTGCGATACTCGCGATGCATCTTAATTGTCACAGACGACTTGGCGCACGCACTCGTATATGTTTCCCTCTTGAATTCATCGCCCGCGACTGAAAATTACTTGGCGCGTATCTCAGCCTTGGAAGCGGTACAGCAATACAAAAAAAAAAATTAATGCGAGTCTGTAGCGTTATTTCGGATAGAACCACGGTTCATCAAACGGCACGTGGATTTCCACTAATTTCTCGCTCCCTCGTGATGCAATATTTTATCGTTTTTTTTTTTTTCACGAAAACACGCCGGAAATGGTCGATTGAAAAGAAACCGCTGCAATAAGGCTCACGTATATACAGGGTGTGACATTTAAGTTTGCACAACGAAATATCTCGAACGGAAGGCATTTTGAAGAAAAAAAAAGTGTTTTAAACAAAAGTTTCATAGTTTCGAGGATAAAAAATTATTTTGTTGGATATTTTTTTTTATTTAGCGGCAGTTTTCAAGTACACTTCAAGGTTGACTTTGGTTTTTTTCTATAGGAACCAATAACTTGGCTATTATTTTTCCCATAACGAAATGGGTTACTTTAGCCTGAAACGTTTTTTCTCTTCGACTCCATTTCTGTAAGATTTTTGGATAAATATCAATAATATAAATAAAAAATAAGTCAAAGAAATCTGACCCATTTTTTTACGCAAACAGTGATTCTTGAATAAAAAAATATAGCTTCCGATTGTAAAAAATCTTTGCTCCTCAAAGTTATGAAACTTTTGTTTACATTTTTTTTCCAAAATGCATTCCTCTCGGCATATTTCGTCGTGGCAATTTAATGGTAGATCCCGTATATACGCTGCCATAGTTTAGTCTCCAACGCCACGCCGGATTCGTACTTGTGCGCGCAAACACGAAAGAATATTCTCAATTCCGTTTATGAATGCAATTAAGAAGCCAGACGTTGCTCCCGGCACGCCTGGCCCTTGTTCAATCCACTCTCATTGTACCCCCGCAGACTCCTTCAACTCCCTCCAAATATTTGTGCGTATAAATTTCCTTCGGCCAGCAATCCAACGTCAACCTTGCCTCTCTCTACTTGTTGGAATTTCAAAAAATCATAATTGGCTCACCTCGCACAATCGAATCGCAATTTCCTCCAACTCTTTGATAAAACTTGTTTTTTTTTCCTACGAACTTTCGTGCACCCCGCAGTACACACGGATCGTATTCACTCGGATTCGTGTCGTATTTTTCCGTGACACTCAATCGTCCAATGTCGTTACGAGCTCTCGCGTAATTCGAGCCGCCGCGCAGCTCCATTCAAAAGGAGACTCTTCGCTGCTTGAACACATCCTCGTTAGTATAATCAGAGCGAGTTTGCATTTATTATCTGTAATAATAGCGTGCACGATGCCAAGGACACTTTTCCGACGATATTATTCATATTTTATTATTGTTATTATTCATAAATACATTTAAATAATGCTCAATATTGTTATACAATGTTGGATAGTTATAAGTTGCTGGCAATTTTCAGTTATTTCAAGATCAGTTTTATTTTTTTAAATTTTCAGTATCACTTTTTGCCTAACAGAATAGGTAAGTTTTGCCTGAAACTTTTTTTTTCTTTGACTTGAATTTTTCAATAAATATTTGTCCAAGAAAATCTTCATAAAAATATCTCACAAAATTCAAGTCAAATGGAAAATTTTTCGAACGAAACGTACCTGAATCGTTGCGCAAAAAATGAGTTTGGAACTTTTATTATAATCGATAAAAAAAATAACCTTTGGGCTCTCGACGTTATTATTCAAAAGTCTCCGAAACTATCTGGCATGTACGAAAATCCTAATTACCATTGCCACAACTTATTACCTTCATGGCCAATATAATTATTTATTTTTCTAATAACCGTGTGATTTTTGCAAGAGGATCGAGCACCGTTGATGCTTCTATCGCGCCCGGGTACGTACATCAAAGGTAGCCTGTAATGCCGGCCACGGGGAAGCCGGCATCGACTACCTTGTATTACGCGGCACATCGACGCTCGCTTTATCGGTAGAGACAAGGAAGATTGAGAACCGGGCGCAACCACCATCCACAATCGCCACCCTCTCACTCGCTCTACGAGGGAACTGTCGTTCGACTATCAACTGGCCGACTTTTCGAAGGAGGCTTGTCTCGAACGATAACACTATTACATATTTCCGCGCGAGATTCGAAGCCGGGACTCGGTAAGTCATCGTTCATTCTTTTATGTATATTGGCCCATGGAATATCATTATTAGGCTATTAGGCGTGAAAAGTTAAACTCATACTCATCGTTTTTTTTAGATCGCACTCCCAACGAGTCAGAATGATAATCATTGACTCTTGCGTGCACTCATTATTTTTTTAAATCAAACAAAAATATTCCTTCCCAACTCTAACCGAAAACGATGCATTGAAATTGAGACTTTGTTGTTTCTTGTCAGTGTGTAAATTCAGATTGGTATGGATCTTGGAACGAATTCCGTACGAGTTAAACGTGCACTTTTTTGCTTCTATCATTAATCGACAGAGTTCGTTACCCCGGTGTAATGTCCGATGCACACACGTGTGTACGTGTGCACATGTACAGCTTTTTATGCCCCTTAGCGCGTTTTTTTTTCCGCCTGACGAGGTGACCAGACGGGGCAAGCAGCTCCGCCGAAGCATGCAACTCACACTGTGTGAATGCACATGTACACATATTCATGTATACAGGCATACACACACACACACACATATATATATATATAATCAGCGAAAGAATGTATCGGTCATTTCGCACCACAAAAATATGCTAATACAATTAATTTAAAGAAAGAAAAAAGAAAGAAATTTCAATATTGCGATATATTCATATATACTAAAAAATGTCGTATATATTTCTTTTCCATATTGTAATATTGAAATTCCGTTTTTCTATTTTTTTTTTCATTATATTAGCAGATTTTGAAATAGAAATAATTATGAAACATCGGTGTGTCGAAAAAGTAGCATGCCAAATTCTTTCTTAACGAGCAAACTTAAAAACTTGTCAAATCCGGTTTTGTATTTTCAAAAAGTCGACATGTACAGCTAAAGAGCTTTTTTTTTCTTTTTATCTCGAAGAGAGCTCAAATTTGAGAGCACTTTTTTATGCTCAATGATATTGTTCGAAGGCCTGGGAGTTGAATTTTTTTTTTCTTTCGTCACAATTCAAGTACACAAGAATCGTGTCGAACGTGCCAAGCGGAGACAATGAGGTAGAATGCAGAAGAGAAAAAGAAAAAAAAAGGTCGCCCGGGGTGTGCAGGCACGTGTAGTATACGAAAGAAAGGGATGCGACGATTTTCACGGGGGGTTGTGCGGATTGGGCCAAAAAGGGCAGGATATTCAGGAAACACACGAGTGCACACGGTCCGCTGTGTATTGCAGCAATAAGACCATATCTCTCTCTCTCTCTCTCTCTCTCTCTCTCTCTCTCTCTCTCTCTCTCTCTCTCTCTCTCTCTCTCTCTCTCTCTCCCTCCCTCTTTTAAAGCTTTTCGAGAGAGAAGATCGCGAAACGAGTAAGACAGAGGGATTGGGAAAATGGCAGAGACAGAAGTGGGACAATCATTTATCCGAAGCAACGAGCCATTCCGGAACAACCCCCGTTCCCTAGTGCCTCCTTTCCGCATCACCCCCCCCCCCCCCCCCCCGACTTCTCACCCCCCTACGAGCTACGGGCATATTTGCTATGCCATACCGAATCTTTTTTTTTTGCTCCCTCGTCGTACAGTGTTCTGTTCTTCGAGGAGGAGCGGGGGTTTGAAATCGTAACCCAGATTCCGAGGATAAATTCGTCGCTGGAATTCTAAACATCGGGCCCCGTCCTTGTCTCGACCCTCGTCCTTCCCTTGCTCTTTCCAAATATGTCATCGTGTCAGTCCACATTAAACTCTAAAGAATGATTTTTTTTGTAACTATACGGAAATTTGTTTTTTTCACAACTAGCCAGAAAATGATTTTTTTAACTACCATTACTACTTCAAAGCAGAACGTTATTCAGTGGGTGAAGAAAAAAATATGACTTGGGAAAAAAAGAAATGGAGGAGCGTGACTTTTCGTACTCGTCGAACGCGTACGAAAAATTGCCAGCGTCCTCGAAACGCTATTTCGGTAAATATTGTCGACACGAGCCCTTTGTTGTAATAGAACGGTCGAGAGAGAGAGAGAGAGAGAGAGAGAGAGAGAGAGAGAGCGAGAGAGTGTGAGAGGGTGCGGCAGTGAATGAGCGAAGGAAACGTCGAGAGTCCTCCCAATACGAGAACCGTAATCAAATAAATCTTTGTAACGCCGCGGGTCAAGGTTAATTGACATACGTAAGGGCGAGTGCGGGCTGTGACGGCAGGGGGACGGGGTGGTCGATGAAAAGGATGCATGGAAAAAGAAGGAAAAGAGAAGGGCTATGATCCGTATAAATATATTTCCATTTTTCAACCGATTCTCATAGAATAATATAAATTTTCAATACACAAATATCACGATATGTACGAACAAATTTATGCGCATATATATTAATGGATGTACGTGTGTACATATATTTATTGTTACGTTGACACGCATATTTTTTCATCTTCGATCGAAAATACGTGTGTGCGTATGTGTATATAATGCTCTAGATTTCTACAAAGCAAAAGAAACGACGAATAGTTTAAAGAAATGGAAAAGTAAATTTCAAAAAGTCCCCGACAGAAACCGCGTTCAACTTTTAGCGACTGTAGGAATTCGAACCGAGTTTTTCGAAGACCAGGTATATTTATAGAGCTCTCTTACGTCAGCCATTTCTTTTTCTTTCGTCGCGCCCTCGCATCTCGACGACATCCGGTCCCCCTTTCCGGTGTCGTTAATACACACACACACACACATATATCTATCTATTTACATATTCAGAGTACACGCGTCTTTCTCTTTTCGTTTTGGCTTTTCCTTTCAGTCTTAGTATTTGATTTTTCTTCCTCCTTCTTACTTTCGTGTTTTCTCTCGCGTCGCTTCTCTCGCGACGCTCGCGCACAACGTTACCGCGGACTCTTCTCGGCTGGCCAAGTGCCAAGAGACGTTCGCGAGACAGACAACCGGAAGTTTGCACTGATACAAATGAACGGTGGGAATGTATCTCCATTCCGATGATTGTGTGTGACGACAAGAGGAATATATATATATATATATATATATATATATATATATATATATATATATATATATATATATATATATATATATATATATTAAGATAATGCATCAAAAATGAATATTTTTTTATTCGTCACTATCGTAGCAAGAAATATTAATACATGGTCGAAAATAATTGTTGACGTCGCTATTGTTAAAAATAATAAGAATAACAAAAATATTTTCACACACACACACACACACACATACGTATGAACAAGCTCGATCGGAAAACACCATCCTCACCCTCTGGTCCTCGCGGAGAGACTCGCGAACGCGATACGCGCGGCATCATCGATTTACCGAGAAGCCGATCCGGTTATCGAGTTCTCCGTGAGCGCGATCCGTAAACGACGACGAGCGTTACACCGATCGCGACCGGTATAACACGATCGTATACGACGACGACGACGATCATTCTTCTTCTTTATTCGTTCGGGACTCGTCATGGTCGTCCCGTAGCGAGAACGACGAAGATCGATACAAGAGCCCGCTTGGCCGGTGTCGTTTCTCTTCGGGAAAACCATCTCTTGTACGTTACGAGAGTATCGAGTCTCGGTATATATATATATATATATATATATATTGATGTAAAGATATGGCAAAAACGCGTTCAGGAGATAAAAATACATTGATATAAATTTAGAAAAAATTAAAGAATTTTTTCTCGCATTTCGGAAAATAATAAAATATCCACTCGTTGGTCGATTTATCTTCAGTTCGCGTTGAAACTCCGCCTCTTTGCACTATCTCTGCGTCATCGTTTTCTCGAAAAAAAATACCGTGTCTAAAGTAGCTTGAATCGAAGCTCATATTTGCTCCACAACGTCACGGCCTGAATTAGTGAAATTCATCGGGCCAAAAAAAAAAACGAACGTTACAGAAGAAGGAAAAAAACCGAAACGTAACTCTCCGAATAGCCGGCAGCCACGCCATCTTTGCCGCATCGTCGAGCATAGTACACGCGAGGGTTCGTGACATAGGCGAAGACGATCATCATCGCGAAGCCCCTTACTGCCAACACACACACACACACACACACACACACACACACACACACACACACACACACACACACACGCACACGCGCGCGAGCCTTTGCTCGATTTCAAGTTTTCTCGCTGAAGGTGAAACAACGCAACTGTCCGTTTGTACGAACCATGATGAGGAGGCGCGATGAAGAGGTTTGGCGTCGTATCGACGTAACGACTTTTTCTCACGTTACACACATCCACGCTGTATCTTTCTCTACACTTATAAACGGAAGATTGTCCTGTCGGGGTTTGCCTCTAGCCGATAAACTTTCGAACGAATGGTTCGATTTGCAATGCGCTTTTCACCAGTCTATAGTGCAGTAGACTAAAAATAGTGTAGTGCATTAAAAAATTCGTCTGCTATTGTAATTTCTTTTCTTTTTATTTTTATCGA
Source organism: Ophion ventricosus (assembly GCA_963932345.1). NCBI lineage: Eukaryota > Metazoa > Arthropoda > Insecta > Hymenoptera > Ichneumonidae > Ophion > Ophion ventricosus. The sequence continues at coordinate 27,359,842 of OZ010719.1, forward strand.
TCTCGAGACATTTTTTTTCTCCAAGTTCTTTTTTTTCTGACCCCCGTTCCCCTGCCATGCCCCGGTATCTCGAGTTTTCGCGACGAGACGAAAAAGAATTGGATTTGTTTTTTTTTCCTCGATTAATATTCAGAGGAGGTGTGTAGGGCAAGAGCGTGTGCGACGTTAACGACCTCGGTCGTGAAAAATTCGTGTGGGGCGCGAGGTCGCGCGTGCGAGAGGCGGCGCGTGTCGTGAATCCTCGTGCACACGTTCGCCATTCCTGGCGAGGAAGGCAGAAGAGAAAAATCGCAAGGGGGGAGAAAAGGGATACGAAGGGATCCGCGCGGGAATGTCCGACGTTGGATAGAAAAGAAAGGAAAAAAAAGATAGGCGAAAAAAAGAAAAGGTTCTCGCGGTCGCGTATATATCGAGTCGATCGCCCGAGCCCGACCTCGCCTGACCTACGCCAACGTATTTTAAGTGAGCGCCCCCGTTGAATCCTCGCCGAGAGAACGCCCCCTCTCATCGCTCGGGGCTCACACGGGGCTGTTGTGTACGATGTTGTGCGAAACCATACTTCGATGACGCCGTCCCGAACTTTTCGGTGGCAGAAACCATTTTTTTTTCTCATTTCCCAAAGGTTTCCCGAAATCGTGATTTTTCACGTGTAGATTGAGGTAACGTGATTGGTTATAAAAAAAAACAAATGAACAAATCAAAAGTCGGTATACCATAGCCGGATTGCATGAGACAAAAAAAACTCTTCCACTCGTTCTGCTCGTTAATTAGAAAAGTGTCAATCATCTCGTCATTGGGAAGCGGAATGGGGGGGGGGGGGGGGGGGGTAAATATCGGTGCTCGCAACACGTACATAATAAATGTATGTGTATAGAGACGAAGCCTCAAACCGAAACGGATGTTTAAGCTGGTCACGGTCGTGTGCTCGAGCTATTTGCCGTTACGATTACATAATTATTCCGACACCCCAATCCCCTCAAATATAGCTCGCTCCCTATCTATCTATCTCGCTCTCTTTATCTTTCTCTCTCTCTCTCTCTCTCTCTCTCTCTCTCTCTCTCTCTCTCTCTCTCTCCTCTCTCTCTCTCTCTCTCTCTCTCTCTCTCTCCGGAATTCATCGACACGCTTATTTCTTCTTCCTTTTCTTCTCCTCCGCGTATCTTTGTACTTCAAGGTCGCGCGAGATACCTTAGGAAAAGTGCACTATTATCGAAAATCCGTCCGAACATAATGCGGCGAAAAGGGAACAGTTTGCACAAGGATACGAATGCATTTACCGGGTGTCCCATTCGAATCGACCTACACGAATATTTCCGAAACTTTCCATGGTACTGAAATATGTTTCAGTTTTTTAAATCGAGTATTCTTCCAGTTACGAGACTCGTTGCAATAGCTTCGGAATCGTAACTTCCGTAATCGTACTTTTGAAGCTACAAAAGCTCGCAACACATAATCCGAGACACACCTTGTATACTGGGACCGGCTCTCTTTGACGCAGCTTCCCCCCGCGTATCCATCGATTCCTCTCCACCGGCCGTGCCGAGAACACCCTCGGGCTATTATTTTTGCCATGCTGCTGCAGAGCACAGAAAACTGCATTCCTAGATGAAAGCCGCGCGAACCTTTGCAAACACTCATTTCCAAGCTACACGACGCACGCTCCAAAGCGTTGCCGTTCGCGGATTATACACGCACAGCTCCGTCTAACTCTCTGTACCCCGTATACAGTTGACTCGCTCTCAAGTGCCGCGAGAATGGATTCAAGCAACGCAATCAAAAACGCCAACTCTTTGCCAATAACATTTCGCAAAAAAAAAATACACTTTCCTGAGTCTGGGAATGCAACGACATTGATCGAACAAAAGTCCGAAAAAAATCATTTGACATTTGAAAAAAAAAAAATCTCAACCCTGATCTCTTTTTACAAATGGGTCCTCAGATCTCAAATTGAGAAGGCGACTGTAGGCACGGTGGACTCGCGTGTATCGGCATTTATAAAGCGTGCACACACACACACACACACACACACTGTGGAGCGGTGAGTGGGGATCGAGAGAGGGGACGTGCGAGTGCAGAACGTATTTGAACAGTAGACACGCGAACGCACGAGAGAATCGTGTTATTATCGTAACGAGTCTCGTCGTACGGTTTCGACGAGGACGAGCGTGGGCGATGGCGTTGACACCGGGGGCTGCAACGTTTCCGACTGTATATATACGTGTATATATGTAGAGAGAGTGTGCGTGTATGTGTGTGTGTGTGTGCGTGTGAGAGAGGGAGAGACAGTGGATATAATTTATTTTGTCCATTGCTCAATTTTATTCATTATTACCAAACTATTTGTCGAATTCGTTGTTCTATATATATATATATATATATATATATATATATATATATATATATATATATATATATATATATGATAAAAAAATTCATTAAAATGCACGATTCGGTGGCGAAATTTTTTTTTGTTCAATTAATATTCCGAGAGATTGCCGCTAATATAGTTGCGGCGCCAGAAGAAGCGTTGCGAGAAAGACTCGCGCAGTGACTGACGCAAGTGAATGATACAATATATGAACAATGCCCAGAGACACGCGAGGAAGTACAAAACCCGGGTGTGCAACTGCGAGAAAGACACTTCGTGACACACACACATATACACCCACACACACAGCCGGGCTCGAGCCATCGAAGAGACTCCGGGATCGATTGTTCAACGTTGCGTTCTGTCAGTGTCGCTGAATGCACGTGGCGACAACTTTTAAATTAACCTGTCAGATACAGAATGTTCCATTCGGGGAGACGTGTAATGCTTGTGGTCGTATAATGGAAGATTGAAAGCCAAAAGCTCAAAACAAACGGACGGAAAAATACGAAAAGAGACAGAGAGAGAGAGAGAGAGAGAGAGAGAGAGAGATATTGATAATGTTTATTACGCTCCAGTGAACTGTTAGGCGAATATAAAGGTACAAATGAAATAAGAAAATGTAACAGAAATTATAGAAATAAAGATTCGATATAAACATAAACAATACAAGATGCGAGGGCACATAATTTAAAAATAAAATAAATAGCAAATTTTGACGCAATGACAACATTTAAAAAAAACAAATAGCAAATTAAAATAGAAAAAAATAACTTGATTTAAACAAAAATGAAATAAACCTAACATGAACTTAATAAACTTAACAAAATATGCGAAGAAAATAAATCTAACAAAATAAATTAATTATTACTGAAAAAAATTATTAAATTACATTCTGATCCAAAAAAGACAGGGAAAGAGAGTCAACCGTAATAAATATCGACAAATTTTTTTTTGGACGTAGATACGTCGAAAAACAAAAAGGATCGGTATCCTTTAACATCCATCGGTGAAACGCTCGACCCTCCTTAACGTATCTCGAAATGAGAGAGAGAGAGAGAGAGAGAGAGAGAGAGAGAGAGGGAATGAGAATGGAGGACGTTGGAGCGTGTTTGCGGTGGCTCAACAACAGCGCCCCGTGGAATGTTGCCAATCCAGAAACTCTCAGCGAGAGCGGTAATCGTATGGAATATACACGCAAAGCGTGTGTGCCACAGGATCCCGAGAAAGCTCCGAACAATCTTGGATGTGTTTAAATTTTCTTCCTTACCGATCAAGCGCGAACAGCTAGGTTTTTTTCGTCCCCCCGAGCCCTCACTCGGGTGGGATCTCATTGGGAGATGAATTAATTTCACGAAGACGCGAGATCCAATAATAAATAGGTATATATTGCATCTCCTTTGGACGATAGAAATGAGGTGAAAAAAATAGTCTATTTTCAATATTTTTTTCCGAAGAGGGTTCCGGGATGACGAGGCCGGGATTTTACACACAATTCATACATAATCTTGCCAAGTTTGAGTTTTTTTTTTTCATTGAAAAATATTAATAAACAATAAAGTTATTGTTATTTAAAGAAAGTGCCGCGGTTGATGCGTGGCCTTGAGGCATGACAAAAAAATGTACTTTTGGCACTTTGTATGACCGGATACTTCTTTTGAAAAATTCTGTTTTGAAAATTACTAAAAAATGCCTCGTCCGTGACACCTCCCCTAATGGAGCGACGAGACGTTCGCGATTCGAAAAAATTTCGTCGACTTATCTATGCGTACTTTGCATACAGCTCGAGTGTGCATGTGTTTTTCAAACGGAGACGCGAGTCATCGTTTCCTTTCTCGTGACTAATTTATATATGCCCTTATCGGGTCGTGTCTTATCGCGCCGTTAACAGCCAACGTGCGCTGCATGTACGAAATACAATTATCACGCCCGATCTTTTTTACTTCTCGAGAAAAAAGTATTAAACATTTGTTTTTACGACTTTTCCAATAGCATTGGTATTCATTTTTTCATTTAATAACTGTTTATCAAATATATAAATATATATTTTCTCAATATTTCGTTGATCCGGGTGATAATTTTTCTCCGTGTGGTCATGGAAATGAATAAAAAAAAGGGCGGTGCAGGGAGAGGCGGGCAGTTGGCGAGTACAAGACACTTTGCGGATGCAAACTCGGCATGGTGTCTTCCGTTGTCTCACCGCTAGCGCGCGTACACACATCCTAATCATCCCGAGCTTAGCGGATTTGATTTTTAATGGCTTCGGCAAATCAGAACGATCGATGTGATAAGAAGGCGCGACGCGGTGCGGCCGAGAGAGGTAGGTGGGAAGGAGCTCCCCGGGGGCAACTATAACTCAATAAGCGAACATCCCGAAGCGGTGCTCCCTCGTGCACGATGCTTCGTTTATCATTCCTGTACGATAAACGAACGAGAGAAACTTTTCAAGCGCCAAATTCGCATCTTCGGTGAGGGGAGCATTTTTTTATCTCCCAAATTTGCCGGAATTTTGTCTTTATTTTATTTACTTTCAATAATGCTTTGCACTAAAATAACAAATGAATTCAATAATGATCGGCGCTGGATTAATTAATCATTGGATATTTAATTAAATCCCTGCTATTCGATCCATTCGTTAAATCAATTTAGATATCTTATGATTTTTTTTTCATTGCAAAGTCGAGAATGACAAAAAAAATCGTCTCCCTCCGTCACGTTTTTTTTTCAGGCCATGTGCGATGGAAAATTTATTTCTTACGAAATTTGTATCGACAGAGTGCGGAATGCGCTCGATCAGAATGAGAGTACTCTCACGCGTGTTGTACTCGCTCGTTCTCTCTCTCTCTCTCTCTCTCTCTCTCTCTCTCTCTCTCTTTCTCTTTCTCTGTCTATCGCACGATCTCGAAAACTCGTCTCTGAAGGAAAGTCTTAGGCTTGTCCTGCTTTCCGCCAAGAAACGACGTGATGTCTCGTGTGCCACTATCAGACGCGTGTATATATATATATATATATATATATATATATATATATATATACACGCGACGTTAGAAAACCACTCGTCGACGAATTCGCGTCTCGCACGATATGATCCATGAACGCGCCAATTTTATTTCTTCCGCGCAAAAGCCGTGTGTGGAAAGAATGGAAAAAAAGTTATCTTTTCCCTCTCCCCTCCCCCTCTCCTCCCTCTCTACATACATGTATTTGTTATCACTTATTCATTGTTTTATTGATTATTAATTTTTGATTCGTCATTAATATTGTTATAGCTATTGTTGTTATATTCTGAGCGATGTTTGAAATGATTGATCAAGAATGATTTGTTAACGTATGCTGATGTTCCGATTGCAGGTGTGGAAGCGAGTATCTCGACTTAGGTTAGGAAGATGTCACACCACAGCGACGACAATATGCTGATAGCAACGTCGGACTCGTTCTGGGAGCCCGGAAATTACAAGCGCACGACAAAGAGAATCGAGGACGGTCACAAATTGTGCGACAGCTTGATAGCGCTCGTACAGGAGCGCTCCGAGATCGAGAAGAATTACGCAAAAGCGTTGAAGGGCTGGTCGAAAAATTGGAACGAGAAGATTGAGAAGGGCCCGGAGTACGGGACGACGGAAGCCGCGTGGAAAGGCGTACTCGTCGAGTCCGACAGGCTCTGCGACCTTCATCTCAGGGTCAAGGAGAATCTGTGCAACGACGTTGTCCAGCAAGTCAAGACGTGGCAGAAGGACACTTATCACAAGGTCGCGCTTTACTCTCGACTCCGAGATTACGACTATTCTTTTTTTACGCCTCTCATTTCGTCGCCATAGTCGAGGCTTTTTTTTATTCTTGTTCGTTACGGTTGGATCGTAAATGTTTTTCGTGATCGCTCATTCGAGGTTTTGTTTTTCTTTGCCGGTGGTGGTCCAGTCGATGATGACACTGAAGGAGCGCAAGGAGATGGAGGACGCGTTCAAGAAGGCACAAAAGCCCTGGGGAAAGCTCCTGCAGAAGGTGGAAAAGGCCAAGTCGGATTATCACAATAGCTGTAAGACTGAACGGACCGCGGCGAACATGGAGAGAAACGCCTCGGCCGACAGCTCGTTGTCGCCCGATCAGGTACGTCTCGCTCCGATTTTTCATCCATTCTTGTTCACTTTTATTTTTTCCTTTCCTCGTCGTTCCTTTTTTTCGAATTTTTTTTTTCTCCGGTCCAAATTGCGATCGATCGCGTTTTTTTTTTCGCGCTCTCACGTGACGTCGAACGCCCAGATATCAGAGGGAAAAATAATAAGGGCTTGGCGTACGATGTCAAACCCAACACGCACACACTGCGACTGTCACTCATTTTCCATTCACCATTTAGAGTTACGACGATAAATTTGAAAAAAATTTTGGCAATTTAGTTTTTTTTTTATATTAATGTTGAAATACGAAGGAAATAAGGCCTTGAAGAGAATCGGGGGAAAGAAATAAGGATCAGAACATTACGAAACGAATTTGAAAATAAGGAAATTTGAAATTGTGGAGGAGTTTAGAAAAAAAAACGAGACTGGACATGAAAAAACTATGTCGAATATAAGAGCTTAAATTGAAAAGATATAGGCTCAACAAAATCGAATAATCATTTAAAAAAATAACTACTCTTGAAAGTAAAAAATAATTTAAAAATACTTTGACTTGCAATTTAGAAACAAGGAAACTTGATATTCAAAAAATCATCTAAAAATATTCGAACCGTAATTTGAAATGCCAAAATTACAAAACAACGAGACAAATAATAAGGCAAGAAAATGGAGCAAAATGTATTCGGACAATGTGACGAGCTTTCATTAGGAAACAATTGTTTTGCAGATGGCCCGAGGTTCCGATAACGTATGTTCCAATTCTAACACTCGAGGCTTGTGTGTTCCGTTAAACGACTAATTAATACACCAATCGTTGATTGTTCGATATCGCATGAATAGACAGTTTTCATTTTCTCATAATCCACCATTTCCGGTTCTTCGGTAGCCCCGATTAACGGTCCCAAAAGAAGTCGATCAAAAATAGCCGAACTTGAAATTAATTATTGATTCGAGCTCTCCCGCATGCGAAAATTTCATTAGTTTGTCCAAAAATCAAAGTACTCCAAAACCGTAGATAGTACAATCGTTTCTTTCGCAATTCGAAAACTTGTGCGTCGGATGGAAGAATAATTTGGCACATCGACGCACAAAAAGTTGATTCGAAATTTTTTTTCGATCCAACCGATCGTTCTTGAGCCTGCGAGAGTTCTTTGCCTAACGACCTTTTTGTAGATGACAAATTGTGGATGTGGCGCATGGAGCCAAAGAGTTCAAAAGACCGTTAGGAACACTAAGATAAACGGCGTTCAGCTTGTATGTATATACGTTGGTCGCATGACGCATGCATTTTAATTGCACTCTTTTTCTTTGTACTCTCGTTTACGTACGTGCTTGCGTATACGTCGCAGAAAGCACAGATGGTAAGGGAATACCATTTTTCCGTATTTTTATCCAATATTTCGTTGTATTAATCTCTACATGTGCCATGGCACCGTTTCTTTTTAAACACGTATATTCGCAGACTGGCGGAAAGTGCAATTTTTCGAAGTTTGCGGATTTTTTTTATTAAAAAATACATCTCTGAATACACGTAGAACGATTATTGGCATTTTTAAAATATATCTGTATTACTTAATATCTTATTTGTATTTTTCATTCGTTATTCATTGTTTTATTTATTATTCATGTTTTATCTATGTTTTTTTTCTTACTATTTATGACTCATATTTTGAATTATTTATTGTCATCGTTCATTGCTGTAATAATAGTTTTTTTTTTATTTTTTAAACTTTCTTCTATCACGCGTTTTCCTGCACTGTTGCAATAAGCACTGCATTTATTCCATTCATTTTCGATATTTTTCGTGACGCCAAGATTTTTCAGCCTTTTCCAATTTAATACACACACACACACACACACACACACATATATATATATATATATATAGAGTGATTTTTCAAAATAGTTCACGTTCAAGTTCGTACATAGTAAATTTGAAAGTACCAATGTACACGCGTAGCGAATTGCGAAGACGCCAAGTGCTTTAAAGCGTTGTTTGAACGTCGACAGGTGAAGAAGATGCAGGACAGAGTACAAAAGACAAAGGAGGAGGTGCAAAAAGCTAAGGAGAAGTACGAGGCTGCGCTACAGGAAATCAATCAGTACAATCCCAAATACATGGAAGACATGACGCAGGTATTCGAAAAGTGCCAAGAGATGGAGGCTCAGAGACTCCAGTTCTTCAAGGACGTGCTCTTCGGAATTCACAAATGCCTCAATATATCGCAGGATCCGGTGTAATTATTATTATAACACTTTATTCGTATTGTTGTTTCCCTACCGTTGACATTTTTTTGTTTGTTTGGTTTCCGCCCTCGCACAGGCTTCCACAAATCTACGAAGAGTTCTATCACACGATAAGCAACGCCGACCACGAGAAGGACCTCAAATGGTGGTCGAACAATCACGGTGTCAACATGGCCATGAACTGGCCACAATTCGAGGTAATTTTCTCGCGTTTCGATAATGAAAAATGAGAAGAAAAAGAAAAAACGAGCTTGACTCGCGAGTATCGCATGTAAATAATTAGACCAAGTGTTGTGCGTAGGTACGCGCCTCTCCTTACGATTCGTCGTTAAAAAATCAGTATATACTCATTTTTTTTTCCAGTCGTAAATACGTCTGATAAAAATTCGATTTTAAAGCCTCTGCGAGTTCCGATGGGCTTGCATCGTTCGCAACCATGTGTTTTTTTCTCAATGTTTTTATTTTCCATAACTTATCGCGCATTTAGGCTGCTGCAGTCGCCGCTGAGGGATAGTTAAATAAGGTGAAGGTTTTTTTTCAATCAATCAAAATCACACTTCGGGGCGTGGAGTTTGGGAAAGAGCTTTATTGGACGTGTGTACGTCTGAGAGAGAAAAAAAAACATTTTTTGACAGTCAACGGTGATGCGCTCGAGCGCCCTTAAGAAAAAAAAAATATACGTTAAAAATTGATTGTACGACAATGCAAAAATATGAGTCAACAGCTGAAAAGGATGGATTTTTTTTTCTCCGGTTAATGTTACTGGAGCGTAACCTGGCGTTTTATGGAATGCGAACGCATGTGATTGCTCGAACGTTGCTAGTTTTCTTTGTTTTTCTTTCTTTTTTTTTGCCCCTTTTTTTACGTAGGATTACACGGAAGAATTTCGCGACATCACCAAAGGCTCGAAGTCTAAGGAAGCCCTGCCAGCAGGATCCATCACTCTTATCAATCAACGCCCGGTCGGCGAGGATCTGCATGTAAAGTTTCGTTTCAATTTACCATGAAAATGACAAGCAACAAATAAGCTATAGTTAACTTCGTTCCTTGGAGAAAGATACTAATCTATTAAAAAACTGTCACTAAAAGTTGTTCGTCGTGAGGATGAAAAAAATATTTCAAGAAAATTGAAGAGCTCTTGTGCCTCGTAAAAAAAGAAGATGGAGTATATTGAATTTTACGTACAATTTTATAACAAATTAGCTTGAATTCAATGTTTTGCAGTCAAAATCAAATCACTAAAATATTTAAAAAATAACGTTATATATATGGTATTTATATAAATAAATATATATGTTTAAGTTAAAACCCGTTTTCAGTTTAAACGCGTTTTACCTAGTAAAAACTAGTTTTGACTTGGACTTCGTTATAACTAGTTTGTAGAACTGAAAACTAGAATTTATGTTGAGAAACCTAAACTTTGATCTCATGCGGAAACAGTTTTGACTGATTCATTTCGTTGGAATTTGATTTTACTTAGTTCAAACGATTTTTAACATTCAAATTAACTTATCAGTGAATTCTAGTTTTTACAATGAAAAACTAGTTGTAACGACGGCGTTCAGCGAGAAATAGCCTTTTAATAGGGAAAACGTGTTTACGCAGAAACTGGCTTTCAACTATAATATATATATATATATATATATATATATATATATATATATATATGTGTGTGTGTGTGTGTATACGATCTGTATACATTTATTTGTTTTTCAGTGCAATACTTACTTTTAGTAAATGAATCGGCACGTCACGTCTCTGCCTATTTCGATCTTTTTCTACATTGATACGTTTTTTTTAGCATAGTAGTAGGCAAGTGCCGCACGTGACGCATGAATATGTTGGACGTTACGTCAGTCTTGGCATTCGCGGCTTGATCAATCCTGAATCGTTGAAAGAATAGTTTTGAAAAAAAAAAATGAATAAAAAGTAGTTCGGATGGTGCATTGCCTCGATATCTGTTATCAAGTAGAAATTATTCGAAGAGTATGCACGTGCAATATATTCGTTGGTGTAAACGTACATTTAAGGGTCTTCAATTCTTTTTTTTTTTTTTTTCATCTTTTGTCTCGATATCTCCCATTTTTCGTTGCAACATATACATATATGTGTGTGCATATATATATATATATATGAATTAATTTATGTTAAATACACGTAAATGTGGTGACACGCGAACAGAGCGCTGAAACTCTTGATCTTTGTAACGTAAAGGAAAAATTGGAACAGGAATTCCCACCGGTCAATCACAAAGCGAAAGCGAAGCCTGCTGCGAGGGTAATATCCTCGGACAGCGATCACGCTGACAGTAAAACTGACAGTATCGAATCGACGAAGAACACGTCCGAGAAGAATCATGACGGTAATACGGTCAACAGGAATTCCACAATCACGTAAGTATTCTTTACCCCGAATCTTTTTTTAAAATTAATGTTACACAATCTACTAGCCGAATGTGACACGTAAGGCTGGTATTGCCTCAATGAAGACTTTTTGAGGTTTGTACGAGGTGTGTATTCTTAAACGAGATTTTTTTTTAACTTTCTTTTGACGTCTCAATTTTTTAATGGTCTGTACGAAGTCTATATTTAATAAGGCGAATGTTTTTCGGTCTGGGAGTTTCGTAACGAAGATTAACGAGGTCTTCATTTTTTTAAAGATGATAAATGGCGTATATGTATTTTTCTTTAATAAACATTTGTAGTTAATTTTTATGTAAAGTTTATTTGAGGTCGATATGTTATTCAGGGGATCGAAGCTACATTTTCCCACATTTATTTGAGATCTTTATACACGTTTAAGGTTTATTCGAGGTAATTGTTTATTTTTTTAGCGCGACTCACTAGATGTCCATTTTTTTTTAATTCACGGAGATATATTTGACGTAGGTATTTCCTCGAGTAGAATAACTTGAGGGTCGGCGTTCGTTTTACGTACATGTATTTAAAGTCCATTGATTTCGATACGAGAATGTCTTGTTCGTTGATTGGCGCACACAGGAACGGAACAAACGCGAAACAGGAATCGAATCCCTTCGACGAGGAAGAGTGGGACGAGGACGGTGGCGAGGCGCTCGTCGACACGGGGGAACCCGGTGTTCCGGTCAGAGCTCTCTACGATTACGAGGGCGCGGAAGCGGACGAGCTCAGCTTCAAACAAGGTCCGTCCACAAATTGGCAATAAAAATCCTGTATTACAAAAAATTTCAACAATTTTACAATTTAATTAACGCGGAAAGAAAAATGAAAAATATACCTGTATATTTTCCGTTGCAGGTGACGTTTTCGAGAAGTTAGAGGACGAGGACGAACAGGGCTGGTGCAAAGGCAGAAAGGACGGAAGAGTGGGCCTCTATCCAGCGAATTACGTCGACCTTGTGTCGGAATAAGAAAGCAAATAAATTCAACGAAGCAGCGACAGAGAAAGAAGAAATCGTAAACTTGTAAAGCCAAATGAAAAGCAAGCACCGACGGCCTCACAATCTTCTCTCGTCGACGAGACGAGCGTGGCCACTCGACACGCGTAAATCCGCAACGAGTGTCTAACACACGAGAGAATAGAAGAAGAAAAAAGAAGATCCCGTTCTCTCGCGCATTCGCTAAATATTTTGGCGTTTGCGTGTACATTGTTATTATTATTATTATATTATTATTTTTAACCCCAAATTTCGATATTCAAAAGAACTTGGCTAACCATTTTTTTTTGTTGTTTCTTTTCCGGGCATTTTCGCGAAGCAATTTCGACGATTGCTCGATACTGAAATTGTCGCCACTTTTATTTTCCCTTGTTTTCCGGTTTTTTTTCCGTCGAGACATTTTTTGCTCGTACGCTTTGCGTTTCTTGAGGGGAAAAACAAGAAAAACATTTCAATGGATTCGGAGAGTGAGAAATGTGGATACGAAAACGCGCGCGTGCGTGTATGGTGATTAATAGACTTTTTTCGCGTTCGATCGATGTACAGTTATACGTTTTCTCCGTTATTCGCGAATATATATATATATATATATATATATATATATATATATATATATATATAGTTGTATCGTAAGGCGTTTGCTTTTTGGCCGGTAAGAAATGGTGAGAAATTTATTTTATTTAATATTGTTAATAAAATGCGGATGGAACGATGAAACAAAAGAACATACAAAAAAAGGAACAAGCGAGCAAACAAAAATGATAAGATATATACATATATATATATATATATATATATATATATATATATATAATATTTAATGAAACATTTAACGTCTATCTAAATGGTGTCATTGTACATAATAGTATTAAAAAACAAGGAAACAAAAAGAACAAGTTTAGCAATACATCAAGTTATATATATATATATATATATATATACACATATATATACATACGGACTACATCGAGGCAATGTGTCGAACGATTGAATATGATAGCGTTCTAATTTTCGACCAAAGTTCTGTTCCAATGTCAAAAGAGCGTATCTATTCATATATACGAATAAATGTGGATACAATTTATATATATATATATATATATATATAAATATATAAACAGGGTTGATAAACTACTTTTTCGGGTATTATACGAAGTATATGTATTCTGTATAATGTTCATAAAGTAGCTAAGAAAACATTGTTTTTTCTTGTTCAAGTCGAAATTGCTTTTGGACTCCCGCGAGTTTGTCCAGTTCATTTGCATAGCCAACGTGTGATGAAAAAGATTAATAAAATGATGGTACTCGCGTCCTTTCGACACGTGACACACGATTATACGACGTTTATGCCGTATAGACGAAGAAAAAAAACGCGGTACACTAGTGTATCCATGGGGAAAAGAGAAGGAACACGAGAGCAGAGCAGGGACCCGAAAAAACGTAATTCATTGTCTTTTCAAAAGAAAAAAAGTGAAATAAAATAGATTTTTTTTTTCGAATCATTCCCAATCGTAGTGATTCGGTAAGAGACCGAAGTAAAAGGCAAGAACGAGCTCGGAGGAATATTTCGTTGCCGTCTCTCATAGTCGAGAAATTCATGTCGTGGCCTCGAATTTACGGAACATAATTATGATTATTATTATCGTCATTTTAATCGAGTCATTTATCGCATAACGGCGAACATTTTTATTCGTAATCGTTCACGGCTGGACTTGTTGCATATTTTGATTTTTTTAAATTTAGAACGCCTGCAGTACGGGGGGAGAAGGGAGAAAGAATAATCACGAAAAAAATATTCGGCCACATCTCGTCGACTTCTCGTATTCAATTTTGTATACTAAGCCCCCCCCCCCCCCCCGCAATTTGTTTGAAAAATTTCGGCTACGTTGAGATTGCGGAAAAGCGAGAAAAGAAAAACGAAAACGCGAAGCAAATATATTTATAAATACTTCGGTGGGACCGTATCCGCCGTAGGTGTCGAAGCGGAAATTAGCGGACGATTATAATGGAAGAAAAAAAAAGTAATAGAGGATCCCGTACTACGTATTCATCATACTATGAGCAGTATCCAAATATTAGGGTACACGATGTTGGATTAAAGAAAAGAAGAAAAACGCGAACTGTTCCTTGTGTGAATAAAATTGTGTCGATGTTAAGAAGAAAAAAAAGCATCGATGTAATGTAAATAAACTAGAAGTGCGTATAGGACTCTCCGAAGTCGTTCTACTATTTGTTCTCTCGTTATTTTTTTTTCGCTCTCAGTCGTTTTTCGTTTCGTACGACTTGCTACGTTACGGTTAACCCGGAAGTTAATAGTTCTCAGCAAAGTGTAAACAATAATGGAGAAACTGTTATGTATAATTTAGTTTGTAGATAGAATTATATATATATATATATATATATATATATAAAATAAACGACCTACCTTAAATATATACACGTATTTATCGTCATCGCAAGTACGATTCCCCAGACAGTAAAAGTGTTTTTTTCTAAATGTCAAATTGCAGATTTATTGGTTTTTAAAAAACGTATTGCGAACGTCGTTAGACGACGGGGAAGTTCACAAGATTCTGTGATGACTTCCGGGGAGTGACGTTACCACGATACGCGAGTCAGTTTTCAATTGATCCGAGCAATCGTCATAATAGTCTCGAATGAAAGACCCGGTCGAGGCGCAAATATTCATCGATACACGAGGACAATTGTTTTTTCTTGTCCCGTTTTTCTATTGACAAAAGACACGATGATAATATACACATCATAACTTGAAATTAATTCGGGAGCGAGGATCAGAGGATTGCGTCGAGTCACGTGAAGAAAAAGTCTTGGCGGTCCAAGGAGAAGCGCGCGGGAGGACAGTGGGAGGATGAGTAGCATGGCTGGGAAAATGGGGGATTGCCCTGGGTCAAAGGGGTTGCCCGGTATTGGACTCGTCGCGACGTTGGTCACGTGTGTCCCGCGAATTCGGAGCTTTACCGAGATGTCTGGTGGGTCCGCGTCAGTGTGTGTCGACGTGGGCGCGAAGTTCCTCGAGTGTGAGAAAGGGTTTGTCGCACAATTGGCAGACGTGTGCGTTGCCGTTGTGGATGTCGAGATGTTCGGAGAGTTCGGCCTCAGTGGTGAAGACCTCGTCGCATATGACGCATGTGTGTTGTTCCTCGCGGGTGTCGTCGACGCCGCGTCTCTCCCATTCGGCGATCGCGACTTCTTCCTCGTGCGCCTGTACGTGCAGCATTAGCAGCATCTCCGAGTCGAATGTTTCGTCGCATTGATCGCACGCGTGAACGTTTCTATCCATGTTTCTCATCGTTCTCTCGTCTTGGCGTTCGACGATACTGATGAGATTCGGGTTGTCGTCCTCGTCATCGAAGAGATGCTTCTCGACGTGGCTCTCGAGGGCGTCCTCGGACTGCATCGACTCGCCGCATATTGCGCACTGGTAGAGTTCTTTGTTGTTGACGGAAGTCTCGTCGCGTGCCACCTCGTCGTCGTCATCATCGTCGTCGTCGTCGTCCATGTCGTCTACGTCGTCGTCGTCATCGTCGTCGTCGTCTATATCGTCTATGTCGTCTACGTCGTCGTCGTCCTCGTCGTTATCGTCATCCTCGTCGTTGTCGTCATCCTCGTCGCTTATGTCGTCGCAGTGTTTCTGCAGATGATCCTTGAGGACTTGCTCGCCCTCGAAGATCTTGTCGCACACGAAGCACGTGTAGGTATCGTTGTTGCTTGGCGGTCCCACTGCATCACGGACCGGAGGTTTCTTCGACGTCTCGTCCGAAGTTTGGACGATCGCGGTGCTCACCTCGGCGTTCGGTACTTCCGGCGTCGCGTCCGGCGGCCCGATTTTGCTCGCCCCGTTCTCCTCGGCGTGAGACTCGAGATGCTTCGCGAGCAGCTTGTCGCTGCGGAAAGTCGCCTCGCACACACGACACTTGTTGTTCCTCGGGGAATTACACACGTGCAGCCTAACGTAGCGGGCCTCAACGATCTCGTGGCAACGCTTGCACCTCATCATCTTCGGCTTGACCTGGCGAATCGTAGGTACCGGTGGTGCCGCCTTGTGCGCGGAGAAGTGGATCTCGACCTCCCTGCGACTGCCGAAACTCTCGCCGCACACGCCGCATATGTGTTTCTCCGCGTGGCCGCTGCTGTTCAATGGTGTCGCGGACTCGGTTGCGCTCGGAGATTTCCCATCGGGTTGAACGTTCTTCTCGATGTTGGGGATAATCGGCGGATCGCGCTTCACCGTTTCCGTCGAGTTTGTTTGGGGCTGAGGCTCGGCTTGCCGAAGCTTCGCCGGACCTTTGAGCTTTGAGCTCGGCGGTTCGGGCTTCCTGACGGTCGCTTCTTTGGGCTCATCGGACGCCGTGTTGAACGGGGAACCGTCGTAGTCGGCGAACTTTGCGGGAATAACGCTACGTCTTTTGCCCAAGGTCGGCTCGTTGACCCGCGAGTTCTCTTTGAGCCCACGATCCTCGTAACGCACGAGAAGGACCCTCGGCTGGAAAATTCTCGATCTCATCGCAGCCTTTACGAAGTCCCCGGTGAAGGTGTTGTTGCCGCGATTCTCTCTCGACGAGGCTCGCTCGATCCTCGAGTTCTCGAGGTTCCTCTTAATCGACTTCTCGACGATCGTTTTCAGCTGCTGATCCAAAGACTGGCTGGAATTTTTAGCCTCGTCGTCGGGCTTGCCGACCCTCGACGAGCCGACGTCGAGAGCTCTCAGTAATTTCGTCTCCACGAAATCCGCCAGTTCGGACTGTACTCTCTGCAGGGCTTCGAGCTCGGTGCCTTCGACCTCGATGTTGAGACAACGCTCGAGAAACTTGCTGTCGCTGCTGCTCGGGGCCGGGGACTTCGGGGAAACGCGCCGTAGCTGCACCGCGTCTATTATGTCCGTGTTCCGTTGCTCCTGATTCGCCTCTTCGGTGCTCGGCTTTACCGGCACGGTGACGGTATCCTTCGGCAATTGTGGCATGGGCACGGGGCTCAGGTGGTGCGGTTCCTGGAGTACCAGGCTCGACGTTACGATGAAAGTCGCCTCGTCGATCGTCAGCTCCGAACGGATCGAGCGAGGAAGGAAGTTGTTGGCGTTGGCCTTCGGCACGGCGGACGAGTCCTGCGAATTAAGATCACGGTCGGAAAAGGCACGTGGGGTCCGAGCGGACCGCGCGCGTGCCCTTTCGCGTTGCTAGTGTTTCGTCGAGAGTACCTTGATATCGTTGACACCCGCGTTTTTTCGGGTCATCTCGCGCCGAGGTTCCTTCCCGTCCGGCTCGACCTCCTTCTTCCCCGTTTCGATAGTTTTTTTCTCCCTAGATTCCTCCTCTACCTCATTGTCCCGGTCCTCCTTCTCCTCGTCTCGTTCCTTGCTCCCCTGACGATCGTTGTTGCCCTCGAACGTCCTCAGACACTTGGCTACTCTTCTCTGGCTCTCCGCGACTTTGTCCGCGTTGCTCTTGGCACGCGCTTTTCGTACCGGCGACAATTGGGCCTCGTCCGAGGTCTCGGAGTCGGTGTCGGTCTCGTTCTCTCCGGTCGCTGCGAGCAGCGCTCTCTTTCGGGCCACCCAACGCTTCGTCGATGCTTCCCTCCTCTCCGTGGTCTTGCTCCGTCTACCCGACGTTTGCTTCGTCGGTGAGGCCACCCGGCTCGACCTTGTCGCGTTCTCCGACGTTTCCTTCTCCTCGGCTACCGCCGCATTCTCCAAAATATTCTGCAAAACGAAGCAACGTCAAATATTCTCGCTCGCGGTTTCCTCGTGCAATTGCGTGCAATTTCGCATTTGAACTTTGTCATTTGAAAAAATGTAGCAACGGCGCCGAGAGTGGCTGGCAATATTTGTTTGGGTTTAGGAAAAGACGTCTTCCCGACGCCGTTATCAATTGCCCATTAGGATAATTATTTCCTTTGCGCGAAAAAAAAAAAGTCACGACAAACCTTTGCCGAGTTTTCAGGCGACACGAGCTCGTCCCCGTCGGGAGACTTTTCGGTACCTTCCCGCTTGGCCTCGGCTCTGTCCTTTGTCGCCGGTTCACCCAGTTTCATCTTTTTCTAAACAGAATACAAAATTATCCATTCGTACCTGCGCGGCTCCAAAGTATCCGAAGAAAGTCGCAATTACTCACCGCAGCTCCAACATCGGGCGAATCTTCTTTGGCGCTTTTCTCCGTGTGTTTCCTCTTGGCGGCCGCGGCCTGTGGAGGATACGGCAAATTGATCAGGGTTCTTCGCGACTGAGCGAAACGTCGTACTCACCGCATTGTCCGACAGTTCGGCGAGGCCGAGATGTTCGCGCAGCATCTCGTGCGAGCGCAGGAATTGTCTTTTAAACTCGATCCACATATCGAGCTTGTAAAGGCACACGTGACAAATATTCCGCGGCAAATTCTCGTCATTGTAGATCTGCGAGGCAAATTCGCGAAATTCCAAAAAAGGATTACAAATCGAATTGTTTTGTTTGCGTTTGTTCGGGAAGAAGAAAAGAAGATCGGCGACGATCCTAACCTCCGAACAATCAAAACTTGCGCCGATTGTTGTATTCGGCGTGGAGTTAGGAGAAAAAAAAACAACGTACGTGAGTCGAGGTAGATTCCCCGAGCGCGTAGATCTTCGGTTTGATGTCCTCGGAAAAAATGTCACTCATGCAACCGTCGTCGCCAAGGCATACGCGGCATTTATCATCGACGCTCGTGATTTTCCGTTTTTTTGGCATTTTCCCGGCCTTTTGTGTGCTCGCCGAACTCTCGTGCCCGCGTATTTTCTATGCCGAGTTTCTCTATGTAGACCTACGTGTATACATATGTGTGTACGCGGCGCTTACCCACACGTGCATACGTTTTTACGTATGCGTATATATTTATGGATACGAATGTGAATGCATTCACACATTTGCTGCGATGCGTCGAGTCGCGACGCGGTTACGTGTGTGCATAGCCGCGGATCGGAGCGTTCTTCGGGGAAACACGGAGCCTGAAGTTGGTCGTGGGTGCTCGAGAACTTGAAAGTCCGTTTTCACGGGAGCAAGTCATACCGAATGGAGCCCCGGTGAAGTTGGCAGCACCGATATGGCTTGAAGAGAGACCAACTTCGAGCAAACATTTTATAGACGTTTTTATACAAAACACTATTTGATTCTCGAATGATTTTACGCAGACCGAGCGGCCATGATTGCGAGAGAGATATAGCTGTAGCGCGATTCTGTACACGACTATCGTTAGCTATCGACAGCCAATGGGAGGCAGCCCTTCGGCTGTAATCCTCCATTTGATTGGCTGTCGCTAGCTGAACCGGCGTCGCGGAATGACTACGCGGGCGATTGAGAGGACGAGAAAGTACGAGAGGGGGCAAACAATGTAACCTATACCGCTATTTGAATATCGACGAAGAATGCAGCCCCTCTTATCAGATGAGTTATTTGATGTAGCAAGGTAAACTCAAGTGTGCCTTACCTTTTGTTGGTAGATCGTCGGTAAATCACGATGATAAATGTGATTAAGCGCCGTCGGTAACTTCTCTTTTGAGAAATTACATTTGGTAAATCTCTGACACAGCACTGTAGGAAATTCAATTGAGGCCAAATGTCACACCGACCGAGCCGCCATGAATGCGAGCGAACCCAAACAATAATGATAATAATTACAATGGGAGTGTAAATGATTCTACGAATCTTTGTTGAAACAAGATGTAAAATAAATCATATTTATTACTAAAATGGCCAATAATATATATATATATATATATATATATATATAATAATAGAACATTGGTTTTTTTCATAGTACAATAGTAATAATAATGTTAAACATTGAATATTTTGTTGTTGAAATACGATGGAAAGTGATGTACGTTATATTTATTATTAAAACGATAAATAAAATACAATATCAATGTAACCATTTTTTAAAATTATTATATTATGTATTATCATTATATCATTCGTACTATATGAATAATACTAATGTTATTAACACTATACATAATAAATCGTATAACTCCTTTATTATCGAATTAAAGATTATTATTACGTAATTTTTATTACAGCTATCAAAAATTATAATGATATTGTCATTTTTATGTAAGTACATAATTTGTTATGGAAAATGATTCCAACATTTAATGGCAACTTTTATGACGTTTTATTGTATAACATTTAGCAAGTAAATATAAAATAGATTTTTATTTAGCCGTCCATTCGTATCGTCATCGCGATCGAGGTTTCAACGGCACGTTATCCAAAGCACGTGTTCGAAAACTTGCTACACTTGAAGAAAATAGATCGCACTATCGAAGCTCACTAGTGTCGATTGTAATGATTTATCGATACGCGCGTGTGGCTCATCCGAGTATCAGCGAGTATCAGCGAAAACGCACCCAACAATAAAACAAATCTAAACTCGTTTTACACAGGACTTATCGCGTTTCGGTAGTTTCGATGTTGTATTTGCACCGGCAGAGCACATGTCGGTTTATCTCTTAGCATCGATCGTGTGACGTCGTGACAAAAGGCCTTTCGCCGTTTGTCAGGTATTGTTAAAAACCATGAAGAATTACAATTTATCGTGTTGGAGCGAAGTTTCGGGGCTCTTTCGATGGTATAAATTCTCGTGGATTCAAGCTTCATCAGGTTCTCCATTTCGGGTCTTCTCAGCTATTGGAACTTCCTTGAGCGAAAAGAATCGATTGCAGCAATGGGATACGCAAAAAAGTAATTTTTATCGCATATGCTAAATTATTTTTTGTTTTTTTTTTGTTTTTTGTTTTTTCAAATTGTCAACATACCTTCCAACTAATTGCATATTTGTCTTTCTTCCAGTCTCAAAGCATTGAGCTCTGTGGCCACGGGACTGATCCTGGTGGCCCAGATATTGGCCGTCGATGCTGCCATCAACATGAGGAAACCGGAGTTCGCAAAGGACCTGCCAAGTCCTTCCAAGATGGGAGTCTACGGCGAGGTAATATCAACGTAGACCGCGGAACGAGCCAACCGCGGCTGAGAAAAAATGGGCAATTAGATAAAAGGGGATATTTTTGTAATTAGGCTGCGGTAGCTGCAAACGGACCCGAGTGTGCCGAGATTGGAACTCGTATACTGAAGGACCGTGGTACTGCGGTGGACGCTGCTATCGCGACCCTTCTGTGCGACGGTGTTGTCTCGGTGCACAGGTAATAAATAGCCCATGTTGAGGGAACTGCCCCTGTTGCGGGACAATTTCGTTTGTGGGAGATTGAGGAAGGACAGCCCCGTTATTCGAGTAGACTCACCTTATTGCAACAATTCTCTCCTTTGGTACATTCTCATACGTCTGACACAAAAATAAGTAGCATAAATCTGATCCAATCCGCCTAAACCCGTAGTATGGGGCTCGGTGGCGGTTTTCTGATGACCATATGGGATCCTAAAACGAAGGAAGCGGTATGCCTGGACGCGAGGGAGACAGCACCCGAGAAATCCTCCGTCGGCATGTTCACCAACGCTTCCGAGGCTCGTTTCGGTAAGAAGCTCAACGATTTTCATTGTCTCGTGCAGCATCGCAACGACGATTGGGTGAACGTTGATCGTTAGAAGAAAAAGTAAAAAATACCGTGTTCGTAGGTGGCAAGTCGATAGCGGTTCCTGGTGAATTGCACGGTTATTGGAGAGCCCACCAGAAGTACGGTAAGACGCCGTGGGCCAAACTGCTAGCTCCGACGATCGAGATCTGCGAACGGGGAAGTCTGGTGAACGAGTACATCGCGGAATCTCTTCGAAGTGTCCAAGACTTGATCCTGGAGCAACCGAGCATGCGAGAAATTCTCATTAATCCGGCGACTAATGAAACTTGGACGGTAAAATTATAGCGGCGTTTGTTCGTCGCACCTGTCCTTGGAGGCCATACACAGCTGGAACAACGAGATTTCATTGCGCGTATTTTGCCACAGGTCGGTGATAGAATCAAGAGGCCCAAGCTGGCGGAAACCCTGAGACTCCTGTCGGATCCGAACAAAAATCCAATTCACACTTTCTACCGTGGCTCTGTGGCACGCAACTTGGTCAAGGAAATCAAAGACATGG
This sequence comes from Ophion ventricosus, assembly GCA_963932345.1. Taxonomy (NCBI): domain Eukaryota; kingdom Metazoa; phylum Arthropoda; class Insecta; order Hymenoptera; family Ichneumonidae; genus Ophion; species Ophion ventricosus. The sequence goes on from OZ010719.1 coordinate 27,382,044, forward strand.
GAGGCATAATCGAGATGGAAGACTTCGCTAAATACCGGTAGGACATTCGTCGATGATTGATTCGACGGTTGAGCAGGTCGGTTGGTTTGGGTCAAGAACGAGAGTGGGTCGTTCCTCCCTGGCCTCGATCGATCACCCGCTGCGTCACACACGTCCTCTCGCATTCAAAGTCTGTGTTGTTTTGTTTTGTCCGCTCGTTCAGATCTCTATTCAAGAAGCCGGTTGTTGCTGATCTCGGAGACTCTACGCTGTACACGGTGCCACCGCCCGGTTCCGGTGTCATACTCGGTTTCATAATGAGCATCCTCAAGGATCTCTTGCCCACTCAGGCCCCAGCTGTGTTCTGGCAGCGTCTCGTGGAGACGTTCAAGTGGGCCTACGCCAGGCGTTCCGAGTTCGGTGATCCGAGGATCGTCGACATCAGTAAGTTTGTTCGCGGCGTGTTTCCGGCCTGGAGCCGGATGCGGCACTGTATTTGTCTTTCATCGCGACTCGTTTTTGTTTGATTGTTCGGAGCAGAGGCGCTGAAGCAGGCCGTTCGCTCGAAGCAGTACATCGATTACGTGAGAAAGTCGATTAGAGACGATTGGACGTCGAATAACGCGAGTTATTACGGAGCCGAACATCAGGCGGTTAATGACTCGGGAACTGCCAACGTGTGCGTTTTCGCCATGGACGGTACAGCGGTAACCGTCACATCGACCATCAATCAGTAGTAAGCGATTCGTCAGCTGTCTCTGTCGTTTGGCTCTTGGTCGATCGGTCGTTCCAAAGCCAAAAGCACCTCGATTACCGATCAATGTGTCCCGTCTTTAGCTTAGGTGCGATGAGACGATCACCGAGCACCGGTATTATTTTCAACGACGAGATGGACGACTTTTCCTCTCCTAATTTCGCGAATGGCTTCCTGATGCCACCGTCCCCGGCCAATTACATCGCACCCAAAAAGAGACCCATGAGCTCGATGGCACCTTCGATCATCGTGAGTTCGGCAATTAAAAAACAAAACAAAAACTCGAGTTCGCAAAGAAAAACAGACGAAAAATATGTACTCTCGTCTTGAGATTTTTTTCCGAGCGATCTGTCCGAATTGCTAAAGATTTTTTTCTTCTCGTCCTTTCGAAAGATCGACAAAGAGAGCCAGCGGCCCCGAATGCTCGTCGGCTCAGCCGGTGGTACGAAAATAACTACGGCAATCGCGACCACCATGGCTCTCCATCTGTACGCCGGTTTCGACGTCAAACAAGCCGTTGACGCGCACAGGATTCATCACCAGGTAACAAAAAAACAAGTGTACGGTGGGCTTCTGGTGGGCACGCATGCCGCGGTGGCCGAATAGCTCCGTTTCGGCGCTTCGTCTCTTCGCTTCCGTATATCCGACGATACTGATCGAACGTCCTTACAGCTCTTCCCGATGACGGTCGACTATGAGGTCGGCTTCAACGAGGACATATTGGAGCACCTCCGCAAAATCGGGCACGACGTCTCGACTCATCCGCGAATGGGAAGTACCGTCACGGCGATAACGATCGAGGAGAACGACGATAGCTCGCTCACGATAAAGGCCAACTCGGACGGTCGCCGTCAAGGAAACGTCGATGGTTTTTGATCGTTACGACCTACGATCATCGTATTCGATCTCTCTCATGCGTGCGCCAAAAAAAATTATATAATTTATTGTGAAACAAAGAATAATAAACTTTATGCCGCATTGAATTTTTGCAAAGACTGTATTGCCTCCCGCTCTACGATCCCACCAGAAATCGGCGCGCACGCAATTGGACACGAGGAAACGCGAGCAGGTGCTTTTCGTAGTGGCTCGAATCAAACGAATCGTCATTTTTTATATATTTATTAAAAAGGACAGCACATCGACACACTTTTCCTCCTCATTTTTCATTACTTTTTTTTTGTTCCTTCGTGCTTAAGGTACTCGAGTACGTTCTCACCAGAGCTCGTACACGAGTTGCGAGTTTTTTTTTTTTTTACAATGGTATTACAGAAGTTATACAGATATACGTCCGTGAGTGCTGCTGGGTGGCCATTGCCCTTACATTACGCATAATCCGATGCCTTCGTTTTCCCCTTGTTGTTGCGCTTTGATGCGCTAAGGCATGTCGATTAATCGCTTGCGTTCCGGAAAGCTTTGCCATTACTTTCCTCGCATTAATATTAATTTTAATAATTGTTTTATTCGATTCGACGATACGTCATCGTAATCTCATACGTGTCTCGTGTTACGTCCGCTGCGCAGGACGCTATATCTCGCATGTCTTATTAGCTCATAACTTTTTCAACTCGTGCCATATACGATTTCTATTTATAAGATATTTACAATCGTGGAAAAAATTATTCCTTCTTGTTTCAATACGTAACAATCATCATAATTATTGTGATTATTAATATTCTTAAAATTATATACAATAATAATAATGATGATGATGAATATAATAATACTAATAATAACAATAACGGCGGCAGATCGTGCGGCAGCTGACCTTTTCCTTCTTGCGGTCAGCTGGACTGATGTCCGAGACCGAAAGGTTCATCTGCGCCTGCCAAGACGAAGTCATCAACAGCCCGGTCTTTCGCAGCCGCGTTATGGGCCAGCCACACTGCGCCAACCACTTCGAGTCGAATCAGGGATGCGAACAATCGAGGCTTGAGTTTGGATTAGACTCGGAAGGAAAAGCAACGACACGGGAATTCTTCGCCCCGTCGCATATATAATTCCATGGGAGCATCGAAATTCCAAGTGGTATACAAACCATATATTTTTTTAATATACTACACGCTCGCTTACATCTTAGAACAGTCCATTGAAAAAATTCTTACTCTTGCATAGCCAATATACGTTCTTGCGATGCTCATCGCGCGAGCTCGCAAAAAAACCCCACTATTGCTAGCTTGTTCCTTAAAAAATTAAACAGATCACGCGTTATTTTTTATTGCCCATTTTTTGTTGCGCGACATTCTGGAAATATGTATATATATAAAGATTGATTTTTTTGAGCGAGCATTCGCGTGTCTCATTCGCGCACGGAGGATTTTTATACATGCATTTTTATAGGATTGATAACCCATGGAGAATAAAAAATACCGCGGATCGCATTTTTAATACTCGAGCATATAGTGATAAACATCCAGTTGTCACATCGAGCTGCCAATTTAAAAGGGAGGCATTCCAATTTCGTTCTCATTTCCGTTTTTTTTTGTTACTTTAATTATTTGTATTCATTGTATGTACAAAATGGAAGAAGCACACACACACACACACACATACTTGGAACTCTCGAATATCATGAAATCTGTTGATGACACTAAAATACGTTCCGGACAAAGTTAAATAGTTTTAGTTTGTCTTTTGTCTAAAACATATTTTTCCATCATCAACCGTTTCGAAGATATTCGAGGCCGTCGATTTAAATGAGACACGCTGTATACGTGTGCATATATATATATATATATATATGTGTGCGTATGAGTGTACATATATGTATACATCCATATATTTGGTCCAGAGCTGCGAATTGTTGAATAACATTTATGGCGTTCGCATGAAATGTCCCATATAACGATTGTCAGCTCGTATCAGAGGCGCTACAACCTCACTATTGGTACATCGAATGGTAGTATTGACACCCGTTAGTAGTCGATATATACCGGTAATATATGTAACGAGTTCGCGCGCTTATGCAAAAACACGACACGGAGCTTGCTCCCGAATCCGTTGGTACATGTTAGTTTCGTATTTCTCTGCAGTGTGAAATTTGGCGCCAGTCAATGTATTGTCACCGTGTTGCTGTGTCCCTCTTTATACGTGAATATATTCAAACGCATTGGCGATTTTATACATTCGGTTGGGAATCTTTCTCAAATTAGTACGCTATCGTGCGATAAAATCTTCCCGAGCTTCGATCGACCTCCGTCAAACTCTAAAACACATGCCTAACCTCAAAGTCGGCGTGCTCTTATTAACAAGTATCAACCAGGGACCCACCAGGTGGTGCGCAGGTTGCGCTTATTGATTTTTAACCTTTCCCGAGCGTTATCGCCCTCTGTACAAATTGTGGTGCGCTTGTGAGCTAAAACGTAAGCAAAAAAATTGTAAAAAGAAAAATGTGTGTAGCCGGAGGCTGGATTTATTTGATTGGAATAAATTTGCTCGGTTTATTCGAACGCAGTCATATTTATATATATATATATATATATATATAAATAAAACTCTCGCGTAGGGTTCGAGGGAGTCGTCGCGAAGGACTGGGAAAAGAAACGTTGTCATCGGAAAAACTGTGTGAAAAAGCGAGAGCAAGGAAAGTTCGCCACGCAAACTCTGAATATTTCATGATGCTTATTTGCGGTACACACACACACACACACACACACACAGTTACATATATATGCACGGTTTCCGCTTCAGGGATATACAAACATCAGTGCGATAATACGAATCCTCGAGAGAATCGTCATAAATTCAATAATATGATTGATTTTTTTTTCTATCAATTTTTTTGTCACCGTGACAATGAGAAATCTGCCCCGCGGGCGGGGCGCGCTTTTGTTCCAACGGTTTGACGTTACGTATGTTCGCTGTGCCATCATATAGTATGTATATATAATATATTAGGTGTAGTTAAAAGAAATCCATTATTTTTGCATGAAATTGAAGGCAAAAATAATGGATTTCTTTTTACTACACCTAATATATACTGCAACCGGTTACAGAATTTCAAAGCTCGAGGTAAAAATCCGTTTTCATTGTTTTTCATCGCGAGGAATAATTTATTTCAAAATTATGTAATAAATAAATAATTCGTGTTATTTTGTTGTGCGAAAAGGTCTTATTATGTATGTAGATGTGTGTGTGTGTGTGTGTGTGTGTGTATAAATATACTTGTATATATATAACCGACACTGGTGGATGGGTGGTGGGCGTTCGGTTCCGGCGGTCCTTCGACCCAAGCAGCGTTGTGCGTGGCCGATACTCGGAGCGGTGACCGCTTACCCATACGTAATACTTCTAAGACCCTGGTATAAATACTTGTGTTAATAGTCGTCTATACCGGGTATAGACGACTACGGGTACGGGTGTTCCACAAATTCCCCTTACCCTTGGCAAATGCCACATTGACTAGCTTAAAACGGCTGTGGATGCAACGAAAAGTTAGGTTGGATTAGCTGAGTGCAGCCAGGGAGTGATAGTAAGGGGTTCAATTGGGAATGAGTAATGCGGGAAAACCTACAAGGGTATGCGTTGGAACGAAGGAAATTAAATATATATATATATATATATATATTCAATTGTACGAGGAAGCACATTGCATAGTTAATTTGGATGAAATTTCATTAAATCATTTGATAAATATTGCTATCGCATCCATCACAATTAAATCATCGACCCATTATTCTCGCACTAACTTTTTAAATTGAGTCTATATATATATATATATATATATATATATATATATATATATATATATATATATATATGTTGTTGCGCGCTGGGTTACGATGTTCATTGCAACTGTACACATTCAAATCGGCCAGTTTACTTTTTCATTATCGCGCGTGACGTAGCGCGGACGGCAAACAAACAAATATAATGCCGCACCGGAGAAATACGAACGGAGAAGAGAAAACAGCAGCTCATCTATATGCACCGGGACTATTTGTTCTTTTCCTTGCCCTCTTTTTTTTTGGTAGTGGTAATCGCAGACATTGCGAAAATTTGCGCTTAAAAGGGTACAGTTTATTTAGGTCATGTGACGTGGAAAATTCGACGAATAAATTGAGTATTTACCGCTGTCGTGTTTGCTCAGAGAGGGACAGAGAGAGAGAGAGAGAAAGAGAGGAAGCTTTGATCTCGTGACTAAATGTTCGGATTTTATTTGCGCGTATTTACTGTGCTCGAAAACAAACAAAAAAACACCCAACTTCTCGTATAATTCTGCATAAATTACCGCGAGCTTACACCATGACATACTGGAGTAATAAACGAGAAGAAGCATCGAATTTCCATGAATTTGTGAAAATATCTAAAAATACAATGATTTTAACGTTGAAATTGAGGTGAACAAAAATTGAGGTGAACTTCGCCTCCAGGGGTCTCTGCGTGACGATTCGACCGTATTGGTTCCGTTCTCAAGTACGGACGTGATTTTTTGCTAATTTATTTTCGACTTAAAAAAAAAAAAATCTCATAAAAAAAGTAAAGAAACTGAGCTCAATTGTCCATACTTGAATTCAATCAAATTTTTCATTCCAAAAATGGTAATCGAATTGATGGAAACTTGGAATCGGAAAATTCGCACGTGTCTGTACATTTGACATCGTCAATGTACACGTAATCTATGGAATGTTGGATGAATGGACACACGCGGCAAAGTGCAACCTCGCCAATTGGAATAATTCAATTCAAAAGAGTGCTCAGCGATGCACTGTACTCTCTTTTATCGCCACGTGTAGTCCCTTGATACTCTCATTTTCTCTGCTGAGCAAAAAGTAAAATATGTGTAGCAGCCGCTTCAAAACACCGCGAGCAAGCAGGCTTTTGTACGCCCGTTTTCTTTGCTCGGCACACTCACGCAGCTCGCACAAGTGGAGAAGTACCACTTGTTACCATCTACGAGTTAAAAAATGAGTGACGTCTGCGTGACACGATGCTTTTTTTTTGTATCTTCCTAGTCGGCCAAAAATGAATATTATCTAAAAAATTTCATAGTTTGAGAAGGATATTTAGGATGTAGGGCAATCAGAGCCAATCGAAAAATGAAAATACAGTGATTCTTCTTTATTCAATGTAAAGAATGAAAAAATGGACTTGTCAAGGTCTGTCGGTAATAAAGTTGAAAAATTATAGTAACTTTTAGCATGAAAAATTGTTAGTTATTTTCGGCATCAGAAATGCTGGTCGTTTTTTCAACCTCTCCAATATTCCAGCCGAATTCCGGCGCAGAAACTTTCTCTAATCTTTTAACCTTATTAAACATTTACGATAATAATATTAAACAGTCCAATTTGTTCTTCATCGTCCGTATTATTAGAGCTTGTCAAATCGTTCATGTTTAAATCCGAACGAACTCAATCGTAAAACAAACAACGGTAAAAATATAAAAGTATGGTGATAATAAGGTAATTGAGCGAAAAAACTTATGGAAGCAATAAAAAAAATGAAACCTTCAACAACCACAAAACGAAAGATAAAATTTCAACGCGGCTAGTTCTCAGTGAGAAAATTGAAGCGATAAAATAGAGCAATATAAGAAAATAAATAGCTAATATTGGAAAAAAAGATGTCATGAAAAGTAAAATTATTCATGAAAAAAACTTGCGCAAAATAAAAAGATTTTTTTGCCTAATCGAGAACACGATTTGTTCGTATATAAACGCCAATGCTTGTTTCGTCAATTCGGCTCGAGCCTCTGTACGTATACATCACACACATTAAAATTACAGTATTCATCGATATTATATATACATATATATGTATTATAATACGGTGTATAATACAATAATACAAAATCACCTTCCCGTCCATAGTAATACGTATATAACAATACGGTCGGCAATAAATAATAATAATGTCTTATCCATAATAATTCATCCTTATATATCGATCTACTCGAGAGAGATGCAATGGCGAATTTTCGCCGAGAGGAAATATTTTACAAAAGGGTTTTGTAGGAGGTTATGCAACGCATGAATACTGGAACTAATCTCGTTATGTTGTTTCGTCGTGTCGATGACTGAGAAAAAAATGAATTACAAATCATGAGGAGATGGGCAATATTACGCAGAATGTCGATCCTCGGGGACGTCGTGTCATTGATATTTCAAGGATTCGATGTTACTCAAGAGAATCAAGAGAAAAAAAAAACATGAAGAAAAGATAGTGGAAATAAAAATTTCAGGAATAAAAAATAATTATATATTTACTGAATTTTTGAAATTACGCCCTGAATTATTATACCCGATTTATCTTCGAACAATGTTTTAAGCATTAAATTACTGCCAGATAATTAGAAAAAAATAATGATTGGCCTTTTTATGATGATGAAAAGCGCTACAGATAATAAAAAAATATAATGAGAAGGAGGATAAAATGGGAGGAAAAAGTATGGAGAAAAGTATTTATTGTTATTGCACAAGAGAACAATTGGATCGATGAATTGATCAATGAAACGACGTCCATCCGGTTGAAATGGACAAATTTCCTTTTTTATTAATTTTTCATTCACGAACGCGCTTGAACATTATTATTTATATTAAAAAAAGAAAAACAATTATTGTAAATGCACGACAATTCGAGGCGGAATCTTAAGGAATGAGTGTGTGTGTGTGTGTGTGTGTGAGAGAGAGAGAGAGAGAGAGAGAGAGAGAGAGAGAGAGAGGAAAATTGGAATAAATTTTAAAAAACTGGTTAACCCATTTCATTCAACCATAAGGAAAAGGGCTCGAGCCGAGAAGGCTCCGTTTTCGTATACAATGGTGGGACGAGCGACGCTTGACCTTGGACCCATTAGGTTGAAGGTTCCTGGAGATCTGACGAGTCATCTTCATCCTCCACTTCCTCCTCTTCCTCCTCCTCCTCCTCTTCCTCTTCCGGTATTTGGAACAAAGTGAAATCTTCCATTCTCAACCGGAAGTGCCTTCTTTCCACGAGGATGAGTGTCCCGAGTCTTTCGGCCTCGGTATCCGCTAGTATTTCTCTCAATTCTTCATCGTCCAAGGCCAACGTGGATTCGTCATTGAGATCGTTTATCACTTTTCCCTCCTCCTCTTCCTCGTTTTCATCCTCGTCGTCGTCGTCGTCGTCGTCGTCATCGGCGTCTGCATTCAGGTCCTCGTCGTATCTCTCCGCGGGAATTACTTCAAGGTCATCCTTGCAGTCTCTATGTACAATAACAGGATCATCCCGGTAGACCTACAATCACGTGTCCCGGAACCTTATAGCGCGATCCCTTCGTGGCCCTTGTCTGGGCCCTGGGTGACGTCACATGCCGCCCGGTTGGGAATTGGCCCCTGGGGTACCGTAAGCGACCCCACCCTCGCTGCTCTGGCTCACGCTACTGTAGCTAACGCTGCTCGTTTGACCGCCCGTACCCATTCCCGTTACGTACTGAAACACACAGATACCGTCCTACCTTTATTCACATTTCTCTCCTATTCCTCCTTCCTTACCGAGGAAGATTCTTGATCCTCGGCGCGGACGACTTTCATTCTTCGCCAGGAATTATTCGCAAGTAGGACCTCGATTAGACATTAGTGTCAACAAGAATGACTCTTTGACTCTTAAAAAATAGGACCTCGTTAGTTCATAAAAAAGACCGTAATTATAGTAAATAACAATATGGATACTTTCACGACGGACTAGTTCTCATTTCTTCATAAAAAAAACCATTATTTTTCATAAGGACCTTCGACTGTCCATTTTTTTCGTCCTCGGAGTCGTTCGTGACAATTCTCTGATCTCCCGAGGGTAAAATAGAAAAGGGGGGTTGGGGGTGGGATTTGAAACTAATGGGACTCTATAAGAATTAATGGACTCTCTCCCTTTATCAGTTATAAATACGAGTAGCCGGGGCAATTGTTCAATTCCTCTAAACGAGATATACGCTGGGTGAGGTTCTAAAATTATTCACGCGTCGTTGCTCGAAACTGTTCATCACCCTGTTGAAAACAATAATGAAATAAAAATACAAAACGTGCCGGGACCACGAGGAAAGATGCCGAAGAGAGGGAAAAAAATTCTTAACTCTCGTTAGTCATCTTTCTTTTATTTTTCATTTTCCTTTGACAAATCTAGGTTGGTTCGCGGGCGGTGAAACATTTTATACTGTACTCTCTCCCCCGCTCCTTCTTTCCCTCCCTCTCTCACTCCGGGCACGAGGTCGCCAGAATTTTCCGCCACAGGGTGGAAAGCATGCCCTCCCTCTCATTGTCCTTGTTTCTTTGTATGCTTTTTTAGTGTCCGTTTTTTTAAAACATTTTTTAGTTTGCCCCAAGCAATGTTGGAATTTAAATGCCATAACCTCTGTACCCCCCCTAACGATGTTTCTTTAGAGAAATAAAAGAATTTGTATACGTTCAACGGAAGTACCATATAGGGAGAATTTTAATTTTGTTTCCTACGGGCTGCTAAATATGTCTCTTCTCCAACTCGGCCCAGCAGGCTCGTCACAAGGGTTGAAAGTACTCATTAATCTTGAGACTATAATTGGTGATTTTTTTTTTCATTTGGAAAGAACATTTCTTCGGAGAAAAATAATCCGAAGGGTGGGAAATCGTCAACGTGGCGACAATCATCCGAGGGAGTAGAAGGGGGTGACTATCGTCGTCGAGGGTGGTGAGCCAACAGCCCTCGCATAAAATCGAATCTTCGAATCAGCGAGTTTACATGTGCGCCACACACCACACACACACACACACACACTCTGTCGAATAGAGATTTATTGGGCTTTATATGGGTATCCGAAGGACGAGGAAATCCCACGCAAACCGGAAGCACCCCTGAGGGGTAACTCTAACGTCCCACGGGCCATCAGAGAACAAGAAAAAAAGAACAAAGCTCGGAGAGGGATATTTTTTCATCGGTTGCAGCACGCGTGGTTTTATCATTTCGAGAGAAGCGTGCAATACCGGTGGAACAATGGAAGTACACTTTTTGGCATGTTGGATTCGCAAATAAAATAATTTTAAAAAATCGAACGATTAAATTAATAAAATGAGTATTTAGTTGATTTATTTATTCTTCGATTAAATTGTTTTGCTACGCATTCATTTTATGTGTTTATTTTATTTACTTGTGTTTATAAATGAATAAATAAAATAGGAATATTTTTTTAAGCAATTTGTATTAATTCTCTCCCTCTCTCTCTCTCTCTCTCTCTCTCTCTCTCTCACGATATTCTTCTCGAATGTGATAATAAATGGGTTCCCTACCTGACTGGGTTTGCATCTGAACGCCGGCTGATATCTCCTCCTCATCCTACGTGGACAGCAAACGCAGAGAATTCTTGCGAAAGCTCTGTAACACAAATGCAAGAACGAAGAGGAACGTTGAGTACTACAATTGCCTTACATCAATTTTTATATTCATTAAATATTCGTTTCCTTCATTTTTATATTACTATTATTATTAATATTAATTTATATAGACTGATATATACATTAGGTATATTAATGAATACTCTGGATACACTATTGGTAATAATATCACAATGTAACAGTAATATTACTATTATAACGATCAAATAGTATCATATTTTAACATGCACGAGAAATTTTATGACGTCAACATTTTTCTATCCCAGTCCTTCATTTTGCTTAATGTCATGCCTTTTTTTTATGCGACGTAGTTGTAGCAAGTTTATTCGTATATGATACACGGGTATACACAAGGTCCGGGGATCAAATATTTGCATAGCTGAATTACGATAATGCTGACGCAGGTCGCACGCGACGAGGACAAGCCCTGAGGTTCGACGTGCGGTCACACTCGTCCCATTTCGAAGGCACTTGGGTCGATGATTCTGGCGTTAGTCGAGCGAGAGGACAAAAAGAAGGAGAGAAAGAAGAGGAAAAAAAACGAGAAAAAACATTGAAACGAGCCAAGCCCTTAACCAGGACCGAGAGGACGCTAGTGGAAAATCTCGGAAGTTAAGGGTTGTCCAATTAAGAGTTGGAGTAAAAAAAAACCGGCGAAACGAGGAGTTGGAGAAATGACAAGTGGGGGCATGTTTTTTTGTTTTAAGTTGAGGACAAAGTCCTTGGGGCTCGAGAGTACCAAGATCAATTTGACGACATTTGTCGATGTTTCGTTGATAATTATGTCGAGTGTTACTTCTGGAATGCTGATGCAGAAACGTTAGTTGAATTTTTCATGGAACGTTGCACGAATATTCAAATTGAGCTGAAATTGCAAATGAACGAGGGCCGAGGCCGATTTGAGGAAGTCTGTTTGGGTCAATCCATGCAACGTTGCTCGGATGTTCCAGTAACTCGTTGCAGCGATGCCGATAAATGCTGTCAGAATTTTCCGGTCAACGTGGGATCAACGATCGAGCCAGAATTGCCCCAAACAGTACAGATGGTAAAGGAATGATTTTCCTACTGTCGCCGGAATCCAAGGATTCCCTGCTGTTGGTCAAAACGTGACAAATATTATTTGCCTCGCGCAGACGGTGCTCGAGGCACGTTCGTGGTCGTTCGTGACGTGTTCGGAAGCACTTGTCGGTAATCGCGATAGACGTCGCATCGTTCGATGGAGAATGAAAAAAAAAAAAAAAAAAAAAGAAAAAAAAACGACGAGAGAAAAGAGCTTCGAGTCACGAAAGATCGGTATCGAGGAAGTGACACGCGTAACGTGTCTTCAGTGAGGATTGGTCGGGCAGTTGCACAGCTACGGGTCCGCGGAGAAAGTCTCGAGAGGTGTCCGGATTGCCAACAAGTGCCGGAGAATGGCTGTTGGGACGAGGAACGAGCTGCCTTCGTTGGCAAAGGCATCAGTAATCTTGGCAATCGTCTCGTCGTTGGCCAATGTCAAGTGTCCGCTGGCGATCGTCGTGCCGTCCGGGTCGAACAAGTACACGAGAGGTTACGGGGACCTGATAGTCTCGGAGGTTCGCGAGTACGCGAGGCTGCGTCAGGTCCAAAGAGCGACGCCGTGCCTCTTGTCCTTCGTCGAGACCTACTTTGATCTTCAACCGTCGAGGATTCCCGTCTTGTTGCCGGAGAACTCGAGCGACAACTTGGAAATATCGCGGATATACTTGACCGCTCTGCAGACGATAAGATCGACCTACGTGTACCGAGGCCAAGTGAATCCGAGCGGCGATCAAGTGAATACCCGCAGTGGTTTGATCATCACGGAGGACCCGCGGGAGCTTTCAACGACGAGATTCGAGATGGTGGATCTCTGTGGTCGCGACTGCAAGTATCTCGTTGTTCCGATACGACCTTTTTCGGACGACTCTAGCTTCCTCGAGTTATCCGAGGAGCTGGCGAAATTGTTGTGGGAACGTAGAATAGCGAGCGTCGCCTTCCTGGGTGTCGTCGGCCACGAGGTACTCGTCTCCCGAAGCCTGTCGTTCAAGGCTCACGTTGACACGCAACCGTCGAGGCCCGTCTTGGTGGCCGGGTGCGACGAGGATTCCGCTTGGAGCGTTGCCAAGTGGGAGGCAGTTGCCGAGGTGTACACACCCTTGAAGATGAACCGTTCCATCGTCAACGTCGCCTATTTCAACTACGAGCCCTACGTTACGCATGTCGAGGATAAGCCCGAAGCGACCGAACAAGACTCGTTCCGATCAACCGATAACACCGACGTTTTCGCTACCGTTCGGCCTCGTTCTTCCGATTACAGCGCCCCGACAACTGCCACTGAGATCCGACGAGACTCGAGACTCAGCGGTTTCGAGGGTCTGATCCTGAACAACCTGGCTTCCGCGATGAACTTTGCAATCGTCGCGAAGGAGATTGTCTGGTCGGAGAACGAGACGATCGCGAGCCAGGTGAACGAAGCACTGTGGGGTAAGAACGCCGAACTCATCGACATGGTCCTCGGTGGTCTCATCTGGGATCCCGAGGACGAAACCGAGTACACGTTGCCCTACGACATGGTGCAGTTCGTCTGGTTGATACCGATTCGTCCCAACGTGTCCCTTCACGGACTGGTCGCGCCTCTTGATCCGCAAGTTTGGCTCGCCGTCCTGGCACTCCTCGTGTTCGCCTCTTGCGTTCAATTCGTCATTGCCAGGGACGTGGCGTTCCTGGAGATGTTGTCCCTGGTGATCGGGGTCTCCTGGCCGCGTCAACCAACCGTTCTTTCCTCAAGAATACGTTTCATCTCCTGGGTGATATTCGGCTACGTGCTGACCCAATTCTATCTGGCCTCGTTGGCGGGCTTGCTGATGGCCACTTCGGACATTCAAATCGAGACCCTCAAGGAACTCGCGGATTCGAGCTACGAAATTGGTGGTCTCGCCGAGGTGCGGAAACTCTTCGAGGGAACCGACGCGTCCGAGCCTCGCAAAGACGTTGAGGATGACAGCGATTCGGATAGCGTCAACGACGCGATCAAGGAGAGATTTAACCTGTTGGAGCGAGAGGAGTACGCCAAGTTTTTTGATGATTTGATCGACAAGAAGAACACGACGTTTGCCCTGGCCGTCAGGATGAACATCTCCTCGATGACTCCGAGCTTCCAGGGAAAGCACGTTCATCGCATGAGGGAAGCCCTCGCGAGTTATCCACTGAGCTTCGCTGTCTGGCGCGGGATGCCCTATCTCAGCGAACTCGACAGGAAAATTTCCAACCTCGTTGAGGGTGGTATCATCGGCTATTGGGGGAGAACGATTTCCCGCCAATATAATGGTTATTACAGTAGTCTCGGGCACGAGGAAGAAACTACTTTGACTCTTTTGGCACTCGTTCCTGGCTTTTTGTTGCTCTTGATCGGATACGGAATATCCGGGATATGCCTGATCGCCGAGATCGTTGTCTTTGGCTGTACGCATCGGCCGCCCAAGAGATTACCGGTTAAGAGGACCGGAGCTTCGAAAGAGAGGTCAACCAAGAGGAATCCAAGAGCCAGGATCGATGGGAACGGCAAAAAGGCCACGATCGAGACTCTGGACGCGAAAACTTGGATCCTGGGATCGGATGCTCGACGTGGACCTGCGAGGCGGAAAGACGACGCGGTGCCCAGGATTCGTTTCCCCGTAGATTTTCTTCACTAAAATATGTCCAGGTTATCTTTCGTCTTCTGTCAAGCACAACGGATGGAAAGGTGCTTTGGTCCAGACCGGGTTGGAATTTGCTACTCTGCCGTAGCTGGAAATCGTCAATGAAAACTCGTCTGACACGTCCGGATGGACGTCGGATACTCGGTTCTTCGAATCCAGGTACCGAACCGACTGGATTGCGGAAACGCTTGCCAAGAGCCGAATCCATCATTGATCGAGGCTCCTCGTCGGCTACAAGATACTCTTCGTTCCGGACGAAAGCTTCGGGTGTCTCATAAATTGATGGTCATTGGCCCTTCTCCTTCGGCTCTCGTGATCCTAGATTCACTTCTAAGAAGGGCAAGTGGTCCGGTTTGTGTTCAACCGCGTTGATCTTCGAAACGAGGAAGGATCCAAAAAAAGAGTAAAAGCTTCTCACGGTGAAAGAGGGAAGATAGGAGTTTATCTCGAGCGAAGTTTGGCGAGTGACGTCTCCGACGAGACGCTTCATTCTCATCGAGGGGCTCGCCCCGTCGGATCCGAAGTCTTTGGGAATTCGATTCAGAAGTTTTCACTCAACGTTGGCGGGGGGTCCCCGGGGAACGAGTATTCTCTCGCTCCAACCGATCAAGGCCCGATGGCTCATTAACGACTAATCCGAAAACGTCGGTGAATTTCAGCTTTGGGACTTGGTGCATCTCGCTTGATAAAGAATCCGATAGCGAAAGAGGGTTGAGCAAATTAAGTCAAAGCCATTCTCGAGATCGGCCTCAGAGACTTGGGTTCACCCGAATGCGAATACGGAGGACGGTGAGAAATTGGATCGATTCAGCGTCGCCTCCTACATCAGTTGGAATCTTCAATCGCACCGTATTGCACCGATTTGAGTTACGTATCGGCAAAATAAATCATTTTGTAGATAAGCACGAATAATACACACGAGTATCGACTGAAATGAAGTGCGGATAATTTTTTTCCCTCAAGGCCCGCGTTGATGGGCTCGTACTGATATTTTTTTTTTCGATCGGAGACTCGCGAATATCGCTGAGATTGAAACAGCGGATCTATCTGCCCTGCCGCAATGACAATCCGGGCACGTGCTTGATGTACTGCACCGATCATTATCCCTCGTGGCAAATATAAATTGCCATTGGACGTATCGGTGGAGACGTATGCAATGCCGATGGGTTTGGGTTTGTTGAGATTTGCTGGGGTTCGTTGAGGTTTGGTTTGGTTTCGATGGATGGATGGATGGATAGTGAGAATGTGAGTGAGAGAGTGCGAGAGTGAGAATGTGAGAGGAGAGTGACACAATTAGAGATTGAGGGAGAGAGAGAGAGAGAGAGAGAGAGAGAGAGAGAGAGAGAGAGAGAACAACTCGTATTATTTGCATGTACTTTTTTTCATCATCCGAAAGTCTGATTACATTTTCAATGCCATGAAATAGTTGCACTTTGTGTAATATCTGTAGACTTTTGAGTTTGGGTTTGAGTTACGATTCATTTTCGCGTAGGTTTGGATTTATTTTGCGGTTTACGTCTCGTTAAAACGTTGTTTGGGTGTGTATGACTTTGGGTTTGTGTTTGTTTGGGCAAACAATAAAATTTCGAACAAACGATGGGCTGTTAAAAGTGTTTGGGTTGAGGTTTTTGTTCGAGTCGCGGTTCATTTGGCCGTAGGTTCTTATTTCTATGGGTTTTCGATTCATTGGGGTGCCGTTTGGAATCGTTTGGTTTTGTTCGTTGTTCGAAAAAAGGATATGAAAATATTTTAAGGAGCCGTTTTCTCCATTCTTCCCGAAGATTCTATCGTCTATCGATATTGATGAAAATTTATTTTTCTCAGCTGACAAGACAACGCACTTTGATGACGCGACGTTCAAGTTCGTCTCTTGTAGGGATCTCGACGAGCATCAAAATCACAGACAGCTTATCGCGTTGCTGGAACGACCAGACCCAATAACCGAGACCGGAAGTGCCACTCTTCCATTTACAATCCCGTGGCGTCGTTCGGGCGATGCAAAAGGCACTCGAAACTTTTCGATCGTCCTTCATAGCCGATTGTCCAAGGGAGCCAGTCTTATTATCGATCGAGGGTGCTTCTTCGGTAAGCAAATTTGTGAGTAGCACTACCCTGGCTCTCGAGCTTCAAAACCCTCCCTTCAACGAAAAAAAAAAAAAAAACAATCCACGCAGACCCACACAGTGTACACAGTGATGCATAAATGTTGATAAGATAACGAGCAAACAAAAAAAAATATCAAGGAAATGGATTCCTTGCACCTGAGGGGCTTTTTGTTGACACCCACCTCGTTACGAATAACAGGGCTTAATTTGTTGTTATTGTTGTATCGATTGGTAAGAAAAACAATGAAAAGGGAAGACAAAAAAAAGTAGCGTACATCGTGACGTGAGAAGGTGCGGTACTCAACGGAGAACGGATTCTTCTGTGTAATGGGACTACCCGGATTGAAGGAGTAATGCCTCGCGATACTTGCGGGCTCGGATGTTTTCTGAGACGAGAGATCCCGGGAGCGCGCAACGATCTTTTAACACGAAACGGACAACCAACCTCGACGGACAGACCCTGGACATTATATGGCTTGTTATCCTAACTGCAATCGAGCCTTCTCAGACAGGATGTACGACAGGAACGCGGGAAAGGGTCGTGTCGAGCTTCTTCATTTAACTTTTTTCGAGAATATTGACCTTAGCCACTTCACACCTGTATATATATATATATACGTATGTATGTTTTCTAAATGTTTGAATTATAAAAATAGTGAGGAATTGTTAAAACATGAGAGAGCAAAAATCGAAAGCATTGCTATAGGAAAATTTGCCAAATCTCGGGAATTCTTTTCGTCAATTGCGAAAAAGAAAAAAAAGAAAAAAACAGAAATACAAAAAATCCCCGAAACGATGATAAAGGTCAGTCAAAAATTCGTAAAAAATTCAACAACAAAAAAAGTAAAATTTTCTGGGCGCGCAATTCCTCGGATCAAGCTCGAAGGGTTTGGGAAAGTGAACACACACCGGCCCGCGTGAATTCTGACTTTTCCATTTCACGTGCACACCCCGAATCCCATTGATATTTACATAACAAACATTTTGGCTGGAGGAACCGTATGTGCACCCGGGCACGTTGAGAAACGTCCTCAAGAAGGAGGATGACGAATACAAGAGTGCCGAGAGAGGGATGAAAAAAAAGTGAGGGCAAAGGGAGGCAGGGTTTTAGCAGACGTTTAAGCGTTGGCTATATAGCCAAAGAGCCAAAACGCTTTTGGCAATGGTGAACCGTCGCCAAGGTCTCTCTTGCGGTTTTGGGCATCGTTGGGATACGCTCGGGCGCCGCGACGTCTGTGAATTGCGCCGCTTGAAGCGATGCAGCACTCACGAAACCTCGATCTCCTCGAGACTAAATTCCAGCCGAATGTCTTTACGCTTTTATCTCCTCTTCTTACCACCGCGACGAGATTTTTTTTTCTTCCACTCGGGCATATTTACTTCTATTGTTTGTCCCGAAAATCGCGTCTGATACTACGTAAAATGTTGTGGAGCACAGAGAAAATTAAAAATAAATTGAAGGTAAGTAAAAATGGAGTAAAAGTCCGAAAATGCGGCTTCTTCGCAAATAAATGAAATGATAATAAAAAATAATGTATTTTATTGGTTTTTTCTTGTATTTTGCTCACTCGAGCATACGTTCGCTGATACGAATTCGCACCCCACGCCGCTCGTCGTGTTACCACCCAATAATTCCGAGCCCTCGATTCAGTCACCCTCTTAATTTCTGTCTTTCTCTTTTCTCCCTCGCTCTCCAATTTCCATTCGTATTCACGGGGCTGTACATTGTCAAGGGAGAAATTTGTCGTCGCGCGTGATAAGCCGTATCTTCGAGGTGGTCCTGCCATTGGTAAAATATTTTGATCGGCAAAGTATACGGGGAGAAAAGAAAAGGACGGAAGTAAGAGGAGTTTGGTAGTTGCGGGAGAAAAATGGTAATTTAACATCTTCGATTTTGCGAGGCCCTCAATTATTCGTGTAACGAGCCGATAAGCCCTGTGTACTTTTCTACGCTCTGCTGCAGTTGCGCAGACGTGTACCCGCTTAACATTTTCTTTACGCTCTCAATTCGCGAGCTAAAATAAATATAAGCGGGGGTGTCGAAGAAGAAGCTTTTCCAGGCATACTTGTCGTCAATATGAGAGTGCGATGTTTCTTTGCTATCGAAAACGAAAAACGTGGATGTGGAGAGCCCTTTAATATTTCACGGGAGGGACGTCCGAGGGAATAATTTTCTTCGGTCTTTTATCGCCACCCCCGAGCGAGCGATTCAGGGTGAAATATCATGCAGGCTGGACATCGATTTCTGGATGTTTGCACAACAGGTTTGTGGCACGGGTCACGGATCACGCATCTGCCTCGTCAAACAAACCCAAACAAGCGAGTTGCCACTGTGCTCGCCCCTGCCGCTTGGTAAGAGTGACAACAACAAAAAGTCTCGTGTATCTTTTCCTCTCGCTTCTCTCTCCATTTTTCAGGATCATTGAAACGTTTTAATTAGCCGTCCCGAATCATTCGCCACTTTAACGCTTTTCGTATCTCCTCCGTGGCTGCACCCTCGACTATTTTGCTGGGCCGCTTATTTGGCTCAACCTCGTCGAACGAATGAAATCGGCCTCGGTTCGTGACCCAACGGAAATAACGTTCTAACGAAGCGCGATGATGGCGCGTGATCGATAAATCGTGCAACAATAGGAAATAAATCGTTTGCCAATCATCAGCGAGGCATTCGATGGGAATCTGCGAATAATCGCCAGCGCAAAACGAATAAAAATGATGACCTCATTGACGAGGCCTTTCGTTCGGAAATTTACCGAGCCTTTTGTAGCCACTTGGAATTGTTTTTTAATCATCGGGTTACAATTTTATTTCTCCTGGCATTTCCATTTGGATTATTTGGGTGGATTTTTTAGGCGTACTAGACTATGTTTTTTTTCTCGATTCTCTCAGTCGGATTGGTTTTAGTGTTTTTTTTTAAATCTCATCTGTTTCAATTTTATTTATTCATCTCTTGTTCATTCAATTCTGCAGCTGTAACTTGATGAATTTTTTCCTTTTTTATTTTTATTATTCTGTTGTTACTTTATACATCCATGTCATTTTGTTTTCACAAAGGTTTGTTGTTGGTACGCTTTAAAAATAGTCTGCTATAATCTGTCGAAGCAAATGCACATTTTTATATCAACGCCAATAATTTTTTTTTATCGAAGCCAGCAATATCTTCTCTGATTTAACTTTATTCATTTAATCTTTTTGATTTTCCGCCTTTGCTGCTTCAATTTTATTTTCTCGTGAATTTTCTTTGCTCAATTATATTCATTTATTTGTCAACTTTCCGGATTTTTACGTATATTTTCTCATTCATAATGACATTTAAACTTTATTTTGATATTTTTAAGTTCTAAAAAGCATTTTACAAGGGATTTTAAGATTTTTCAGATTTTTACTTGAATACATTTTTTTCTTCGACTCTTTCGACTGGTGCGTCACACAAACTGCACTCTTGCTGTAACAAGGACGGAAATCGCCAGGGTCATCTCTTGGCTCGATTGGCGCGTCATTGTCATCTCCGTCGTCTGCCGGGCTATTGTTTCCGACCTGTGTCCGATACTCATTGTTGCCAATTCGCTCATCAGAATCCCCCGGGAGTTTTTATTGCGAATCAAAGCCCGTTCTCGCCTTCATCAGCTTCCTTGCGTCAACCAGTGCGCAGTCATTTCGAGAATGAAAAATTCCCAAGCACGATATAAAAAAAATATCCAAGAGAAAAAAATAAAATTAAAAGAGGATAATTTTTATTCGAACCGAGTGATATAAACATAAATTGAATTAAATCCAAACCTATCCACATAAAATCCAAACAAACGGTCCCCGACTACCAGTTCAAACGTATGAAAATTGAATTTAATTGCACCGAAATCGAAACCCAAACGAAGGCAAAGAAAAAATATAGATATTCAAAAGAAAACAAAAAAAAAACGGAATCATCTCTCTCGAATCTCCAGCTCCGTGGAGTCACTTGACGTAAGGACGAATGCGTTTTGTTGGCACCGTTGAAACGTAACGGTGTGACAATTCGTTTATAAAATCTAATCGAGTCTCCGATCGGGTTATTTAAACGGCGAATCGCGTGTGGCTCGACGCTGGGCGAGGCGGGGGCGGGGAGATCACAGGCGAAGGTAAAGGGGGTTGAGGGGCTGAGGGGTCGGGCGTGGAAGAAGCAAGGCAAAGGGTTGACCGTGTGATGGTTACGATACAAACGCGTACACACATCTGCCCACACACACACATATATGTATGTATGTATATATAGGGTGTCTTGGATAAAGTGTTACAAGCTTATATAGCAGAAAGTACAAATCACAATGAGAGATGTTTCAAATAAAAGTTGTTTCGTTTGAAGCTGGGAGAAAGATGGCAATGCTAATTTGAGCTTTGGTATAACCGCCAAGGTCGTGTATGAGGTCAGCTTTGAGTATTCGTTCGGTAATGAGACTTGAAAGTTACAATGACGCAGAGGTATGATCGCTAGTGAAGGGACACCGCGGTAGTTCTGACACCAACGATATTGTAACTTTCAAGTACCACCATCGTTACTCCCCTCTTCAAACTAAACGACTTTGAAATGAAAGATTTAAAATTGTCATCCGTACTCTCTGAGATAGGAGCTGGTGATAATCGAGCCGAGACAGCCGGTGTATAGGGAAAACCGGGAGGATCAGTGGCAAGAGCAGCTCCTCACGGCGCGGCACGTTGACCATACTCTCCACCCTGTACGTGCAACGCTAACCCACGTGTAACTCCATCACGCTTCACGGATATTTACCCGGGTAAATGGAAAATCGATAGGCCCCTTCCATCCTCGTGTACACACTCGCTTGCTTCGGCGAGGCCTCAAATCGCCTCGGCTCGGTGTTCCGTGTGTACGCGTTGGTGGTGGTGGCGGTGGCGGTGCGGCAACTACTTGTGCCAGGGCACAAGAGTGCCGAGCTCGAGCAGACCCCTGCACAGGGATCTTCGAGGTCGCAGGCTAATAAAACGGCCTACAGAGCCTACCGACGGTGGCGAGCACAGCACGCTCGGCGTCTACGGATGTGTGACAATGCTCAACGTCACAAGCGCGCCTCGTTTATTAATAACAAAATTGGCCCGAGGCCGCGCGAACGTGTAATATGCGTATCCACGTCGCGGACTCCTACCGCGCGTTCGACCTCGCGAAAATCCTTCGGGGCCGGAAGGAGAAGAGTGCAAGACACGTGTGGTGCTAAAAAGATGGAAAAAACAGCTCAAAAAAAAAGCCAGATAATTGAGGTCAACTACAGTTCCAAAGAGGTCAACATCGGTCATTCACCGCTGGATTCTTATCAGAAATTGAAACAGCCCTCAATTTTGCCGCTCAATGTGAAAACTTGATGCACCAAAAAAAAAAAAACGCATACGTAAAAAAGAAGGAGAAAAAATCCCCTCAACGCGTCGATCGCTAAAATGATCAAGCGTTTTCGACGGTTAGCGTGGGCACTTTCGAGAGCCCTCACTCTGCCCAAGATTCTCTCGTGTTCGCGTCTCGATGAGGCACGTCCAAGGGACGGGGCCAGCCCGGAGCCCTGCGCATCGTTGTCATCCTGTAGTTCGCCAGCGTACATACAACGCCAGCAGCTCTCACAGAGCCGCAACTGTCCAGCCGGAAGTCGATTATCTCTTAAGAGCGCGACTCGTAACCTCCCGCAATGAATCATCATTCCTATGCGACGTCGTAATGCGTCTGTATAGGTTTGATCGAGTCCGCGCGCATCGCGTATACGGTTGTTCGCCTTCCACGCATTATATCTGCTCTCTCTCCATCCGAACTGGCCTGGAATTCTCGCTCAATTGCCAATTACCCTCTGATCATTGTTAGATCGAACATCTTCAACGGGAATATATATATAGGGTGTGTCTGTGTGTACATACCTATTTGCCCTCTCTCTCTCTCTCTCTCTTTCTCTCTCTCTCTCTCTCTCTCTCTCTCTCTCTCTCTCTCTCTCTCTCTCTCTCTCTCTCTCTCTCTCTCTCTCTCTCTCTCTCTCTCTCTCTCCAAAATGTATCACGTATCGGCGTTAACAAAGTTTGAACTTGCTAATTCAGTCAATGGCGCACTCTCTAGTCGAAACGTGATCACTAGTTTTTTTTCCTCTTTTTTTTCAACCTCATAGAACACGTTTTGTCGGTGTAATATACGGATTGATTTTTTTTTATATTATATTTTTTCAGATTTTATCTATATATATATTTTTTCACTTGTATACCGATACCATTATTAATATATGTATATATATATATATATATATATATATGTATATATGTATATTTTTATATACACCCCCTTCCGCCGCGCTCGAGTTTCGCAATTTGTCAACAAAATTAAAAGAATTTTTCCCCATCTCGAGATCCCAGTGGAAAAGTAGGAATGGCGCTAAACTCGACTGCGCTCGATACTTGAGGCTCGACGGTACATATACTCGAAGTCTGAAGGAGTCGAGACGACGCGCGAGCGAGAGAGATGGTGCGGGTGTGTAGAGAGAAGTGTACGATGCACCCTCTCTAATCGGATCTTCGGGATAACTATGGAAAAGCCCAGGATCCCAGTTACCAGGGAAGAAAAGAAACAGAAAAAAAACTTTTAATTAGATCAGCCTTGTCCGACGATGGTGGCTTCGTTTCTTGGCCAGAGGGACGAATGGCGCTCTGCTTCCGTCATCGAGCTTGCGAGCGAGGAATTGCCAAGTGCAGAGAAGAAAACAAAAATAAAGTGTCTTCCCCCGAATAAAAAATTCAACTCTCGTCGTTCGATCGCTCCTGCGCTCGAAGAAACGAAAGAAACGCTGCATAGGAAAGAACGTGAGAAAAAAGAAAAGAGAATTTAATCACGAAAGGAAATAAATAACGTAATGATTGTGTGAAAATCTTCCGCAGGAATACGTTTGACTATCGAGAGAGAGAGAGAGAGAGAGAGAGAGAGAGAGAGAGAGAGAGAGAGAGAGAGAGAGAGAGAGCGAGAGCGAGTGACCGAAAAAGTTCTCAATCGATAACGAGATCGTTTCCTCGTCGTTTAGAATAGGTGACAGGTTATAGCTTCACCACTATTTACCACTTGTCATTTTGCATCATCACTCAGAAGATCCAATATAAATACACGTAGGTGTATATCTATATAGGTGTCCTGCACATCGCACTTCTTGCACTTGGTCGTTTCGCCGATGCAAAGAAGAAAAACCGTCCGCACGTTTTCTAATTTCCGGCTCACGGTCCCGAACGTTGCCTATTTTCGCCTCGATCCGTTTCGCGCAAGGATGAGAAAGGGTAGGCGGCGGGAGCGGTGCACCGAACTTCGATATAACCGTCGTGCAAAACTTGGTCAACTCGTGGGAGCAACATTCTGGTAGACGTGGCTTCGATAACTCGTCTTATGTACTCTCCGAAGCGTCGGAAATTAGAGCGCATTACGGTAGCGGGCGAGAGGTCGAGAATGAGGAAAAATATGCAAGAGACCCACCTTACCGATCCGAGTTTATTGTGCTTTGCTCAGCCTAGACGACAATTAACGCGATGCGACTCGAAAAACTTGAAAAATCGATCGTGAATTTTTTACTCTTGTACATCGTCCTTACCCGAATTCGAGATATTGTTATAGCGAAAAAGCCGAGCAAGGAAAGACGAAAAATTCACCAATCTCGATAATGGCCGTCCGACCAATGAGAACGTGTCTGCCCCTCCCGCCCCCCCCCCCCCGGTGTCGTCGCTATCCGATATATCTCTTTTGTCTCTCCGGTGAGGTATGTCCGATTGCTTCGCCCTCGTAAATCCGCAGCTCCAGTAATTTTTCCCGTTGCGACCATACCGGGGCCAAGACGAAAACAAAAGGAAACAAGAAGTGTTGAAAAACCGTGTCTCCGTAAGTCGACCCCATCCCCTTAATTTTTGGGCAGTCTTGCGTGGGTTAGCTGGCTCTGTGACTGAATTTCAGGACGTACGAACCGACCATAAAACGTATAATTT
Organism: Ophion ventricosus; assembly: GCA_963932345.1. Lineage (NCBI taxonomy): Eukaryota > Metazoa > Arthropoda > Insecta > Hymenoptera > Ichneumonidae > Ophion > Ophion ventricosus. The sequence goes on from OZ010719.1 coordinate 27,406,867, forward strand.
AGTGAAAAGGGAACGGGGCGGAGAGGAGGGAAGATAAGGACGGCGGAGAAGTCTGCCTTGTCTGACTATTGGGCACTCTTACTACTGGCTTCACAAAAGCCGCGTAAGAAGACTACTCTCTCCGCTTGTCTTGCTCGTACTATCTCTAGGGTGAAATATCGAGTTGGCTATAGAACTGTCCAACAACTAGCCCCTAGCCGGCTTGTTTTGACCTATTCTCTCTCTCTCTCTCTCTCTCTCTCGCTCTCTCTCATTTCTCCTCACACCATTTTCTCTTTCACGAGAACCACGAAACGAGAGCGGAGAGAAAGCCCTGCCGCTGTACTACAGAGACGAGGCCATGTAATTTTCCAGATAACCGGCTTTATTCGGCGACCCTGTCCCGGCCTCGCCATACTCGAGAGCTTTACGAAACTAATACGACGCAGTGAATGAGCATACTCGCGGGAGAGGGCCGAGCCGAGAGAGCGAGAGAGGACAAATTCTCATTTTACTTCGTCACACCAAGCGGGGCTCTTCCGAGACGGCAAGAGCGACCGAAAAAAAAGGATTCCCAACTACGGACAGCGCGGTTCATTGGACGCCTGGTGGCCGTCCTCCGCGCTTAGGGAGCGGGTCTTCGAAATGGAAAAAAAGACTGGTGCGTTTCGGTGGATCGTCGTCTCGGCGATGAGAGCCCAACACTTTCGAATCACCACGTTGGACTACGAGAACCGGCAAAAAAATGAGAGAGACTTACTTTGCCGACGCCGGTTAACGGCAGGTTCCGAACGGCTCCTATTTCGGCGATAATTAACCGAATTAATTGGAAAATTGGATAACAGGAAGGCACCGATCTAACGAGAATTCGTGCAGTCGTGACATTTCCGTCTAGTTGTAGGTAGCCATTGTGGTCAATGAAGAGCGATAGGACTCGAATTTCGATACTCACGGGGGTTGAAATCAGAAGCCCGAAACAGATATAATTCCTCTACTTCCACTTGTGCTCCATCCCATAATTCTCCTTCCGTTGATCCCTTTAAACCCCATAGTAACCCCTCCACATCCTATCGCCGCCCCTCCACCTTTGTCCTTGCCCATATTTCGCATTCCTCAAAATTGAATCGCGAATAGTTTCCAACTAATTTCGTATCACTCGAGAGGACGTGTGGAAGGATGAGTGCGCGCGAGTCTCGCAGCCGGAACAACGGCTACCGCTTTGCCAACCGCGAGCCTCCAAGTGAATTTTGGCAAAGGGAACCTTTTAACCTTATGAATTATGTTCCGGAGTGTCGGTAGCCCGTTCACGCGGATCACGAACGGCCATGATTTTCGCTTTACGACCTTCGATACTGGACTATTCATGGGGCTCACGTTCGAGGAGATTGATCCCCAAAAGACATAATCGGGATAGCCCTCGTCTTCATCGGGCAGGAGCCCAGGAAAGGCAAGTGTTTTTGCAGGCTCTGCTGAATTTTCAGTTGAAACATTCCTCCTCGGAGAAAGCAGCCTATCGAAGGTCGATCGGGAGGACGCGGAGAGAAAGCGTCAGCGTCTGACGCGGAGAGAATTCGTCAGCGCCTGACAAAAAGAACTTTCTCTCTCCTTCCTTCTCCTCAATTGGCCGAAAGAAAACGGGATTAGGGAAAGTTGGTGGATCCGTGACGACAACGACGACGACACCAAAGTTAGCTGTACGCGTCCATTGGAGCGAGACAGAGAGAACAACGAAAAAATACGAGAACAAAGTGGCCGCAACGAAGGAGACCGCTAATGGCGAGGTTCCTTTCCAGGCGGCGAGAAACAACAAGGGCACTGGAAGACGAGACGATTCGTATGCTGCCGGGATCTGTTGCTAACCATTTCACCGAGCTCTTTCCTTTTCATTTCGCGTTATCCTCTGACCTTCGCGGCGATCTCCTTGTTTCGTTGCTAGTATTCGAGAGAGCGGCCGATCAGAATGGATCAGGACAATGATTCCAAACGATCCGGCATAATCATACTCATCTCGGTTTAACGCTCATTGGGAAGCATCAGATCACGAGAGCAGATGATACTCCACGTGTCCCGAATGACATACCTAGGCTATTCTGTGCCAAAGTACGCCGGCTGGTCATTCTATGGAGTGCTGCAATGCTGAACTATCCAAGTCTGCGGCGAGCTGGATCAACAACCGTATTTACCAATTAATACCGTAATATCAAGCTGTTGGTCGTCAATGTGAAGCAGGCGCGAATCACACGGTTAAATCTTTCAGTGTCGATCAAAGACGTGCGATAAATTGCCAACCAACTTGGGACTCGATGGAAATCGTTAATCAAGTCACGGCAATGTTGGTTCGGAGGCTCGAGGGATGGAAAGCCCGAAGAGGGTTGAACGCTGACTGGTCAAACGCTCCTCCCGGATGTTTGGGTTTATTTGGGTTTACGAAGTTTCTTTGGGATTTGGCACTTCCGAATGTTTTTTTTTAGCACTTCAAGTTGATCCGCTCTCTCTTTTGCGTCAAGAAAATAAGGCATTTAAAAATTGGTACGAAAGCTTCGGGGAAAGAGAAGAAGCGGGGTGGTAAGCTTCGGGATGAGCCGGGATTCGTGGGATCCCCCCCCCCCCCCCTGCCCCTCCATCCGCTCCTCTCCGATGAAGATATTCACCCTCGCATGGATAAGATTCTGATCTGTAGCTCAACTACTTCGCTTTTATCGTCCCTCTGTCTTTCGCCCTTCCATCCTCGTTCCCTCCGCAACTCGCGATAGACTCCATTCCATTGAGTTGGGAGTGAACCACTTCCGAATCTTTTTTTTGTTGTCTCTCTTCTTCCTCTCTTCGCGTTGGAGGAAAATCGTTTCTCTTGACAATTGCTCGGCTCATCAGTCGCCGGGAGGGCACCTCCGCAAATTCACCCTCACCGTTACGTTCGCATAGGTGGACGCCCCGTTTACCGTTATCGTTCTCGTTTCGTTGCTCACCCCCGCAGCCACGCACCAAAAGCAAAATTATCCGGATCGTTAGGTTAGAATTAAATTCGAGAGCGACGAATGCCTGATTGCCTTCCGATTTTTTAAGGAGTGCGAGCGCAGTTTGGTTTTCCCCGAGGGAGGGAGGGAGAAAGAAACGAGGTTCGGCTCAATCGGTATTTAGGGGCTCGGCGTGAGCTTGAAATTAAAAAAATACGCTTTCGAAACGATACCGCACGACTGTGTGTAAAATCCCGACCCCGTCGTCCCAATGCTCTCGGCGAAAGAAAAAAGAAAAAAAAAAAAAAAAAAGAAACATAGATCCAGAGCGAGCGTTCGCCACGGACTCACCGTCTGAAGTCACGACTCCAGCACGCGTAGATGACCGGATTCATGCCGCTGTTGATCCATCCTAGCCACGTTACCGCCGCGGAGACAATTTCCTCCTGCCATATGCATCTGCTGCAGAAGCCGGACCAGAGATTCACCACGAAGAACGGTAACCAGCAGACGATGAAGACACCCATGACGATCCCCAACGTCTTCGCTGCCTTTTTCTCCTTGGCGAATTTGGCGAGTTTTCGGGACAAGGAAAAGTTCTTGCCGAGATGTTGCTTGTTGTTTATTCGGGTGGAGGGGACGCGAGCGAGGCCGTTGTTGTGAATGGCGGTTAGGGGTTCCTCCATATCCTGCAGGTCCTCGGGGGTACTGGAGGCGGTGCGAAAGAGGTGTCTGGCGTCGGTGTTGGTGGCGCCACCGCGATGGATCCTCAGGGTGAGCTCGAGCTCGCCCGAGGCCATCATAACTTGTTTCGTGCCGAGCTTGAGGCTCCTCGTCTGTATGACGGCGGCCCGGTATATCCTGTAGTACGTGTAGACCATGACGAAGAGGGGCAAATAAAAGCTGATGGTCGAGGAGAATATGAGGTATCCGAGATGATCGGTGAAGGGGCATTTGTCCTTGGGAACTTCCTCGGTCCTTACGGCGCGCCACCAGGCGATCGCCGGGAAGGATATCGCGCTCGAGCATATCCAGACAACGGCGATCAGCGTGAAAGCGCGTCTGCGGCTCATTCTCGTTGGATAAGTGAAGGGATCGGTTATGGCCCAGTAGCGATCGAGGCTGATGACGCAGAGATTGAGGATGGACGCGGTGGAGAAGAGAACGTCGAGGGACCGCCAGACGTCGCACCAGTCGGTCGTGAAGAGCCAACGGTTCTCCAGTACCTCGTATATCGCGCTGAACGGCATCACGACCAGACCGACCAGGCAATCGGCAAACGCCAACGACGTTATGAAGTAATTCGTCGCTGTGTGGAGATAGCGCTCGCGAAATACCGCCAGGATCACCAGCATGTTCCCGAAGACCGTCACCATTGAGAAGAGGAGCAACAGCGCGGCCAGACACGCACGATCACCGGCCAAGTTCCAAAACTTGCCCGAAGTCTCGTTTCCACTTTGATAGCTCACGTTGTAGTAAGATCTGTTAAAGTCCCGCTCCAGCAACGAAGTCTCGTCCCAATTGAGGAGATAGATGGCGCTTTCGTTGATCGACATGTTCGGGCCTAAACCCAAACAGATCCACGCCGGTTTCTCCCTTCGACCTGGCACTCTCCTTGGATTTTCGCGATTACCTTCCAGCCGTTTCGTCGTCTCTTCGATCGCGTTAATCGACCACCTCGATCAATCGGCTTCCTCTTTCTCAGGGTCCTTGACGAGCCGCGGCGAGTCGCGTCAGGCCGTCTCGTTCGAAGCCTCGTTTCCGCTCTGGGAGCCTCTCTCGTTCCTATTCTCCGGAACGCCTCTCGATTTCTTCGATTCGGTGCAACCGGCCATTGCTAGGACCTCTCCCCGAAACGTCGATTGATCCCGAGGTTACGGAAAAATTCCAAACTCGCGATGGCGTCGTCTCATCGAGCTTTGGGTAATCGTCCTCCTCCCCCCCCCCCCCCCCCCCCCCCCCCCCCCCCCCTCCGATCGAGCTTGGCCAGGCCAAATGTAATTCAGCCGGTAAATTCGTGGCTCCTTGAATAATGGTGACGGAAGAGCGAGAGGGTGGAGCGTTGACACGACTATTGGGTTGGCTCACTGTTCCAGGGAAACTGAAGGCGCGCCATTATTTTCGTTGAATCCGGAGCGTTCTCGCCGAGGACGCCATTAATTAACCGGGAAAATTGCATTTGAGGTGGGCCTGGACAACTGGCGCATTCACTGTAAACCACTCTGCCTCCCTCCCCCTCCCGCACTCCGGTTAACCTCTTCCCTCAAACCGAGTATTTCCAGCTTCCGAATAGATGCAACGTACAGCCGGGAGTGGTGGACCGTACGAGACATTCCGCGTCCAAAGCCACGCAGATTATTCAGGGTGCAAAGTAGAACGGATCCGCAATGGCAGTCGTTTATTCGTCATTTTCATTGTAATTTTCTCCGTCTTTCCTCCCCACACAAACACACACTTTGAGGACCGACGTTTAAAGAAAATTTCATTCACACCGTAAGGGCACTTTGGTTCCTTTCTTGATGTCTATATCACTCTCGAGGCTGATCCGATTTCTGCGACGCAAGATCTTTCACGTCCGACAATGGACGATTTTTTTTCGCTCCAAGTGTCCGTTGCGAGACTCGCGGTACTCCAGTTGCGCGTCCAATTGTACTCCATCTGCAACAACGAAGATTGAGAAAGGCTTTCGTTATTCGTATCCGGTCGAGAAGTTTACTTTGAGTCTTGAAATACGAAAAAAAATACTATTTCTAACGCTCCTTCGTATGTCCTTTAACGAGCCTTTCACTATGAGCCCAGCCATTGCATTTTCTCGCGTTCCCAGAGCCCCTTCGGAGAAGTGGTCAAAGTCAATTGTTATCTCGCGCACCGGAGTGTTCCGTTTGCTTCCGGAAACTCGTGTCGGCATACGGGCGGCGTGCCTTGACCGAGTTTCCGTTCTGTCATCATCGGGAATTCCGCACAACCGCCTGCGGCCAAGTAGTCGGCCGGCAATCCAGCCATTTCATTATTTCGCCTTGTCCCGAGACTACTCACAAGGAACATCACTTTGGTGTCCGCCTTCCATTTTGTTCAAACACATGTATATGGTGGATCATCAAAAAACTATTAGATACGATTTTTTTTATTGCTGGAAAAATGATTCCAACGGGTGCAACGACCCCGTGGATCGAAGCATATCGAGCATCCCACTGATTTCAGTGAAACAGGAACGAAAATTCTTCTCATTCGATACGATCGGAAATCCACTGTGGGTACATTGAAGAAAGAACAAAATCTAAACGATTAACCATCCTTTTTTATCTCTCACCCCACATTTAACCCGATTTTTGGCAGAATTTTTGCCAAATGTTTGCCAATGTTTCGAGAAAAACAACTGGTGAATTCGTATTCAGGCGTTTGATAACGCATCGATGTGGATTAAAAAATATATATATATATTAACTGTCCAATTTTTCGTCCAAGCATTGGCTATCGCACGAAAAATCGATACAATTCGCCTTTTGAATTTTGAACGTGTTGACGAGCAGCACGTTGCTCGGCTCGAGAACGGAGAAATGTATATTTCGATAGGTATCGACGCAAGGAAGCGCGACGGAGGGAACATTTAGTCGAGTATCATTGGCACAGGGATAATCCAGGAGGATGACCGAACTTGTACAATTGGATGAAAAGTCGAATCAATTAACATGACCAAACGAGCTCGTAAATACGAGACTCATCCCCTTACCGCCGCTTTCACCATTGTTGACAAAAACTTTACAACCGAGTGCGTTAAATTTCGCGATGCTTCGTGTCCCGTGGAGCACCGAGAACAATGCCGAAATTGCAAAATTATAAACGCACTTGAGTGTGGGGAGTGAAGAGAGAAAGAGAACACGTAACACGTGGGGGGAAAGTACTGAACGTTGGGGGCCGGGGCAGATACAAAAGTTTTTTCATTGTTTTGGTCGTGCGTCGGAAGTTACCGTCCGTTACCAACGAATGTAACACGGGCGAGTGTAGTGGTAGCGAGCGTAATAAAACGAGAAGGGTTGGGTGATCGATCCCAAAAAAGCTTGCACGTTTATATGGGAGAATCGTATAATCGACCGACAGCAGGCTACGGGCGAATGGGTCCTTTTTTCACTGCAGTCGAGCCCCTCTCAGGCGCGTCGGGGAAAACCCCTTCGATTTCCAACGAAGCACACGCATGGCGTAACAATTTTCCACAGAACTTTCCAAACTGCGAATAAAAAATTTATCGAGCAGCCTCGATGGATTGCATTCGTTCCAACGTTTGACGAGATAACTCACACAAACTTGATTCTCAAAATGATGCAGCGAATGTGTAGTGAATTCCAGACGAGCAGATAATCCTACCTAGCTGGAATTCCCCGATGAAAATTTCGTGCCATTGAGCGTTGCGAAGTTACCTGGTTATGGTAAAATTCCAAAAGTGGTAGGCGCACGGTAGACCCCAGTCGACGATCCCACCCAGGACTATCGTCATCATTCGGTGGTATTTAGCGTTGCGCGGTTACCTCCTGGTGAAATATCGAAAATGGCAACGAAGGCGCGGGAAGCCCTGACCCATCGAAGGCGGAGCCAAAACCAGCGGTGTGCCTGGCTATCTGTGTGACTACCTTTTCCCGGAGCCATGTAGGGAAAGTCGCGCTGAAACGACAGCCGTTTGTCGTTTTCGTGTCCGGCTGAGTTGCTCGTCTCGATGACACGCGAAGGGATTAACGACGACCACCTGCAAACGGTCCGTGTGTCTTTGATGGACTCGGAGATTTTCATCGTACCAAATTAGTCCGCAACGCATCGATCGTTGAATGATCTCCGGCTCTTTCTCATCCGCAACGTCTTCCCAAACAATCCCAAATAAATCCAAATGGACCCAAAAATACCCATATCGGAGGATAATCATTGGCTTCATTGATGAGCAACAAACTCACGTTCCCCGTTGAGGTCGCCAAAGTGCGAGACAACCTGCCTGCCGCAATCAAAGCTATAAGAGTATCAATCATCACGCGCGCGTGTGTGTGGATGCGTGCATATGCACCCTGATCATACTGATCACAGGTTGCACATGGACCCCCGACCTCCCTTTGCCATCGATTCTACACACGTGCGGGGCATACGACGAATAACTTTGTGCCTGAGCAGTGCAGTAATGCGAGTGTACATGACATCGAAATGCGCAAATACGGTACGTGACCAGCCCTTGATGTCGAGCCTGTCACCAGTTCCGCCAATTTCTCACAGGAGAACGACGTGTAGAGGGGGGAGAGCGGGGGGGGGGGGGGGGCGTCGCTAGGCCTCGCGAGATTGTTCGATCGAAATGGCACTGGGAGTCGTGCGTTGGGATTTGCATGAGAATTGGAAACGTGACGATGATGGGACGTCTGAGATTTCTATGCCGATCAGGATAATCGATCCGCTACCTTCCGTTCGACTGTAATCCACTTTGGCAAGTTCGAATGACGCTGCCGAATTTGAGCAATCGTGTCAAGTGTCCGCAAACATACCCGAGGGTGCGGCAGGGGGCGACGATCCAACAAGGTAACCCCCTGATGTGTGCCACACCCCCGGAAGCCTCGGGCTTCCGAGAAAAGGGCTACTCGTTGCAGCGCTGCTCGAACCAACCGCGGCTGAATGCGTGTTTATCGCGAGGTGACGATAACCGAGGTGTTGGGCCAACGGGCATCGTCGGCTTGCTCCGATCGACCGAGACGACATCAATGTAAAACACACCGACATCTTTGCACTCCGGTGCAACGGCGCTCGAAGCGAGGAAGTTTTTCAACGCGCCTCGCGCGAGACGCTCCCATCCCTTTCGAGGTAAGTACCTATTTCCGGTAGATCAGGACAAGAATCGATCCCAAAAACGATGTGCATGGAAAACTGGAATTTCGCCCGAGACCGAGCTCCGCACACGTTCAATGGAAATCGATTTGTGAGCTCTTTTAAGATTCCTCCAAGGGCGCATCGTCCTTGGCACGGGGCTGAGTGGTGCGCATCGCTCGGAAGAGTCTGCGAAACTACCAAGTACTTTTTTTCACCGATGGCGCTGTCGACGATCTTGATTTATGGCCACCTTCTTCATTTTTTACACCCACGGGGGTAATCGTGTCAATGTTGGATGCACCTATACGGAACGTGGAAGCTCATCGGACGCGAGTTTTTCCTCGGTCTCGATCGTGCTGACGTCAGATTTCAAACTGTCAACGACACGCCACCAAGGATTTTATAGTCAAATTCGATAGAAGCCCCGAGGACCGGGATGTCATCGCACCGAGAACACTTTCGACGTGAAATCGTATCGAGTCCGCCGGGTTGGCACGCAGCGAAAATAAATCACAAAACGTGTTGAACAAAGGACAAAACGTGATGTTTGCCCGTGTCGGCTGATGCCCATTTGCGGAGCCGATAACGATGTTCTTTTCGCGACATCGGTGGGGACGAGTGTCGGTGTATTTGTTTGGATGTGCGCGTGATACTTTCTCTACGTTGTTTAGGGATATAGCGGAGAAACGATAAGGAGAGAGAAAAAAAAAAAAAGAATGGATGGCTGTGCGAGCCGGGAGGAAAGGAGGGTGGAAGAAGAGCCCGAGGGCGACAGGGAACCAAGCAACATGACCATCGGATCTAGACGCGTTCAGCCGTAAAACGTGATCAAATAATAACCTCACGGAGCCCCAGGTCGAGCGTACCACCCCTAAAGATGGATAGAGGGAGAAAGGGATTGGGAGGGAGGGTGAAGAGGCTACGCCGGGTTACCGAAGTAGGGTGGGTGGCAATGTGATTGAATGTACAAAGTCTGCTACACCACTGATCTCCATCCCCCACCAATGGGGTTAGTTGGTCAACTCGTTGGTTCAACACCGACGCGGAATTTTTTGCGGATCAACGTCATCTGCCTACGGCGGATATACGTAAAAGGAGAAAAAAAAAATCTCACGCGAGCGAGAAGCATTTTGTCGCGTATGAAGGACGCAGTAGCGTTTTGGTCATCGATAGCCGAGCGACCTCTTCCATTGTTGTCCTTAATGGACTGTCCGAAAATGACGTAATTCAACGATGGCGTACTTGGAGAAGCGGAGGTTCGTCGTATACTGATATGCACTTGGTAACCTAGGCACGTATACATCTGTGTTAGTGAACCACACCCCCTGAGGTGTCCCGTTATTGTTCCCGCGCCATCTCCGCACTACACCGTTATGATACACGACGAGGTACAGGGAGAGCAACTAATTTGCGCGAGACCGGCGGCGTCCTGACCTGGCGCCTCGAAATTCACATGGATTACGAAAGCCCGCTTGATGAAGAAATAGACGAGTTGCTTGAACCGAGGAAAATCTTGCCGGCCAAAGGAAAACTGTTGGAAAGATAGGGCCAATTGGTAGTTAGGATCAAGTGGAATCACGAAGACGAATGCAAATCAAATTTGTGACTTCCGCCTAGTGCTGCGATATAGACAAGAATCCATTCACGTTTTTCCCCAATTTTTGCGCCATCAGCGTTTATTGCGCGCGCGCGCGCGCGCGCGCGCGTCTCAAGACCACTCAGCCCTCATTTGCCGTTAGCTTACTTCCTGATCTTGTCGCAATTCCCTCCGGTACATTTGCTCGGCCCCCATTCGTTTTTGTTGCCGACTCTCGCATATGTGACCCTCATCTCGAGGTTATTACGGGACAGAGCTGTTCGGCCGTTATCGGTGAGTTGTGTCGCCCCCTTAAGTCCGAAGGAATATTGCAACTGTTTTTTTTGTTTGCCCCTCGCTGTACCGAGTTTATTTGAGTTTGCCCAGCGTTGAGAGGCAAGAGGACACGGCGAACGAGGCTTTTTTTTCGTTTTTTGCGGTGCACGAGGTTTCTTTCCATTTGTGATTTCACTGTAAGGCAGAGCTTTGTCACACCTGTTGCGTGCTGCCGAGAGGTGAAAAGCTTTCGCCATTGTATATATCGGAGCCTGTTGTGTCGCGAGCCCCGGAACAGCGAGAGGATAGCCTCTCTCGATGACCCAATCGCAATACGTCGCAATTTCATGCAGGGATGATATTCCTAGTCTTCGATAGACTGCAGCGCGAATTGGGATTCGGCGAGATGGAGGTATCGATCGTCCCGTAATGTCTTCAGGTAGGAAATGGATATCTGTATTTGATGGCGTCAACGTTGATCGGCATCACCCTCACGGAGCTCTCTGCTGAGCTCCGTCTTGGCCCGTTGTCCATTCCAAAGAAACCATATCAAAGGGGCCTCTGATATTCCGCGTGAAAGATGATGATCGGGGATAAAACGATGGGATCAATTTTAGTGTCTTGAGGTAGAAAATGGCTCTCTGGCTTTGCCGTCGTCAAGTTGGATCTGCAACGCCCTCGTATAACTTTGCTGAGCTCGGCCTTGTCATATTGTCCATTACAAAGAAACCCAATCGAGGAAGACTCGAGTATTCCGCGTGAGAGACGATGGGATTGATTTTAACGCGGCCAGTCAAGAAATGGATCCCCAAATGACCGTTTTCATCCTCATGAGGATCCAAAATACACTTCCATCGGGATTTACCGTTCGTTGGCACTTGCGGGGAGCGTCGCGCTGTGGCGGGGGATTGCTACGGGAGAGCTGACGTTTCCTCGAGTCATTCAGTAGAGTCACACCCCCCGCGAAGGCCACGAATCCATGAAGAAGAAAAAAAAAGCAATATCCTACATCTTTGGCTGACAGGGGGTGGATTTTGCGTGGCTGGTACACCCAAGCGTAGACTCGGTGCACCGATTGTGCAGATCCTGCGAGGTTGGCCATAAGCATTCTTGTGAGCGCAACATGTAAGCCAGCCATAAATAGTAGCCGCCCTGACTCGCTCTACTGCTCGCGGAAAAATACTATAAATATCCAACGCTCAGCAAGGCCGTCTAGGCGAGCTGCCCTCCCCCGTCCTCTCGCTCGCCTCGTACACCCACAATCGCACAACCGGCAACTACCGTGCACCCACGTTCCAAGCTTTCCTTCGCCTGTGTGACCTTAAAAACTTGTGGCTATTGCTTCACGGAACTGTGTCCTTTCCCGTTGAGTGATCCGTTAACTGCCATATCGTGCGAGCGCCATCGGGAACAAACAGGACTCTAAACAAACTGGAACGAATACATATCTGGCTCCGATGAGCTGTTTGCGTAACCGGGAAATCCGGGATTCCGACAGCTCGTTCTCCAAAGTTTGAACTCCTGAGGTCCCGAAGGTCATGGACTCGGACAGTTTGTTTTTTCTTTTTTCGAGGCTGGACCCGTGGAAGTCATCGATTGTTGCAGTACGGCCTTTTCGAGTCCCGCAAGTCCTGGATTCCTGGAGTATGATCTTTCCGAGGCTAGTTTCATGGAAGTCATGGATTCCTGCAGTTAATTCTTCTGGAGTATACACTTCTGGAAATTCTGGAATTCATCGATTCCTGCAGTTTATCATTGATGCAGGGCAAACCGTTTGAGATACATCGCATCGTTGTCCAAGTCCGTATACTTTAATTTGAGCATTTCCCCTTGTTTCGGGACGTTTCCTGCAGTAAAGTTACGCGCTCCGGAAAAAGTCCAGGAACATTGCTGGCCAGTCGAGTACTGTGTTTGACGCAAATCCGGACAACGGCTAGTTACCAGCATTAGCCGTTGGTGGAGAATTAATACTGCAATCACATAAATGGAAAATACGTTGGTTGCTCTGTGACCAGAGAGGGAGAGCGAATTCTTCATCGGTTCGAACCCACCATAGCGAGGAATAACGAAATTTAAATGACAATTATTGCGTTGTCCGCTTGACTTGGCGAAATGCGGACGGGCACCCACGTTGCATTGAAAAGCTCCGATAATTGCGAGCTCGAACGATTAATTTGGTGACTCTGAGGGACCCGAACGTAGGCAAGTATAATCCCCAAAAATTAATTCCCTAGGTACTCTCTTAGTTAACTACCAATGCCACGAACAATATATTTATATATATCAAGTGTACGAATAACAATATTTATTAAACAAAATATAATTTTGTACACATGTGTCCGTAAGCATCTGTATAAATATACAGTCCGAATCGTGCCAAGGGAATAAATTCGAAACGGTCGAACGGACAATGTGACCGGAGAGTTAACCCAAATTCGGGGGGCTGACCGTGTGCCAACAGACTGCCCCCGATGGCTCTCTTTGGAGATAATGCTGCAACCTTGCTCTCCTTTAACTCTTTGCCTCTCATTGCGCAACGTGCATCATCCACCGCCCCCTTTCTTCGATATGACATCGGGATATTTCAGCGACAACTATAAAACTCTCCGCCTCAAGGGATCCTCTTCTCATATGAGAAGAATATTAATATTTGGAATTTAATTATTTTAATGCGTATATAAAAATGCTGTCATTCAGTTTGAATCGATGTTTTTTCCGTACTTTGACAATAAATTGTGTATATGTTTATGCATACTATATATATATATATATATATATATATATTGATATCATAATGATATATTAACATGTCAGCATAGGGAAATTTAATGCGGTATTTAATAACATGAATATTAAATTATTCAGTGTTAATTTATTCGTTGTTTTTTCACGCACCTTAACGATCGTTCGCTACTCCTGCAATCATTCCTGGTTGAGGCACAAGAATTACGGCAAGGAGTTTGAAACTTTGAGATGTGGACAAACGGCACACAGGAGAGTTAATTTTTGGAGAAAAAAAATGAAGATTGATAGCCCAATGATTTGTATCGGGTTTTGAGATCATATATTTCCCGTCCGAAGCGTTTTCATGATTAATATGAAGTTACGAACGTTCGCGCGCGGTCACTTTTTTTTTCTTTCCACTCTCGTTTATTCTATTCCGTTTCTTCACCCTTCCTCGATCGATCCTCCTACTCTGTGTCCTCGCATTCTCTCTCTCTCTCTCTCTCTCTCTCTCTCTCTCTCTTTCTTGCAAAGAGCGGGTCTATTCTCCGGGGCATATTTCTTTCCCCAAGGAGATTTATTTTCTCGCTCACGACTTCTTTAACTTCTTGACAGTCTTCTTGGCGAAGTCTTCGCGGCGCTGCCACAACCCCGCAACTCTCCAGGGAACACTTGTTCTTCAATACGAGGAGGGAGATTCGGTGAGGGGCCAGGGGGGCGGGGGGTGTATTCTTAACCTCAAACGCGAGCCCCTCTTCTCTTTCCAATACTTTTTATCTTCTAGCGGTTGTGTTTTGTATAGCGGTTATCACGGTTATGTCAGCTCATCCATCGATGGACCAATTCCCCCAACGAGTTGACCAGAGTACTTTTTTGTTTTTTTTGCCAAACTTATTATTTTACATTGAACGCAATAATTATACTGGCCAACAACGATTTTGACCTATAATAGTACCGGAAAGTTCTTAACAAATTGTTTAAACAAATTATACTTCAAGAAATAATTGTTGAAACAAAAAATTCTTCACAGCAAATAGAACACTCGTTTTTCCAAACCGTGTCTGAATTTTCCCAGAATTATTCGCCTCTTTTGAATATCCCTTTTCGAATTTTTTTGAAGTCCAAATTTGCAAAAATCGATCGTTCAATCACTCCTCTTGTCGAGTTCCTCGGCAGTCGTGAAGGAAGAGGAGGGTGGCGGGCTGCACTTCTCCACGCCTTACGAACGTACAAATCACGAGATTATGATCTTCCCTACGAACATTCCTGCGCGAAGCCTTAAAAATGAACAAACGACCAGAAAACTGCGTACCACGAGCTGAAAACTCGTTCACTCTTTCATTTGCATTTCACCATTCGTATATTATTCCCCGAGTGCTTTTCCAATTCCCCCTCGACCAACCACTGCCCCCCCCCCCCCCCCCCCCGCCCTCATCTATAACCCTTTACGAATTCAATTTCCCCGGGAATCCACCGGATGTAAAACAGTCAAGTCGAGGGGCTATCCCCGGGCTTCGAAGTCGTTTTGAGTACGGCACGAAGAACCCGAAGAATTTCCGATTTCGCGTGTGCATTGCCTTCCTTCGCACGCCGTGCAGCCCTCACCCTTTTATTTCACGTATGAAGTGCACACAGGAGCAGCGCAGCGACCAACTCTGCACCCCATAGTCTTTAAATTCGCAATATCGCTCGAGAGCCTCCGAGATATCCTTTCGCACCCTCTCGCCGGCCAGATCTTTTTCCCTCGCTTTTGCGTCTTCGCTTCTTGCCAACCTTCTTCCTCTTCTTCTTCCTCTGAGGCTCTTTTTCGTATTCCTATCGCCCTCTCTCTTTCTTTCTCTCTTCACCAGTTTTCTCTCACGTTGGCGAAAGCCATTTCATCTCGATTCTACCAACAGCAGAGAAAAATATTCCCGGACACTGCAACGAGGAGACTGGTTGGAGAGAGACACGGAAGGTGAAAATCGACGTATATATATTTATAGAGAAGTGACTTGAAGACTTCGGGAGGACTGTCCCCGAAACAGCCAGGTAGTGCTGATAGCCCACATTACATCATTATAACGGGTTTAAAATATCCTCTGACGATCTATATGTAGGATGTGTATATAGCCGAGGACGAGGTGAGAGCTGATGGGGTAGCGCCTCGAACGATGATATAAAAGCGGCATAGCACAACGCGGCAATAACCCCTTCCGAACGTTTTTATCATCCTCGGGCATTTTTCAAAGGTGCCTCGATATAGGTGTGTGTATATACGTAGGTATATAAGCGAAGGCACCTCATCGCACGAAGATGACAACGGCTCCATTGATATCACATCGCGTTTATGTTGATTTTCACCTAAAACTATAATGGGCACTGTGCAAATAACTGTAGAGCTTCGTACTCTGTACTTGCGGGGCTGTCATCTTCAGCAGTCCGTAAATATATATATATATATATATATCCATATGGTGTAAGGTCCGGGAGGTTTGGAGCAGAAATTTCTTTTCACCAGCTGAACGAGCTATGGAACGTATAGCATTTCCGGTCGAACAAATACGGAAAACGCGCATTGGATCCGGAAAGCTTTCAAAAAAGTCTCGAGTTCGGTATTCCCATATATATATATATATATATATATATAGTCTTTGGGGCTCTACGTAGACGAGGATTTAATGCACATTGCTACAGTACGAAGCTGTTGATTCGATACGGTGGATTCGTACATGTTTCTTTTTTTTTCAATTGTTTCTCTACCTCTCTTTCTCTTTGTAGAATTTTTGTTTTACTTCTTTAAATTGGTGGTTCTCTAGATTCGACGTGCACGGACAGGGCAAAGAACTTGAGAGAGGAAGTGAGAGAGAGAATGGAGAAAAATAATGGACAAAAGTGGTAAATGGCAGCTATCGCGGAGGTATACAGGATCGCTCGATTTACCTCGAGTGACGTGAAAATCTGCTCGAGTCGTACGATACGCGAACTCGGCTTCGAGAGAGCTCGACTAACGACGGATTACATCGACACCCGATTTCTCGGCGTGGCCCACCACCGTGCGATGGTTGACACGGGGCTGATGGCCGAGGGGAGTAAAGAATGCTCGATAACAAATGTCCTCGAAATTCATTGTATCCAATAACATATCTTTTTCATTTTTCATTCGAAACAGTCGGTTTCTTTAAATATTAACAACTTGATTGATTATCAATATTTTCCAATGAAAAAAAAGTCGAAACTTGGCAAGAATATGTATTAATTGTGTGTAAAATTTCGACAACGTCATCCCCATACGCTCGTTAGGGAAAATATTAAAAATAGACCTATTTTTAGCACTCGAAGTTTACGCAGACCCGTTGATTAAAAAAAAAAAAGCTGTCTCGAGAGAAAATTGAATGGGCAATGCTTATACTGAATTTGGCCGAACTCAAGCAAAATTAACATTTTTATTTTCCAAAAATACGTAGAGAAGAAAAAAAAAGAGTTCCTCCCCCACTGACCATCATCCCTGCAAAGCTAATGCTCCGTTCAACCAACTTATTTGACAAAATTAACATTTTTATTACGAAAAAAAAAAAACGAGAAAAACTTTTCCCAATTATCTCGTGACGGAAATTTTACCCGAAGGGAACGATTAAAATTCTTCTAGGGCAACTAAACATTACCCTCCCCTCCCTGGCCCCTATACCTGTCCCCAATCATTATCAAATCCTTAAAGGCACGTGACTCGCGACTTCTTTTTCCAGTCCCTTAAGGTCGCACGTCGGCAACGTCTATGCCGACGAGAAAAAAAAAAATCATCGCAAAGTTCGCCCGCTCTTCTCCACCCTCATTCTCACGGGAATAATACCAACGGTGGCGTGGGGGTTGGAGGTGAGCGAAGAGAGGCGTTGAGACACACAGAGTACAAAAAAGGAACGGTAAAAAATTCTTTAATCTAGACGTTAACTTCCAGTAATAGATAATCCAGGTTTTCTGAGGATATGTACGAACCACTGCTTCCCTTATTAATTCACTTTGACAAAGCCCCAAACGAGCTCGAGCTGTCATCAACCATGATATCCCTTTCTCTCTCTCTCTCTCTCTTCCTCTCTGATGTGTTTCTTTCTTATATGGCGGCTGACATTCATCTGTGACACAGTTGTGAAACTCATCAAAGACTCATCATGTAAATGCCCCGACCCTCCGGAGCTCTTCCACCCCCGGTCTTACTATCTCTCTCTCTCTCTCTCTCTCTCTCTCTCTCTCTCTCTCTCTCTCTCTCTCTCTCTCTCTCTCTCCTATGTATTAAAATGTGTATCGGTTTATTTTATATTTTCTTCTATATATCATGAAATCAACAAAATAATATAAATAACATGATAGCAACAAGTTTTATTTTGTATCAAATTTTACTCATTTACAGTTTCTTATCGTATCTAGCATATTTTGTCATGTCTTCTGTATTCGTTAATGATTTTTTGTATATTTATGTTTTTTTCTTCGTTTTTTATGTACGTGATTTCACAATGGTTGCTGTGATTTCGTGTGATTGACTTGCTAGAGAGTTGTGATAGGCAATAATAAACTAGACAATAAGTATGAATCCAACAATCTATCAATCTGTCTCTCTGCTTCTCTCTCTCTCTCTCTCTTGTTGCCTCCCTCTTTTATTCGTCCTCTCCTCTACTCCTTCTGGGCTGTTCCTCTCTCTAACTTTTCTCCCCCCGTCTGTCGCTCTCTCTCTCTCTCTCTCTCTCTCTCTCTCTCTCTCTCTTCTCTCTCTCTCTCTCTCTCTCTCTCTTTGCCAATTTCTTTCTCTCTCTAACGATTTCTCGGTCGTGAGCAGCCGCTGTTCACGGTACCACATGTGTACATGGGTACGACAGCGTATAGCTGCGCTCGCGAGCGTGTCCCGTAACGCATTTACGATAGTCATCACCGACACTTCGAAAAGCCCCTGATGCCTTTTACACGTATACCTACGTACACGACATATATTTATAACCCTTTCGCATGGGGACTAATAATGCGGGATTTGCGGAGACATATAAAAGCGATCGCCGTATATCGATCGTATCGAATTCACCATTTTTCATTGGTCTTTGTGAGTTGCCAACTATCAAGGGCGCCCGAACGTTTTACCGACGAATATCAAGTGGCACTGATTACTTTTCCCTTTTATTTTCATTTTAGACGCGGAGATGTCCAATTAAAGTTCCACTTCCAAGTTTCAAATTCCACTGCATCGTACTCGGGAACTTTAGAATATATTAAAATCCAAGGTGCCCAAACTTGGCAAGACCGTGAATCTGAGAATTTTAACGTCAATTAAGTCAGTTGACGAATCTGTAAAAATATTCATTATTGTTATCATTAATTAAATATATACAATCATAAAGGTCCACTACGAAGAAGTTTGTCTCTTCTTTATAATAAATTGGTATCTTTTAACATTCATCGTTAAAAGGCTCGTTCATTCTTTATTGGGCCTTCAAACGAATGCCGCATCGAATGAGCTTTTGTGTAACCGATCTGAGCGAAGAGTAAAGTCAGGCGCCAGACACGAATAACGTGCATAACAGTAACGTAGGTAGGTACCTACGCGATAGAAGTGATATAAAAGCATTACCTTTGTTTCTTCTTCCCATAGTGCGTTCTCCAACGAATCGGGAGAGAACCACAACGGGTCTCTCATTATTCTGACATTTTGCCTTATTCGTTATTATTATTATTATTATGGTTATTATTATTATTATTGCGAAAAAGCAGGAATTAATCTTTTGATCGTTGATCGATTCGACGTGGCAACGAATCAAACCAGATTTCGCTTAATATTCATAACACTCGGTTTATTAATAATTTGTTATACACTGCATACACATTGTTTAGCAATCTAATTAAATTACGGCGAATAATTAATTCGTCATTTGATATATGTTTCGGATTTATAGAATCGGGCGAAATTTATCGTATGAACAATTGACTGATTAGCCTCTTCGTTTATCGCTTCGATGACTTTCTCGTTACTCTATCGCAATTAATTAATGAGCACTGGACAGCCGTGTCGTTGACACTTTTTTTTTAACGCCGAATTACACGATCCTAATTCACTCGCAAATTCATCCGCTTGTTGCATCTTCCGTTGTTTCTTTTTTTTTTCAATCACACCGTTTTTCGATATTCTTGTTATAAATATCGACCGTTTACTTTATCTCGTGAAATATTAGGTGACAAATTGACGAATTTTTTCTTTTTTTCTCACTATTTTTTTCTTTCTGGTTCATTAATCACGAAAACATGGATGAGTCACAGTTGCTCCGGTCTCTGTAAAATATCCCTATACTGATCGCGAGAAAACAAAAAATACAATGATAACAAAATAATAGTCATTGAACGAATTTATCGTAATCGTTTGCCACCCAGGCTCTTCACTTTTTTTTTACAATATCCGGCAAAGTATTCATGTCTCTGGCTTAATAGCTCAAAAATGTAGCAGAGCCCCCCCCCCCCCCTCCTCCCTCCCTCCCTCCCTCGCGTCGACCCGGATATTTACGTGTGAACTGTCAAAGCTTGGTGAGAAAAAAGAAAACGTGACAGCGGAACGAGCGTCGAAGGGGTGGAGGGAAGGGAGGAGGAAAAAAAACGAATAATTTTCTTGTGATTGAAGAGAAGCGATTTAATTAAAAAGAGAGAACGCAGAAAAAGTCGATTCTGCACGGGTGGCCCGGATAATACGCAATTATTTCACGATTTAGAGAGCACGGGATGCTTCTTTTGAGAGTGGAAGAGAGAGAGAGAGAGAGAGAGAGAGAGAGAGAGAGAGAGAGAGAGAGAGAGAGAGAGAGAGAGAGAGAAAGAGCGAGGAAGAGAAAATAGGGAAAGGGAAGTGCGAAGAAAAGAGAGGAAGAGAGAGAGAACGAATCTTTCTAGCTGTAATTGCGATTACATGGTGAAAAAAATTATATCAAGCGGAACATCATTAATTAAAGATTATTCAATTTTCATCTCGTCATTATTTTTTTTTCTCTCACTCTCACTCTTTACTTCCTGGTCCGTGGATACACTCGCACACAGGCACTTATATATATATGATAATATTAATAACAATAATAACCTTCAATATAAATTAAAAATGTATTCTAATTTTCAAATAATAATAATAAAAATCTTATACACAATAATAAAAAAAAGTCTCCGCTTCCGGGAATTAAATGTTGACATTCCTTCGTGTTGGAGATCGATATCAGCTGGTGGTTCGGGAATGCCTCGAAAGGTGACGAGGGTCACCAGCTCCTCTCGAGAAAGGGCTATGTGTCAAAGCTTCTTTGTAAATTTTTTTTTCCCTGTAATATTGTATCGGGCTCACACGACCGCGTACCTGACGGAGGGTGAAAAAAAAGCAAAATAAAAGAACATCTGGAGCACTTTTGTCATACTTCGATCCACCCCCCCCCCCCCCCCCCCCCCGCCCCCGCCCCCCAAGCGCACCTGTTTCCTTTGCCGGCAAACAAATGGCGCCCTTATTACGGGCCACGATTAGCCATACACGACACGCCAGGACTGTCGGGAGGAAAAAAGATAATGATTAATTGAAAATTCCTGCGTCCGAGGCTGGAGAAGAAAAATATCACTGGAGCCGGGAGAAATATCGTCAAACAATAATAATCCCGACGATGCTTAACGACAAATATATTTAAAAAT
Source organism: Ophion ventricosus (assembly GCA_963932345.1). Lineage (NCBI taxonomy): Eukaryota > Metazoa > Arthropoda > Insecta > Hymenoptera > Ichneumonidae > Ophion > Ophion ventricosus. The sequence goes on from OZ010719.1 coordinate 27,427,870, forward strand.
GTAGAATCAGAACAAACCCAAACAATTTATGTAGACATTACAATAACGACAAATATAATAAATAAAAATAATAAAAATTAATAAATTATGAAGGTCCCAAAGTCGCGCGAGTATCTCGTCATATTTCTTCATCTCCATTTGATTTCTTTTTTTTTATCCGCTATAATTGATTCTACCGAGGATGGTGCGAGTCTTGAGAAAGGGCTCGAAGGAGCACGGGGGACGGGGGCGTTAGGAAAAAAGTTTTGGGTCAACGGTTTTCCTTGTTCCGGATGAGCGGAGCAACCTGCGGACGGCGCCGAGGGGGAAGAGTGCAAAAGGAGAGTCTCTCTTCAATGCTTCGCAACTTTTTTAATCGTGGAACGGAAAACTTGAGTGTAGTCTCAAACCCATGCGACCCTCCCCCAAGCCCTGTTTTCTTGGGGACTAGGCGGTTTCTTCTCCTTCGATGATTTCAAATATCCTGAGAACGAGAGAGAGAGAGACAGAGAGAGCGAGCTTTCCTTTGAGAGAGCGTAAGAGCGTGACGGCTTTACCACGTTCAAAGGGGAACACCAGCTGTCATCCTAATTAACGGAAGTCCCGATTGGCACAAGGATGGACCTGAGATGAATGCGAATCACGATGAGAGAGGAAAGAGGGGGAGGGGGGTTCGGAGACGAGAATTAATAAAGAAACTCTGAATGTTATCTGCAGACCTCGTGAGTTTTTTTGGGTTTGTTTGGGTTGCAGAGAGCACTGACCGTGCTCTCTCGATTCCTTCGAGTAGAAATATATAGTAAGTGAAAGGACGCGGAGATCCCAACCGCGCGATTTCACCTTGATCAGTCCAAATTGGCTCCTTAATACCCTGATTAGGAGGCTGAAGTTCAGGCGACCGAGTATCACTCGGATAAACGAAAGGATCACGAGGACCCTGAGACGCATGGCCAGAATTCTGCGGTTGAAAGGGGCGTTCGGGGGTAGACGGTGGAGGGGCGCCTCTGCAAAGGACACTCAAGGAACAAGAAGAAACTCTCGCACATGAGAAAAGGATCTTATTCTGCGCTTCTCCAAGTAAGAGGAGGTGTACCGCTCGGTGAAACTTTTGGTTCTGTCTCGGTGAAACTTTTGGTTCTCTCTATAACGCGAATTATGCGGAGCGGAAAACGTGCGCTCGATCGATAAGACTCGCGTTCATCTTTCCCTGTATTAATCTATTAGACATTTTGCAACCCAATCTCCGACTACGATTAGCGAGATTCGACGAAAAGCGTGACCTGACGAGAAGTCACCGAGGAGATAAAAGAAAATGAAATGCACAGGTCATATTTAGGTTTTTTACTATTAGTATTGAGTTATAAAGTTGCTCAATAATAATTCTCATGATGGTAATTATAGGGGTTATTATTGTTATTATTATTATATATATATTTTTTTTATCATCATCATAATGATAATAATAATAATAATCATGATAATTGTAGTTACAAGGATTATAATAATGTATGTATTTATTTATCACCACCATCATCATCATTGCTTCATTATTACTATTACTGTGGTTGTTTCGTTTCATCAGAGTCGTTACCAAATAGATGCATAAAAGCCGCTCGCTCTCTTTCATCCCCTAATTTTTATACTATAATCGCTGAATGAAAGACAAATAAGCTCGTATCGAGCTATATATATGTGTGTGTGAGCTATGTGTGCATATATATGGATATATATATATGTATATATATCGAAGCTCATTTGCCTTTCAAGTAAATACGGATGGGGATAAAATGAGATTAACAGCTCGTGATACTTCTGCCGGAGCTTGCGAAGGTCTGGCATTCGGGGAGGGGAGGCTGGGGTTGCGGCAAGTGATCGGTGATACACGTTTAATTATCAGTGAGAATAATAGCTTGATATTACATTAATGAAGGAAGCACCAAAATAATAGGTACGTGGTCTTGGCGCGCTTCCGATGACGACACAATAATGCATAACGAGTCTCCCATACGCGTGTACGACAAATCTCCTCTCCTCCTCCCTCGCCGCAATTTTCAATTATTAATTTTCACGCGGTACGAATAAATATCGCGGCGCTGTACTCTCACCGATGAAAAAGGAAATTGTTATTAATCTCGCACACTTGCGTGTGCGAGTAGTTGGGCACCGAAAAAAAAAAAAAACAAAAAAAAGAAAGGGACTGGTATAGGTTGGATCGATTAGATAAACCACCGGATTTAACTATTTCGTCAGGGCACCGTGATACATTCTATTTGGACGCGTTATCGTATTTCACAAATTCAAGTACTTTCCGATAAATATCGTGGGGAGTAGGCGCGGCGGAAGGGAGGCGGAAGGCCGATAGGGCAATAGAGAGATCGACGATTCGACGCAAAATTGGACAAGGGAAGATTGCACGAAACTCTAATTAATATAAAAGGTCAGCTGATCTTATCGTAAAACTGCTCCTACATGGCCGAGTGAAAAAAATATACACGTACGTATCTATATCTCGCATGTGCGTGTGTGTGTGTGTGTGCATTATATATATGTATATAGTTAGCGATGCCTTCTTACTGTCATCCAAATTCAATCTAGTGATATTATATTCACAATATAAAAAATAGATAAATATTCATATATACATATATATATATATATATATATATATATATATATATATGTATATAAATCTTACCATATTTTTAATATTTTGTGTCTATAGATAGACACGAGTATTGATTCCCTTGCCGCTCCCCACCGATCCTCCTCAATGTATTCGACAGTGTTAATATTCAACTACCGCGGGGTAGCAGCGAATTTATTTGGGTCTGCTCGGATTGTTTTGGTCGCCTCAAGAAAGCTTTTGATTTTTTACTTACTTCCTCGGCCCACCCTCCGATAAAATAACGTATTCCCATAGGCTTTTTCCAGACAATGGGATTCCAGCGCATCGAGGAGAAGCATGGAAAACAATGATTAACGCGGAACCCCTCAATTTTCGAAGGATTACAGCTTTCGTTGACGAATCGAGTGATCGAAGAAGAAGAAGAAGAAGAAGAAGGGGTGGAGGAGGATTGGAGTAATCGCGAGGAGTTGGACGATGCTCGGGAGACAAAATCTCGACGCTGTTATCCACTACGTACGGGGCTTGGAGTGGCCCGGGGGAGCGATTCTGAGATTACCGCACGACGCCGAAAATCGGGGTTAGTGTGGCGCGATGGGTAGAAGGGGGGCGGGGGAGAAAGCGTGTGTGCGTAAAATTCCAGTTCGGCGGGTTGGTGGGGTCGAGAGTCGGTGGGAAAAATGTGCGTCGCGGTATCAACGACTGTTTACGAGATTTGCCCGGACGGAAAAGCCGCCCCCGCTCGGTGGCGGCCGATATGGAGCGAAAGGGGTGGAAAAAAGAGAGGTCTTCGCGAGGCCTTCCGGACGGAAGGTCGGGCTCGCAGTAGAGTGTGGAATTTAGCTGGATTCGGGGGTGGAAAGGAAGGGGTTGAAGGGAAGAAGGGACGGGGAGGGATTATTTTGCTGGCTGTAAGGTTCGCTGCTGTCGAGCGTCACCCCTCGTACACGAGACTCGTTTGTCATGTACAGGCCAGTTTCGGGGGACGTTTCACCCCATTCGTACATCGTCGTACTCCGCAGGGCTCATTTCCCGAATCGGGATAACACTGAGCATGTTCCGAGGGGAGTTTCGAGCACGATTTATTTCCCTTTCGCGGCCTCGTTACGAGCGTGCTTACTTTTTGCGATCGAATAAACTCGAGGATGCCCGGGGGGAGAGCTTGGACACATTTTTTTCCAATTAGCTCGACTCACGGAGCGGGGATTCGAAGGGTTGACGACTTTTTTTTCCGGATCCTCGGAAACCCGTGAGAATTTTTTTCATTGGGAGGGTGACAAAAAAAACTCATGATTATTCATGGACGAATGTTTGGAAAATCGCATTGGCGATTTACAGGATTTTTTTGTCGATACGTTGTGTTTTTGGTATACGAGGGAGTATCGATATTTAGAGGGGAGATGGTGGCTCGAGGGGGGGGGGGTCGAATTTCAAGGCGATTTAAAAAATCGACGGGATTCAACGATCCGATGGGATGCTTCTCGTGCCGGGAAAGCCACGCTATTGGGCTGGGAGCCAACAGTTTTCACTTTGATCGTCAATCGAACGGTATGTGGAAATGTCGAGCGTGGAAAAAAATCGGCACCCGCGGAACTCGTCCGCTCGGATCGTCGTAGCCTCCAGCTAGTTGCAAAAATTAACCATAAACAGCTGATTGTTTACGAGCGGCGAAATAAATGTAAAATTCAGCCTCACTCCGAGGCCAAAAAAGGCAAAAATTTCCTCTTACTTTGAGCCAAAAAAATCCACCCTCTTTTTCGAGGCCAAAAAAAAATGGCAAAAAAAATGTTAACTTCAATCCAAATGTTACGTTTAATGTTTCCCTTTTCTTATTTTTCTCCCACGAAACTTTTGCTTTGTTTTCACTCGCAACTGGTGGAATCGTCATTATCGGAAATTCCAAATGGAAGACTATTCGGGACAAAAGGATCTTGGACAACAAGAATGAAAGAAAACATCGAGAACGCAACGCAGCTGCTTTTTACAATACAGAGCTCTTGCACACAATGCTCTTAGTCTTATGTTTTATTTGAAAAAATAAAATATAAGAAAATCCTCCAGAACGCAGGAGAAATATTGATTCTGCTGTATTTTGAGAAATTTCCTACTGGATCTTCGTGTCTTCGGTCGGAATGCGATGGAAGATTCTTACTCCGTATTAACGTAATTTCTTATATTTTTTTTTTTTCAACATAATTTCACGTCCTCGATCCCATCAAAATATTTCACAAATACATATCAAATAATAATTGACAATGAGAAATCCGAAATCTCGAGAGAACAATAAAGTCACCTACGTCCACTAATGGCGCAATAAAAAACAAAACAAACAAAACTAACGCAACTAATTTACAAAAAGAAACGAGACTCAGGAATAAATGTAATGCATATCGAAGAATAACACGAAACAGGACAACTATCAAAATATTCGTCACGATAAACCAATGCCAAAAACATTGAAAGATGAAACAAAACAAAAAAGATTTAAATCAATTCTCAATGAGAATTGGGTTAACGTCGACTTTTAATTCACATCCGTCGACCTCGTAGTCGTACGCACTTGTGACGAATTAAATAAAATCGTCAATTTTTCATTTTTACTGTCACAACGAGGAACGGGTTGAAAAAGAAATAATCAAAAAAAGGCGGAAGCTTGGTACTTAAACGTGCACCGACAGCAACGTACACACACACACACACAAATATGTATATATATGTGTGTGTGCGTGTGTGTGTGTGTGTGTGTGTGTGCGCGCGTATAACTAATACCGGCGAACGGTGACGTATTTTCTCGCGGAATGTCCGATCGCGCCCTGGGTGTAAGTTGAGAGCTTTGGAGGAGGCGGGAGTTTCGCGGTTTGATAGAGACTGCCGCCGCGTGGCTGCAAAAGCTCCTCGTAGTTTTGCGAGCGCGCGCTTGCGCCCTTTCTATCTATATACGCTTTTCGGCGCGCGCTCCAACTATTCCCGCCATATCTATACATATATATGTATACACATATATACGCGCGCGACGACGCATCGTCCAGCTCTATCCGCGGCCTCTCTTTTTCTCTCTGTCTCTCTCGCTCGCGCGCTCTCTCACATATTCCGTGCACCTTAGATCTTTATGTACATATGCATGTACCTCGTGTGTATCCGTATGTATATGCATATATATATATATATATATCTACACTTCGCGTATGTAGAATATTTTTTAATACCGTAAACCTATACGTGATTCGTTGAAAGTTTTTCAACAATTATCGGCGACATGGAATTCCATGCAAATGCAGATTGACACGATACCGAATCGGTCGTTTGGCGGTACAAGCTTCCCTCGATGGTGACAAAAGAAGGAAGAAGAGCCGCTCTTTTCGAGACCAAGTACACGAGGTTCGAACTTGTCGGTGGGATCGCGGCTTGTCCGTGCGTCAACAAAAGAAAAGTTTGTCGGAACTCCGACTCTCCCGCTTACCCTCTCTCTCCCTCTCCCAAGGATTATATACGCACTATCGGAACATGAATATTTAATCATCGAACTCGAATCGAAAATTTTACGAGGTTTCCGCGCCGGATGGTCAATCCCGCATGGGATTGAGAGCCCGACTATACGAGGGAAAGGAAAAAATAAAAATGAAAAACATCATTTACGATTTTTTTTGTAGCAACTTGGCCCGATATGGGATTGGGTGAGTAAAAAAATAAAAAAAAACAAACATAGAATGGCCATGAAAGATAGATTGGTATATTTACATGGTCCCATGACAAATATAACGGTCGTAATATAGGAGAATAAAAAAGAGTCGTATCGAACCACGTGTATATATATGCGGAAAGGTAAAATATATATTGTGACGGAATTTTTCCAGTGGAACGACGTCGAGCCCCACTAAACGGCACAAACACGAATCTTGAAAAAAAAAGAAAAGGAAAAATAGCCAGTTCGTTTGGGGTGCATCCGAGCAAGAATTGACCGGAAGTGCACTGGTAATTGAGAAACGTAGGTCGGTGGAGGAAGCTCGCGAGAGTATCGCGCTTGATGCACGCGACCACGCACACTTGACGAAAACTCGGATAAACGCACTCGATAACGCGACACGTAACATGCGCAAACGAGAATGAAACCGAGCGTGTGCGACGAAAAAAGAGTCGAGACAGGAGACGCGAGATTGAAGCGGAATTTTCGGAACAGCGACTCGAGGCATATCGTTTCTTCGAGATCTTTTCGCAATATTAAAATGTAAAGATGGAATTTGTCGATCGATAACTCCTGCCCTCGTACGCGAATCGCCTCGTTGCGCAATCGGTATCTTATAGAGAAACATTGCCGCGGTAGGTTTTGTGAAAAGAAGGCACTGAAACGCAACTGAAAATCGGTTTCGACGAGTCTTGGCCCGTTCTCCAGCACCTTTCCCACGAGACGCGCCATTATTCCACCCGGACCTCAGCGTCGAGCGCTAGCCTCTGTCGGGCGGCTCTACATGCTTCGAGCCATACTTACCCAGACGGATACGAACGCCCGAAACTTCAACCAAAGCCAACTTTACCGAAATCTCGTTATCGGTAAGCCGCGCAACTCTAAGCTGTAGCTGAGGTCGAACGAAAGGATCAGAGTATATACGGGAAGAAAATTGATCGGTAGCTAGAATCACGTCGCAATATATACACACGCGTGTCATATATATTTTTTTTAACTTTCCTATGTGCACGACCTTGCGAATTTCTCCGTACAACCCTTCCGAATTGAGCCCTTTCCTATTTTTCCCTTTTTCCAAACGGCGCTTGTTGGAAGAAAAAAGTCACACGACTCGAGCCCAATCGAGATAAAGTCTTTCACTCCGATATCCCTTCTCTCTGGATCTCATCCCTCACCGCTCATTCCACCCCCTTGATCTTAGATTGCTTAGCGGTAATTGATCGGTGGGGATTCACGTGGCTGCGAATCGGGCGAAACAGAATATTCCGCCGGCGCCGCCGCCGCCGCCGCTGCCGCCACCGCCGTCCTCGTCGTCTCGGCTCGCATTGATTCGATCGTCGTACTATACGCTTAGCGGGCTCCTCAGCGCTCTTCACAGCCCGTCGCCCGCGCACGCCACGATATCCTTCCTAACTGCTAAATATGTACGCGGGATGCGACGGCAAAGTTCGTACGTTGAGCGAAGGAAACGGCGAAGGAGGCGAACGTTGCGAGCAACGAAGACGAGCCAATTTCGCGCTCGTATTTGGGATACGAGGGATAACGATTGAGCTCGTTCTAAATATTATCGTTGAACATTTTTTCTCATTGTCATTACTATTCGTATTACTGTTGTTGCTGTTCCTAATGTCATTATAATAAGCATAATCACAATGACACTGATAATAATAATAATTATTATTATTATTGTTGCTCTCTGTGTCGTAAACAAAAAGTGAGGAGAAAAAGAGTTAGGGGAAAAAAAAGAAACAAAAGAAATACGAGGACGATAGGGTGAAAGAAGAGGGCAATGGAAGAGAAGAAAAATGAAGAAAAAAAAAAAAAAAAAAAGAAAGAAACACGTTGCCGATAATTCGAAACTCCGAATGCACGAGCGAATAATTTAAAAGGTTCATCTGTTTGTCGTCTTCTTTTCCAATTCTTCTCTCTTCTTCTTTTTTCTTCGTTTGACTTTCTCCGGGAAAGTTCGTAACGCCGTTAAATTGTCGAGGGCAAATCGCACACGTAAATCCTTGGTTTGTATCGCGATACTTGGAGAGAACAGGCCGGTGTAAAGAGCAGGAAGGATTCGAGCTGGGGTAGGAGTGGGGCCGGTGCGGAGGTAATTAATCGCCGAAGCTCATCGCGATTTATCGAGCACGCACGCTTGTACATCAATCGTCGTTTCAATTTATCGACTCTTACAACCCCCTCGGCCACCCCTTCATTTTTTCACTTTGCCCACGTGGACACTGACTTTGCCTCATGTTTTTCTCGTTTTATTCTTCTTATTCTTCAATTTAGTCCTTTTGCCTCCCATTCTTGTAAATTTATTTTCATTCCAGCAGCCCCCCGGAACGGGGGTTGAATGTCGCGGGTGGGACGATCGACTGTGTCTTCCGTCTTTCTTCTTTCCTCCGACTTTCGTGCGGCACGTTTAACGGCAAATACTCCGGGACTTGCCGGGCTCTCGTTTCACGGGGCAGATGGATAATCATCATAATTTTGCCACGTGCTGCAAAGAGAGCTTTTATCGTCGCGTTGGAACGGGTCAGGAAGAAAAATGCGGTAACAAAGGTGAGGAGGGAGGGGAGCGTGAAGAAATAAAAGCGGCGAAAGTTTGTGCGCGGAGTGCAAGGAACACGCCTCGCTGAAATACATTATTATTAGTATTATTGTTATTATTACTATTATTGATACTGAACGTTACATCGGTGATGGTGATGTCTTTGGCTTCTTCGTTGGAAATAAAGTAGCTGCAGTAATAACAAGTAACAGTGATATATTATCAACGTGACTGAACAGGTCAGCATAAGCTTCGCTCATCACTAGCACTTTTACTACATTTCATATTATTATTATTATCATTTCAGCAGTAAGGGTAGTAGGAAATTATTATTGCACCGATGTAACAGGACATGAGAAAAGTTTACGAGCACAGGCGAGTTATATCCTTGTGTATACGGAGAAGTTGCCCATACAGCAGGTATATAAGACAAATTAGGGAGTTTACGTTTGCGAATAGAAACTGTGCGTAACTCTCGAGGTCTGCGGCGGGTGAGGGCAGCTGAAGGAAGACACGCGGATCGAGTTCCGCGCCGGATATAGGGCGGCGCGTAACAGGCTCCTTCGTCGCGTTCGAGAAATTATTACACAACTGTCGGAGCATCATCCCCGAACGCGCGATTCTATCTATTGTCGTACAGGCTGTCTCGGATAAAGTGGCACAAGTTTGTATTTCGGAAAGTACGGATGACAATGAAAAATGTTTCTCAAATAAAAGTTGTTGAGTTCGAAGGGGGCAAAACAATGGCAATGCCAATTGAAGCTCAAATTTGTCGATTCGAGGTCAAATCTGACATTTTTAATCGCAACTTTTATTGTTTTTCCGTATATTCCTGTAGCTTGCCTCGAGTTGGGATAGCCGCGTCACGGTGTCAACGTTAACCAACGCCTACCGCGGTAATTCCAATACCGCGACGGTATTGCAACTTTCGCCTCTCGTAACTCAAAGAATACTCGTGAAAACAAAAATACTTATCCATAATATTTTGAGATAAGCTACGAGAATATACGATAAAAAATGTATGTGTGTGTGTCTGTATACATATATATATATATATATATATATATATATATATATATATATATATATATGCGGAAATAACTCGGCGAGCGGGAACCGTCTTAAGTAGTAACGGTAAGCAATTGGCCAGACATCCGTTCAGAGAAAAATCTCGCTTCCGATCGCAAAAAGCGTTGGGGCGCTCAACTCTGTTTTATTACTATATTTATTTTCTTATTTCTCGTAAACTCAAAATGATACTTTTCTTCTTGTGTTCATTGTATAAACTTTAAACGATATTGCTTCGATACGATATATCGTTTTTATGCTGCTGCGTCGATTTCTATTGTTTCATGCTTTAATGCTCCTTCCTTCGATTAATTTCCCATACAATTGTCGACTTTAGCTTGCTAAATGGTTGTCCACTTAATCCATCGTAACTCGAGGTATGTAATTACTCCACTCCCTTTTACGGAAATGTCTTAATCATTTTGCATTTTTTTATTTGCATCCTCATTTATCGCGCCTCTCTTTCTCTTGCTCGTTTCGTCTCGTCATCCTCTCCGTTATTTCCGACCCAAACCATCCATGAGGATTTTCGCGCGAAAAATATAACGAGCTGCGAAGAGACTCACCTCGACATCGCGTTTACCTCTTTATTTCAACCCTTCCGCAAAATTTTACCTCTCTCTCTCTCTCTCTCTCTCCCTTTATTTCTCACCGAGAAAAAAAGCAAGACAGTCGGACGAAAAATGTCAGTTGACTAGAATTTTGCCATTTAATAAATCTTCCGTTTACATCACCAGGCTTCGTATTTCTTTATACGAATTTCTTTGCCCTCGTGTTTTTCATTCCTTTCGTTTTTCAGGCTGGTCGATTCGCTCAAGTCGAGTCGCAGGCGGTGCGCGAATATCTGCCTCGGTGTCGGATTCCTCGTCTTCGCAGCAATCACCACCGAAACATTTGGATTCGCGATACGACGTGCAGGGAAGATTCCGCATCATCGCGGGGCACACTGCCGGAGAGCGTAGGTCGCGGCAAATTATTTATCGTTGTTATATTTCATGCCAGAGATAGTAGAAAAAATGTAAAATGATCATTATCGTAATATCATGACGTTACTATTATATTTTTATTTATCAATAGCATTACCAGTAACTGATTGATTATCGCTATTGATATAATTATTAACAATTGTATAATACGAGTTATAAAAATGTCCATGCAACAACTAATCATTTATTTCTATCATTATTATTACTTATAATTAGAACAATAATAATGATAACTGTTAATGATTATTAATTATTAGTGTCAGTCCTATTGGCGCTTGGATGTATACTATTGTCATTGTCAAGTAGGATAGCAAAGGGGGGAAAAGCAAAAGAAGGGTGGAAAAAATGCGAGGAAGGAATGTAATATGGCTCGCGAGTGATTGCGGAGTGACGTTAGACACGCGCGCACTGACCTCCCGTAGGTTGCGAATACGGCGCGACGAATCCCCGGGACATATTAATTGGATTGGCGAAACAATTGGTCGAATTGAAGCCGGCGCTCTCGGATGTGAACTGCAGCGGGGCAGTCGCACCAGCCGCTCCAACCAAGCCATCGTTGTTGCAGTGCGTGTAGAGCTTTCTTGGCTGGGCCGCTGAGCACGATTGATCGAGCACCGCTCCCCGAGCCTTGCCTCTTGCTTCCTCCTCGCGTTTCATTCCACAAGAAGACGAAATCAATTTGGCTCTCTCGCAGCATCCTCCTCCGCAACAGGCTTTGCTGTTGCTCCTCGCCTCACTCTCGTATTCTCCCGCTACACCGACACTCCTCCCAGGCCTATACGTGCCACCCGTTTAAAACAGTACCCACCGCAAACGTCGAGTGCGCCTCGAAATATCTCTGGAGGGATGCATCTTGGAAAGAAGTCTTTCCAACCAAACTTTCAGGACTTTCGAGCAACACAAATTATGTCGTCGGATATTTTTTATTTCCTCGCTATTTTCAACCCTTCTCTCAAGGTCAAATTTAGTTTTTTTAATGGCAACCTGTGTTTTTTATTCCAGAATCATTTTTTCCCTAGCACCATGGACAAAACTTTGTCTGAAATCTCTTTCGTTCTTTCCCCTCAATTTTTCAAGATACCTTAAATGCAACAAACAAATCTTTTGTACTAATTTTTTTGTGCGTCCACCTGATTAAGTATTCGAGGGATCTCAAAAAATTCAGAACAAACGGAAAAACCTCCCAGACAAGAGAGTTATATATTTTGTTGCGAAAGAAATTATTCGGAAATAAAAAAAGATTAGTTCCCAGTTAAAAATACTAAAGTTGATCTTGAAAAAACCTTGAAAATTGCCATTAGGTAAAAAAAAATAATCTACGCCGTTATTTTTCTTCGCGACGTGGCAAAAGGATCGCAATAATTACCCGAGAAAGATATCACTATACAGTACTATGAACGGCGTTGAATAAGAGTGTCAGATAAGAATAAATGCTCGCGAAGAGAGAAGGGTGGGATGGAGAGAAACGGAGTCTTTTCTGTCCAAGTCTCTCATTCGATTTGTCTGTGTGCGTACGTGTCCTTCTCTCTCTCTCTCTCTCTCTCTCTCTCTCTCTCTCTCTCTCTCTCTCTCTCTCTCTCTCTCTCTCTCCACGATGCCGCCCTGCGATCCTAACCCCGAGAGATTCTATTACCGATAAGCTTACCGAGTTCGAGCTAAGACCGGAGCTTTTTCTTGCACTCGGTGGCCCGCTATCATTCCGGTCTCCATTCGAGCGACCGCTGACCTGAAAATTTGCGAAAAAATTAACAAAATAAAAAAATTATTATTTCCAACCTGTATTGCATACGTACACGCCCATAGGTTGCTTTATATTTCATAAGCCAGCTGGATTTTTCGGATAAGTTTTCACGTATATATATATATTAATTCAATAAAGATCAAAATGAAAGTAAATAATTAAATCTGGAAATTAATATAAAATTGTCTAGAATAGAATTGTCTCGAATATTAATAGAAAGAGTTAAATAGACATTGTTTTACCTGCAATGATCACACATGATATTTCTTTATTCTTCCTCTTCGTAGAATAGAGCAATTTTTGAGATTGTATTAAATCAAAAAGGAATTTTGAAAATTGGCCCAATGTCATTTCCTATTTTGCAATCAATAGCAATTAATTGATCTTGGACAGCTGTTGTTTCGTTTGTTTCGTTTTATTTTATTTTTTTCGTTACTGAAATTCCCTAACGATAACCTAAAAAGTCATTCCACCCGTGTACTCGTCTCATCGCGCACCTGACATCCGTCAAATACCTAACTGTCGGCCGTTTATTTGGGCATCACGTGGTGTGATTTCTAGAATTTATCTCATCCCGTCGCTTGAGCTGTCGTGCCGCTCGACAATAATTCGATTGCAACTGGGGTTTCCGTCAAACAGGCTCGACACGCAGGCATCCTACATTTCTCCAATTTCTTCTTCCTTCGACACGCTGACGTTGCGCCTTCCAATTTCACATTGAAATTCGTCGTTTAACGATTCGAATACATTATTTAGGAATTTGCCGAAATTTCTAGTTTTTTTTTATATGCACCTACATATATGTCGTGTGCTGAAGAAATTATTTAAAAATTCGACGTTTTTTCGGTTTTATTTCACCGCCCCCGAGAATTCATCATTTATTTTATTCCGTCGTTATACATTAAATGTAAAACTCGTATTTTCTGGTGTATTTGATTCATTATTTTTGTAATTTTTTTTTCTCCAGTCTTTGGATGTTTTTTTTTCGAAGCCGAGAGATTTTATTTCGCCAGGCTTTGACCCTTGGTTTTCCTCTTTTCACCCTTTCCGTTCTCCTTGTATCCATATCCCTCGTTGTCCTTCTTGTCCTTTAAATCAATGCAGGCGCAAGACTGACAGCAGTTGCCGGTACTTTCTTTTGCCCTTAAATGTATAAATATATATTTTTTTATATACATATATGTGTATCGGCTCTTCAGATCCTTTGATCTTATTCAGTCTTTCCACTTCTCATTAACTTGATGGCCCAATATTTTTTAATTTAAAAAAGTGTGTGTTTAAAATATCGGCCTTTTTGCTGCCTAGTTACAGCTGCCTGCTCTGTCGCTTAATAAAATTGGCAAATTAAGCGCGCAGCCGTGCGACAATAACGACAATATTTGTTTATTTGATTTTCCCCCTCCGCATACCGATTATGTCGCTGAATTTATTTCTATCCCCGGCTTAATAATTCTATACGTCAACGGCATCCCCGAGACCTATAATCGATTACCCACTTCATAACACTATTTGGGCGCGCAGCAACTTTTCTTCGCCGCCCCTCTCGTGCTCGTTGGTGCGCCGCCACCACCGGTGCAGCAGCTACCGCTTTCCTCCCTCATCGTTACGGCGCAGCACTTTGAGGAAAAGCATCCACCCGACCCGCCCTCCACCTCTTTCCCTCTGTGCACATTTATTCGGGTTTAGCCGTTAATCCTTTGCCGTTCTTTTCAATTACGGAGTATTAATAAATTAATTAATTAATCTATGTGTATATATACATATATATACACACAACAATTTTGCGACTCAGCCAGATCGGTGAGGCAGAGAAAAATTACAGGAATTAGTGTAGTAGAATTCTTTTTTCCAGATTTTATTTTAGCACGCAGACGTTCAATATCCGCAACATTGACTTTTATCATTTTTTTTCTTTTTTATATTTGATATTTGTAATTGATTATTGATATCTTACGTATACACACACTATATGTACTACTAAACTCAGCGAATAATACATTAATGAATATTCAATGTAAAGCTAAGCGGTACAATTTTGTAATATCGTATTTTTTAAATTTCAATGTTTTCGTGCTAAAAAAAATATATGGAAATAAAACATTTTCCCGACACATGTTTAAAGGTTTTGGTTTTGTTTTGCTTATCACATTTTCTCTTCGAAATTTACGCTATGAGTATCGGAGCAGTGAGCAGGCAGCCGTTTCGACGTACGTTTCACGTAACTCTCTTTCATTCCCGCTAATTAGCAAATTGTCTCGGTAGATTTTATTTTTTGTGCGTTTGCTCACTTTTTGCTGCAGCGCCCATCGGAGTCCCTTTCCCGCTCCTTTTCCCTTCTCTCCTCCTCCTCCTTCTTATCACCACTGCCAAAGAGAAGAAAGAATAAAACAAGTTTTGAGTTTTTTTTTTTCATTTTACGAGTGATTTTGGGAAATGGAGAAAAAAAATCAAATGAATCGAGGGAAACGCGACTTTGGTTCTTCTTACGCACTTTTCACATCGGCAGGTTACCTGTCCACCGTAGCCCTTCTGACCGGTCACTTTTCTGCAATTTACCAAATTCGACGTTCAACGAAGAAAAAAAACGCTAAGACCGCAAGTCACCTAATTGGAGTGATACTCACGCGCAATGATCACACATGACGACGAGGACGATGTAGACGCGCGATTAAACTTTTGACAAAATCAAGCTCTCCTATTTCTTAGCTTATATCGGTGCTTTTCGTAACTTTGCGGCAAATTTTTTCTCACGGGAATAACTTTTTTCGATGGATTTTTATGTTTTTTTTTTTTTTTCGATAATTAAAATTCAGCCGAAAGTTGCGAATGATTTTGCCGAGGCTGTGAAACTTTGTTGACTGGAACGATGGTTGCCATGGTTTTGCGAGTTTTATTTGTCTTACGACCAGTGTGGCCTGTTTTCCTCCTACTCGATTTTATTGCTCGCCCCTTTTTGGATTACCGATTTATTTATATATTCTCTTCAAATATAATCATAATAATTGAATTTAATTAAGCACTTATTACGGATATAAATTTACATATTTTTTTTATAAAATGTTGTAAAAAATTATTATCTACATTTGAATGCGTAATACATTTAAAAATATGTATATAATTGATTGATTAAATTGAAGTATTATGAATATATGCTGAAAAGTATTAAAAAATATTTAATAAGTTTAAATAAAAAATTTCATATATTTATTTATGATCATATCTCACCTGAATGAAAAGCGTAGCGTCGATAATTCGAATATCCTTCCATTATTGCAACTGCGCTTTTTCTCGGTTAGTTGGAGACGAAGTAATTTTGCTGGTCCACCAATTCGTATGTATAGTATGATTTTTTATTTTTCCAACGTTTCCTCTTATCCGGTGTATGAAACGTGCCTTTTTCCGAAGACACCACTCGCAGTTCCACGAGCGACGACGAAAGAGCCAAAAGTAATCATGCCAAAGCACGACGAGCTGCGCTCGCTCAACTTGGAAAGATTGAACTTGGAAAAAAATATCTTGCGAAAAAGCTGAACGATAAAAATGGCTGAGAAACATTGCGAAAGATGGTCAGTGCAAGGGCGGGGGGGCCAAGATTCAAGCACCAAAGTTCAATATTGTCCGAGGGCCGTACCGTCCGCCAGTTCAAACTGTTCGAGAGCTGCGATATAAACGTCTCTCTACAGGGTCTCTCGTTTTAATCGTGTCACACAGCTATTCAGAAGAGGCCAACAGATCGGAGAAAAAATTGGAAATATTTCGGAAAATCAGCAGTTTCGTTAGGCGTGAAGAATTTTTTGTTTCCGTGACTCGTTTGAACAATTTTTTCATAACTTTTCAGCATTATTATTGTTCCAAGTCAATGTTCCTAAGGTCCTCCGTGTGTCGAATTTTTTAGAGATTTTTCTCTCATCGCCAAGAACCGAAGATCCGGTCGAATATAATTTGTTGGCTGGGATTGGACATATACGGGGTGTCCTATTTTAATCGACGGACTCGAATATCTTCAAAACTATTGACGCTGCAAAAATATGTTTCCAACGAAAGTTTCATGCTTTGGGGAGGCAAATTATCCAACGTGATTAAGTTGTTCCTATATGGCCGCGTAGAGGGCGTACGGGGTTTGTTTTTTAATTATAAAAAAAAAAAATACAATCGTATGATTGCAGCTCGTTATTTCCTGCACAAAAATACTGCATTGATTTATCCCTCCTATGTCCCCTACGCGTTGATACGGGAAGAAAACAAACCACACCGGATAACGCTCATACCGAAGGCATTTCACTTTTGCCGAAAACCGATTTCCGTATCTCGATACTCTATTGGTTCCATTTACACGAGGCACTCTGTATATTTCTTTCATTTGGTGACTCACAAGTGGTCCTAATATTTCTGCCAAAAAAACTCTCCTTTTCTCGACAGCCCCCCCCCCCCCCCCCCCCCCCATTAAATCTAATTAAATAGAAAAAGCAAAAGAACAGACAACCATACGAGTTTTATTCCTTCTCACAGACTCGCAATTCATTCTTTGGCTGGTTCGTAAAGAAAAAAGAAAAAGCTCCACACTCGTCCCGAAGAAACAAAGAGGGGCTGGAAAAAAGGTCACGCGAATGGAAAAAAGGGCAGACAGAGCCATGGAATTGCCCGTGAATATCGGCGATGTTATTTCACGATTTATCCACTCGTGTGTATTACGAATACGAGCATCACTGATCCAAAGACAAAAGCGATAAAAATTCGTAGAACAGTAAAACGTCCAGGGACCTGAAGGTGAAAAAACCATATTTTCGAAGCTCGAAGCTTACGCAGAGCCCGCAATAATAATTATTATAACAGTAATAATAATAGTGAAAATGTCGCAAAAGACGATTGTACTTGTATTTTTGTACAAGAACTTGTACTTGTATTTTTATATATATATATATATATTTATACCTACTATTTATTGACATGACACGCAATAGGAGCTGAAATCGATAAAAAATGAGGTAAAGCAAAAAAATACAGTACACAGACTTCATTATTTCATTTGTACCGCGCAATTCTTGTTTGTTTTGATTTTTGTAATTTATAAATAATGAAAAATTAAATTCTTAAAATTATGAAAATAATTTTTTTTTAATCGCTCAACGATATGCCAGTGAAAGGGGGGAATGAGTAATGTGTCGACACTAGCGTCGTCTCTCTGTGTTCGTTGGTGAAAAGGCTTTGTGCCGAAAAAGCAGGTCGTTTTGTATTACCTTCTCGTTCTTATCGTTGAAAAAGCGATTAGGGTCAATTGAGTACGCAGCAAGGGAGAGAGAGAGAGAGAGAGAGAGAGAGAGAGAGAGAGAGAGAGAGCGAGGGGGGGGGGGAGAACTCATCGGCCTGGCACTCTCAATCGGCGCGAGTGCATCCTCATCTCAATATCTGTGTATCGGAAGACCTTTGAGTTTAGTGCCGCACTAGAATTTCTTCGGCCGAAAAAGTCGCATTATATTATAAAAGAAAATACAACGAATCTTGAAGACCTCCAAGGATCAACAGCGTATATTTTTTTGTTTCCGTGGTCGATAAAATGCCAGCGAAATGATCGCAGCCGGCATATTAGAATCAACGTAATTTCTTCAGCGATTTTGGACGAAGAGAGAGAGAGAGCGAATTTATCGTGCGAGAATTATATCGGGACACCGGGCGAGTGGGAGAGGGGCGGAAGGGTGCGAACACGTCGTTGGAGAACAGCCAGTTCCAGGCTGTGACGCCATATCTGCTTTTTTATCGGATATACGCGCGCCACACCGCCTATATATATATACATACGCGTACCTGTATGCATAACGTGTTCGCGAACCTTCAACTATATACTTGTGCAAAGATAGAAAGCCGATAAACGATCCCTCTATCCATGATCGCACACTCCTCTCGAGAAAACTGCCTCTCTACTCGGCGCCACTTCTTTCTTCGCTCGAACGTTTTTTTTTTTTCTTTCTCGCGCCTCCTTCCTTTCCTTGCGAATTATTGGCACCTTTTTCGTTTTTTCCTGAGTCCGCAAGGAATGCACTCTCGAAAGGTTGCGGATTTAAATGGCTGCCGTAACGATCGAGTGCTTTTCTCAAACGGCGCGTGAATCAGGAGCAAGGTTCAACGTCACTATTGAGAAGATTGGAAAGCTGTAAATGAGAGATTTCATACTTAATCGCCCAATAACTTGATACAACAGTTAAAAAATCTCGGAAAAATCCATGAATACTTGGATGCATAGCTATACATTGAACGGGGTGAAAAGATCATCATCTTCTTTCCACGAAGCCATACGTTGCCATATTCTTATCTCAAATAAATGTACTGCATGATTACTGTACAAAATGAGGATACATGTTTTGTCATTTGAACACATGTGAACACGTTCACATGTGTTGGAATTACCTCGCCACACACACGCACACATATATATATATACCGTTTCGTTTAGCGAGGGCGAGAGGGCACGCTGTGGTTTATTGCACGTACCTCGGTGCAATCTCGCACACACTGACAATTTTCCCGTAACAAAACGGAAGAGGCAACGAGCGCCCTCGACTCCGCTCGCGGTCTCGTATAACGCCTCTTCCCGTCTTATCTCCCTTTAAATCTCGCCGCCGGGTTAAACTTTTGAGAAACGACGCGCGGGATATAACTATTCGGTGAGAATATTAAACAGAGACCCTTCTCTCATTGCTGCTAGGATATTTTCGTTTTTTTTTTTTTTTCATCCTCGCGCTCGAACACGATTGTGCAAATAGGAAGGAGAGAGAGAGAGAGAGAGAGAGAGAGAGAGAGAGAGAGAGAGAGAGAGAAAGAGGTGTTTCGTTGGGCAATCTCGCGCAGACACAAACTAACGCGGTACTTTTGCTTATTTTTTTGTTGCCTCGAAGGAGCGTGAAATCTCGTATCCGCAATAAGACGAGACATCCCAATGAAACCTGTATTCGATGTACTTTTGTTCCAATCGGCCAAAACAAAATGGTTGTTGCATCTCTTGGCTACTTGGCGGATGTGAAGCTTTGATTGATAATGAGAAACGCTCGTCTTCTTGTTCTCGCTCACTCTTGGTGTAGGCTTATTTTTCTCACCGAGTCCTCTCGATGTGTCGCTAAGATGAGACTATCCTCTCGATGTAATCGGTGAGATAACCGTATCCTCTCGATGTTTCTGTAAGACGACCGATCCAAGCTGCCTTCTCGCGGCGGCTATCGAACGAGCCGGTGCGTTACGGGCGCTGCCGGCTGTCCCCTTTCAAGAGGAACTTGAAAATATATCTCGAGAAAGGAGGCCCCGATCGATAATATTATCAAACGAAAGTTGCACGACTCCGCGTGCCAATTACGATCCTTCCCTTTTCAACATTGCCGGGCCAGACGACAAGCTCTTGGTGAAAAATATATGTAGGCGGGGAGAAAACTAGTTCCGCGTCAAGGAAACAAGCTAATATTGTCGGTAAGTTGAAAATTGCCGGAGTTGCCCAATACCTCATATGTATATTTACAATTGAGGAAATACGCTTTTTTTTTCTCCGTTTCATATAGACTCGCAGGACTTGAAAGAATTTACTTTATTTCATAAATTTGCCGAGTATTTTCGAGCGCGATCTGAGTTGCGATAAAAGCAGGCAAGAGCAAGCAGCAACGCTATATTCTCGAAAACGATTTTTCCTTTTCTCTTTCTATCTATCTCTGCTCCTCCGTCACACCAAGTTGATTCTCCGCCCGCGCGCGCGCGCGCGCGATAATAAAGTCACGATACGTTTCTGTAGACTCTCATGAGAAAATCCCAGCCTAAATCTCTCCTCGAGCCGCGCCGCCGGTCTCCGCCTCTCGCGCGATCGTTCGGCTAACGTTAATAAATTTATTTCCGACTCGGTGAGTCTCCCGGGATTCCTTCGCTGTTCGGGGATTCCCCGGGATAACGCAGCTTCTTATTTTATTCGCTCCTGCTTACGCGCACGCCCTTCTGCCTTTTCCCTCGCCCCTCTCACACGAACGAGACACTCTTCAGTATCTGCAAAAAAACGGGCAAAAAAGAAAGAAAAAAATATATATATATATATATATATATATACGAAAATCGTCAAGTCCTGCAATATCGAAGGGGAATTGGGTATACGTGGGATAAAAGCTCTGTATTTTTTTTTCTCTTACCTGCGGCTGGTGTTTGAAGTAACATCGGACTATCTGGTAGGCCTTGTCGCATACGTTTTTGCTCGCTGAATCCCACAAATAATATCTTACACACGTTTATTACTTTCGTTTTTCCCACTCATTCGTATATTTGTTTGCATTTGTATGTTGCGAATAATGTCCATTTTATTTCATTGATATTTCATCTATCAATTATTTTCTTGATCAATTATTACGGTATGACGGCTCGATATATTATATTGTTCAGAATATTTCTTATCAATAAATATATTGAATAAATATAACACATACAACATTTATCAATGTTGATACTATCTATAAATAAATACATTATTTTGTGCTTTTCGTTATTTTAATTTTATATATTCATATAATTTGGTGTAGTTACTCAAATGGACACGCAGACACCCACACGAGCGCACACATATATAAATATATATATATATATATATATCGAAAAATATTATTTTTTCAAGCTTCACAATGTAACGTTTTATTTTTAATCACCAATATAACCAAAAAATGCCATTTATTGTGAAAATTTTTAAAAAAACTAAAAAAATCTTACGTAAATTTTGGCACTGCAAAAGTACTTTCTTCGATGATTCCTGGATGTCCGGTGGTAGATGACGAAGCGCCTTTTCGATATCGACATCGTCGTCAGCACCGATTATTCCATTCTTCATCATGAAGCATCGAAGATAACACTTGAGCTTCGGATCGTCCTGATTCAAGTTTCCGGCCTTGAGCTTCTTCAAAGCAGCTTGAGCAAAATATTCATAAATAAGACTGATTGTTTTGAAAATTCGAGTATTACATACGATGGTACATTTTGTCCATTTTTATTCAGTGTCAATAGCGTCGTTGGCAAAATTGCGTTTTGCGCTATTGGGGGAGGGATAAATAATTGAAATGCTCACACCAGGAAACGTTGGTTTGTTTTCTACAGTCTTTTCGTATGTCGGCTCGTATCGGTGTCTGAAAATAAAATGGAAAAATCGTTAGTTAACGAATTTAAATATTTTCTTTTGCCATTGAGGCAGAAAAGAAAATAGTTGGAAAAGTCGAAAAGTAAAATAATAAAGATATTATATAGAAACTGTTTCGATTGCTGATAAATTTATAGAACAATATCTCTTTTTTTGTTTATACTTTTTTGTTTGTTGAAGAAACAAACCCAAACAGACTCACCAGTGTTGCAAAAATGAGGAAAAGTCCAGGGACGAGGAAGAGCTCGAAATTCTTCATGATTGACGAGAGTTTCTTCGCGAGCGGATCGCGAGAGTGAAATAAAAATTCATATCCCCCGTTGAGCCAATTCGGGAAAGTAATTTGGCGAAACGTCCGGCCGAGGAGTACACAGCTCGCGCGAGTAGAAAATACATAATAAAAATCGCTCGGTACTTGATTGCCAACTAATGGCGAGCCTAATCGATCATGCGAGCTGTAAAAGTCGAGATTATCGTATATATGCGCGTATACTCGCGTGCAATTCTCACGGGGCAAATAAACATTCGACACTTTTACCAGCCGCACATTTGGAAAGTGCGGCCTTTTACCCTTAATCACGCGTCACTCTGTTATTAACGTTCCAAACTCAACTTACTCGATAAAATATTTTTTTCTTTTACCTTCTCGTATGCGAGACAGGAATTATTGATTTTCCTCTTTCTTTATAATAAAAACGATAATTGTTCTTTTTTTTCTGTGAGTATTATAATTTGTCGTGTAATTAGTGATTGGTCAATTTTTTTCCTTATGAAAAAATTAACAACGATTATTGAGTCATTTTTTTTTTCTCGCGTCGCTGATAAATTCAATCTTATTTAATTTTTCTTATTACCCGAACAAATGTAAAAAAATAAATAATTCGTTTATATTGTCATTAGTAAAAAAAAAACGCCGTCATTTCTTTAACTTTCGTTATAAGAATAATTGGTATTTTGAGAGAATGAAAAAGAGTTCTCTATTTTCGCGAGTTCTCTATTCTCTATTTTGCAATTTACTGATTATTCATGACAGCGCGAATAAGTGTTTTTTTTTTTTTTTTTTTCTCACGACTCGGTAGCGAAACGTCTCGTGGACACTTGGACGAGAGGAGAAAAATAATTGTCCCGTTAGAATCTGCATATTAACGAAGCAGTGCACGAGCCCCGAGATGCTAAAAATTCGGAAGGTACGGTAGACGGAGCACGGACACCTGCAGATATCCTCGCGATAACTTAGGGAATAACTCACACGAGTTGCCGCTCCCGCGATTTTTCCGATACAAATTACTCCGCGGCATCGTCTCCACATTATCTCGTTCGTATGTTCTTGAAAATTTCATGTTTTTTCGATCGAAAATTCGGGCCAAATCGGAACTTAATTTTTAGCGAAAAATTGTGTCCGTATTTTATTGTAGCGTGTACAGTAAATATTACCACAATGAATAAATGTGCAAATTAAATTTATAAAATACATAAATCTAACAATATATTGTACAGTAAAACTATTATTGTATAATGTTCGAAAAATATCCATAAATGTACTATCAAAGCTACTTACAAGGATTACTATATTACATTGTAAAATTAATCATTGTGTCGTACACAAGAAATGTCAACAATCAAAGAATTACTCAAAAAGTTATAAGAAAATAAGTTATTGACTGAAAATAATATTTTATCGTATACTAAAATACATAATTTTACCATGAACGAAAAAAAAATACTTTCGCTAAATTCAAACTTGTTAGCACTTGTCCCGAATGGATAATACCAAAATCGTAGGCTTGTTACTTTAATATTTAAGTTTGTTTGAGACCTTGAGTTTGTTTGGATCGTTAATCCGAAGTTAAATATGGTGTGAGGGAAGCTTGAAGTGAGATCGCAAAGAGGCGAAATTTTTGCTTCGTCGAACGGTGCAATGCGAATTGAGCGGAGAGCCAATTTCGTGTCATTCGAAAGGATCGAGTTCGCGCAATATTTCGCAATCCTTGCGAACCAATTTCAACTTTGCGACTTGTTTCCCCCCCCCCCCCCCCCTTTGTTTCGTTTTTCCGGCACTAATAACAAGCATCGGCAAAAGTTTCATCGTTTGCCACAAATCAGATTTGTCCCTATCGCGCTTCATCTACTCTCGTGTATGACAAAAGCTTCGATTAACTGAATTTCAATATTTCGATGTTCGCGGCCCTCCTGCCATCGCCCAGCGCGCTGCTCATTCCGTCAATCGAATGCTCCTCGATTATGAGCAAACAACGGCCTTTCTGAAATTGTTTTGGATGTGCATTCAGATGTATTACCAATTGAATTTAATCCGCGAGTCGTGATGTGATTTTTTTGTTATTTGTCACATTGTCGTAGGATATTTTGTCGTTGCATCGATGTGTGCTTCTATGGCACGTGCTTCGAAGGGCAACGCAGCTTGTCTGTAGACATTTGGGTGTTTTTTTTTTTTTTTTTTTTTTTTTTGACATTTTCAATCGAGAATTATTTATACGAAAGTTTTTTGGCTTTCGTTCGGATTTGTTTGTTTGTTTTATTCGTTGAAAAGTTTTTATCGCATTGTTTTATTGCGAGATACAAAATAAATGGCTATACACATACGTATAAAGATAAATTAATAATAATAAAAATGTGAGAACAAGTCATGAAGCTTGAGTGATCAATCGGTCTTCAACCAAGTGCCTTTGCTCTCGCTTCTCTCAAAAACGCATATGTACTTTATGAACGATCGTTCACAAGGATCATCAGCATCTGCGACATGAAACAAAAAAAAAAAAAAAAAACATTTCAACACAAAGAAATTCAATTTATAAGGTGCTTTTCTTGAATTTCGATTATGTACTGCGCGAGGTGAAGATTGGTTCTTACTCAGCTTGCTGCACTCTTCGATAAATTTATCCGCATCCTCCTTCGTAACTCCTTCCGGTCGTTTAGCGAGGGCGGTACCTTTCTGTATGAGACCGTCTTTCTCCTGCATCCGGGACGACGGATCAACATAATTGAAAAACTCGTGACCGGGACGTGAAATGTTACGAAAAATGGATGGGAAATATAACGGGAATTGTTGAGGAAACAGGAGCGTAATTGTCCGGGAAAGATTGGCAGATTTGACTTTTTTTTCACGAACGTTTTTCACCAGATAATGAGAGAACATAAATGAAAGTAAAAAAATAACAAACCACTCCAGCGAGCTCGGCCATGCATTTGACGTAGCACATTCCAGACTTGGAAGTTTTCTCTCTCGGATCCTCGCGCAATTCCTCGATCTGTTCCAGAGTCACTCCCGTCCTATCGATACACACTTTATTGTTAGCCGCCAGTTCACTCGACTCGCCGAGATCTACCGGTAACGACTAAAGTGCGTACACAGTGGAACGAAAAAAATACATTAATTTGCCATTGCGTTTATTCCCGCCGCGCGAGTGTTGCCAATATCGCTTCGATATTTTGCCAAAAATGAAGTTGGCAAACTTGTACCGCCGTTTCACGGCGTACCAACGTACCGTAACAGAGGCGACAAGGCACACGAACAGGCTAGCGAATTCTTTCATTTTTATACATAAAAAATGCAGTAACAAGGCAGAACACGATCTTGTCAACGCGTTCGCGAAAACCAATCTGGCCGGTGTAATCGTCTCACTGGACACGAGAACGCTTCGAGCGAACGAAGAAAAAAAAAAAAAAAAAAAAGAAAAAAAAAGATAAAAGACCCAACCAAACTGGCAGCATTTCTCGATTGAAGAAACGGGATTTTTCAACGGTCACGAACTCTTCGCGCGCGGAATAAAAATTACGAGTTTGGCCGACGTGAAGAAGAATCGTTGTAACGGTGGAGAATGCCTCGGGACAAAAATTCGAACGTGCTATTCGATTACACCGGTTTGCGCCGAGATCCGTTTGCCCGTGAAATTCCGATTCGGGTTCGTTCCAACCGATCTATAAATAATAATACTTTGAACGCGACGTTGAAATTTCAATCGTGATTTCTTCAAGCAAATTGCCAACTCTCGTCTATTTATTACAGATTGTTATTTGCAAATACCTTTACTTTCACGATAATGAATTTGCAGAATATCTCAAGTGATCTGGGCATTTGAATCAATGGATATTTGACTCTATTGAATTCTTCAATTTGTCTTACCGACTGTCGGCTTCGTATAGTGCGTCGCTAATTTATCCAGAGAATTCATTACTTACTCATTGGCTAACGAGAATGCCTGACCTTCGTGAGCTACAGTAGCTGCTCTCGTAAAACTTGACATCTTCGCCAATCGCGAATCCCGTCGGTCGGTGTAACACTTGGCCTTAACGACGGGTCTCGCACTCATGGCCGCTCACAGTTGGTATGATACCGCGCGCCTTAACCATCCGCTGGAAATACGCATACCTTCGTCAAAATACTTGGACACAACTACTCCATCACGGAGAATCAATCCCGTAGAGTTCGTATATTTTTGTATTTATTTATGCAAATTGTCCAGTGTCCGAATTTACAAAATTACACGCCAAATGGCAGTGCTGCAAAAACGGTGTTGGAAAAGAAATAACTTTTGCTACGAAGGTTGGACTTTTTATGTACACATTTAGGCTCAAAATCGCAGATATATATTTACACAACCTTTCTTGCGATCAAGGCATTTGTTATATATATATATATATATATATATATATATATATTTCCAGCACGACTCTCGAGAATGCACGCGCTAGCATACAACTATACAAGGATATCGTGCAAGTAAGAATTGTTTATAACAGCGGAATGAACCTCCCCTCACTGTAGTCTCTTTGGGCAAAAATTGAATTTCTTAGGTTTTTTTTCTCCTCAAACATCGCTTCTTCGTCACTGTCCATTCTTGCCATTTATTATTCTTGTTCCTTTGTTTTGTTAATGAACTTTTAGGAAATGATACGATCGTGGGCAGATCGCGGTCTCGCTCGCGACACGGTTCGTCCTCTTCACCATCTTATGTAACTCTTGTACTCGTCGTTGATGCTCATACGTTTGATCGTCTCGTATCCCAATATAATTGAAAAGCTGAAGCAAGCCGATTGCACGAGACGGGCGGACAAACCCTTGGTGAACATTTTGTAGCCCTCCTCGAGCCAGAGGATTTTGAAAGCGTTGCACATACTGTCGAGCCGTTGAACTTGCAGCCGCGCCCGCACGATGTCCAAGGGATTCGTTATTATCGTTGTCGTGAATCCACCGAGGGTACCCGCGACCGCCTGAATCAAGAGATGCGATACCCACTCGGGCAATACTCGTATCAGCTCGTCTGTCGGGAAAGCGATGTTTATTTTTTTTTTTTTTCTTCAATTTTTCAAGAAATGTCGGCGCGACGATTCGAACGGTGAGCGGATACCTTGATAGACCGTGTACAGGCCCCACCACAACGCGCTGTTCGGCACGTAAGCGCAGAGAGAGGCGACGTAACCGCGATAGAAGCCCTTTACACCGTCCCTTTGATAAATCAGCCGCACTATCTCCGCGGAGATGTAAGCTCGAGAACAACCCGGTTCGAGACTCAGTCCCAAAGGGTTCATTCCCATCTGGAAAATATCATATCTGGAAAATCTAAGATACTCTCACGCATTACGTAAAGTTTGAATCGGCCAAAGTAGCCAAGTCCCAATGCCATCGATCCCCAGCAGGCGGTTTGATACGCAACCGCCTCGTACTTTGGGCCAAAATTTACACGCTTTTCAAATTTGCATCGTTTCCACGCAAGAAAAATTCTTCTCTACTTTGATCGTTAAAAACATCGTCTCTTCTCTGAAGAATAAAAATAAATGGATTTGCGTGTGCCAACGATACGTTATCGAGCGTGACAAATGGTTACCTTATCAACGGCGAGCTTGCCGTGTTTCGTGCTAACGCCGAGTACCATTAGATGTTGGCTCAAAACGTCAAAGGGCACGACTATCGTTTGTCCCACGGCGCTCGCGGCTCCGCCCCCGATCAGCGCCTTTGCCCTCGAGTCGAGCTCCGCGCCGAAAGGATTTTGGCCCAGGAGATGACGCACGCCCTCGTACGTCGAGACGTAAAATACTCCGGAGACAATTTGAACGGAACTTATCCAGAAGCCGCGATACAGGCCGGCGAAGCCTTCCGTCCTGCGAATCTTTCGGTACGCGTCGATCATACCTGGGAATGAATTATCCCGAGAGTCGAGAGACGCGGAGGAAACGGTACGCGAGTTAAGGATTTTTGGCGATCTTACCGGTGTACATGTGATTTCGCCTCTGTATCTGCAGCCTCGTCTTTATCACGGTCAACGGATAGAGGCAGCACCTTACGGAGAACGAGGACAGCATGCTGAGGGGAAAAAATTTCGTCTTGTCCATCATGTCCCACTCGATGGTGCGAATGAACGGCGGCGCCTCGACCGCGGACATCTCGGCTCCTTAAGCTCCTCCTCGCGACGTCTCCTTTCGTCGTCGCTCTACGTACACCCTCGTGCGGCCTTGATCGCCACATCTCACGCTCTCTGCGTGGGCATTACTACCCGAAACCTTGGCGCGGACTGAAATTTCATTTGAGAAAATTTCCTCTCAAAAAACACTTGCAAAAATAGGGTAAAATTCTGTTGGCGCCCGAGCGTGCCACCAGGAAAAATATCAGAGTATTTTTTCTTCTCCGTCTACACATGAATAATCGAATTTACAGAATTATTCCAATCGTTGATAAATTAATTCCAATCGAAGCAACAGCGGCGGACGTCTCCGGCGGTACTTCGAGTCCAGCCGTGTCGCCCGTGGCTAATACCGGGAGCGGCGACCGCTCGGCCGAAACACGGGGGAAAAAAAATGCCAATCGATCGAACCGAATAAATTTCAATAAATAAATTATCAGAATCAATACGAAGGATTCGTTATTAAATTTCGAGTTATGAATTATGAGGACGGATCAATAGAATTCGAATGTCTTTTTTTCAACGAATAATTTCAAGATTTTTCCTTATTATTTAAAAACTCAAAACGAAAGAGAAAAAATAATATTTCGTTCCCACGCGATAATTCGAGAGCGATTCGTGAAAGTGTGGACTGCATAAATATTCAAAGTTGCGATGTATACTCGGTGTGTCTAACCTACAAAACGAGATAGTCGAAAATGTTACAGTGAAGAAACGGTGTATCTCAATATTCCGGCTTTTTTTACTTGGCCATAATTTTAACCGATCCCCGACAAGGACAAATCATTTTCAGCAGTTAAAACGAATATATATGTCGTGTGAAATTTTTGCATGGAATAATTGTCGAAACTCGCGGTCGAACGTCTTCCAGGAACAAAACTTGTTTGACGCTTTGTTCGTTCAATTCAATTGGAAAGGTGTATTATATTATTTAAAAGGAGGCTCACTTATTCTTCGCGTTGGCCCGAATTTATTCGCAGTCGGAAGATTGCGATAGGCAAAAAATAGGGACGATACCGAAATGCCTGGACTTTGTGACACATTAGAGATTTTCCGAAGCGCCGCACATGCATCATCTATATGCATGAACACACAGGTATACGAGATAAAGCCATATTTATTCGGTATTAATAATAGAACGAGTGAAGCGCCACGCTGGACGCAGCGGCAAAAAATATCGCCAATGCCGAGCACGAGGTCGGAAATTCGATAAAATCTTGATTTAAAAAAATAGACCCGTAACAACGAATGTCGAGAGGGGAGAAAAAAAATGGTAAAACCTGATCCAAGTCCTTGAGCAAAGTGGCGTTTCTTTCAGGCTATTCGATAGTAGTTTCGTTATCGGCTCAAGGTCACCCGTTCAGCGTTACAGCCGCCCCCCCCCCCCCCCCGCTCGAATTCGCACGAACCATCGATCGAATTAATTGTTAAGACTTGAAATTTTAGTTCGTTCGAAGGAGGGAGGGGGTAATAAAACTGGTGCGAGGATACGATTCTCGAGCTTAAATGGATGTCACTCACTCCCGCAATTGGAAGATTCACTCACAATGATGTAACACGGCCTCGGTTTTGGTCTTTGGCTCCACGGGCGACGTTGGCTGGATGGTCGCAGACGTTTTTTGTCCTTGGTGATCTTTTGGATTTTGTCACGAGGTGTTGCACAAGACGCGCCGGTAATCGCACACAGTACGGGCGCTTATCGCTCGATTCTGCACGGGCGAGCTTTGAGGTTTCTACCGTCCCTTCCACCGAACTACCGCCTCTCGTATCGTCCAATTTCTCGACACTTTTCCATCCTCGGCATAATTATTTCACAGCGGAACGTGCTCGATCCGTTTGCTGCTTTATCAATTGATTTCCGAGGCTTTCAGTACCGAACGGCATCGAGTCGAAGCAGACGACTTTTTGATTTAGACATAATTTCCACATAAATATGGCCTCTCTTACGATCGAGTAGAAAAATACCAACTCCTTTCTCGTTCGCCCCCTCACTCTCTGACGCGTGTGTGTCGCAAGGCGCGCCTGTGCGACGCGTAAACATCGCGCAGCGCCCATAGGTCGCCGGGTCTCGGAGACCACTCGGGAAAAGCTACCCTACCAACGAGGAGGAGGGGCTGTGCCGGTCGTGAGGATTTTTCCCGCGTTATCGGCTGATGGAATTGCGCGGCTACCGGGGGAGAAGAGTAGCTTCTTATCGAGCGTCGGTAAGGTGGTATCGTCCCTCCTTAGGGAAGAAATATGATTGTGGCAATCGGCAATGCAGTGGTTTGGTTTGTTTAATTTTTCGTCCGTCGAGATGTCGACCGAATCCGATGGGGACAAGTCCGAAACAATTGTACGCCGAAAGTGTGAAGTACGTAGAAAAATACACTGGGATCCGAACGGGGGCGCTCTCCGACGTTGGGGCGCTCAAGAGACGAGTCTGAAAGTGCATTTTAATTCGCAGCTCGCTGCGGAGTAGCGAAATGATCGGTCGACCCAAGTCCAGTTGGCCCCATATCGGGCACCCTACTCGAGGAGGGAGCCAAGGACGTTAATAATAAGCTAGAGCGGAAAAAGTCCGGGTCGGAAAGGACCCTCTGGCCTATTTTCACCGACATCTCCGCTCCGTGCGCCAATGATGTTGTACGATAAAGAATGGCCACCCGCCGGTGTGGCGCTTGACGAGCCCGTGCAGCGGAATTTCGTCCGGTAACATAAATTTTCATCAACGAGGGACATTGCGAAAAATTGGCAGTCGTCGCTCGGATCGGTGGAACAACACGCCCAATGACCAAACGGATCCAGGTGAGTTTACAAAGCGCGCGGGGTGCGGCTCTTTGCTCGCCGAGGCTTTCCCGCGGACGCTGATGAGAGGCTAAAAAATTTCACCAAATGGCCAGTCGCGTCGACCCCATTGCCACAAGTATATCTCGAGAAACCGGACACTGCTGCTGCTGCTGCTGCTGCTGCTCGGTTACCCAAGTAACGCCGTTCCTTCCCGCCGCGCCCGATAAAAAGAGCCTCGATCTAACCGGACGAGGCATCTCCTCCCCCCCTCGTATCTGTGCAAAGAGACCGAGGCAAAGTCCCGGTGCAAAGACACCTTGGCGAATCCATGCAAGTATTCCCAACACACCGTCGCGAATAAAAATGCAGAGAGAGGAAACATATGGCAAGAAAAATGTGCGACGTTCGTAAAGGGCCTGCGCGCGCGCGCGCGCTAAATGTTGGCGATTCGTTGCGAAGCGCAGGCAAAGGAGAGGACGAAGAACGAAGAGGACGCGAAAGCGGAAGACGGTGCAGAGTATCGGAGAGCGGAAAAACGTAAAGCCGAAGGAGAGCTCTCTCAGCGGCGCGTCCAATGAGTTATAACTCCGCCCATAAATTCGATGGTATTCGAAAGAGCGAGACGCTATACGGCGCGCGAAAAGCCACGACGGGGTTGCCTTCCTAGGAACGTTTACGCGCGATGGGCGTTTACTTTCCGGACGGTGCGCAACCCCCTTATCATCCCGTGACACGGAGCCACCCGATCGAGTTTACCCGCCACCGTCGGAATCGCGCGCGCAGTCTCCCTATCCCTCGTTGCAGTCGCACAGTCGCGTTCGTCCCGGCTCGACAGGCGCCGCGCGCGCGTCTACATCGCGCGAGACACGCTCCGTCCGCGTCCCGCGTTTTCGATAATTCCCGCATTCTCGGAACAACCTTCGCGCCCGCACCCTCGCCGACGCTCCAAGAGCGCTCCCACCACCGGGACAGCCTGGACGGAGGGCGTATAAATTTTTTATCAAATTTTTTCTCCTACACCGGTCAACGTCTCGAGGAGGAAGACGGCTATGATGAATCTGGCGGATCAAGAGGTCCCGGCTGTCACTACGGATTTGCCAAGAATGGTGAGCTCGCGTCTATATTTTCCCCGTCGTTTCGCTAGTTTTTTTTCCGCACTTATTTGGGAGAGATCCGGGCAATTGCCCGGCTCTCGTTTGGCACTGGCCTGCGCAATTGCGCGGGTTAGCAACCCGAAGGGTGCGGATCTGTTTGAACGGTGCGAGACAAAAGTTTGAGTTGCAAGTTTTGACAATATTTCTACCGCAGACGCGGTATTTCCACCGTGCGCGGGTCCGAGGAAAGTATCGCGAAAGGTAGGGTTATTTGGCTCGTTTTATAAAAATGGTGCGTCGAGCCGGCCCCCCGTTGATGTCTCTCGCGGGCGCGACGACTGGCCGAGCGAGACGTTTGACCCGAAAATTCCAGTGGAATTTTTCGCGAGATACCGCGTCCGGTAGCCTGCGTATTTCGTCACCGCGTTATTTCACCGAGATATTTGTAAATATATACATATATATGTTATCGTTTGCTCGAATGGCGATCGCGGTGGCGGAAGTTACGGCAACGATGAGCTGCCCCGCTTCAGCCATCCACATTCGGAGACGAACAAAAACAAAACAAGACAATTCTTTAGCGTTGTACGAAGCGTTGTATGATACGAAAATACGCAATCGATCGCGATCGATACCGCGCGAACGCGTTGCCTCGATGAAACTCGCGCGCACACATCGCCCCGCGTGCGGCGATGCGAGCCATCCGCCTCCGCTCCACACTTGCCGCCTCGATTCTGGCGCGACCCAACAACCGTTTACGCATTTTTCCAACGCAAAACCGACAATAGCGGTCAGTGCGGCGATACCACAAGTTTCGCAAACACAATGCGTGTCAAGAGGATTCGACCGAAGCGCAAGCGCAGTCTCGAGCCACTCGTCGAGACGACGATACAATGCCGCGCGCGCGTCCCAGAGTCAACGATCCGAAGGAGAAACAACAAACTCGGACTCTCTCCCGTACTGTGATCTTTGTACAAGACGAATCGTTGCGTGGCACGGGGTCCGCGCGACACGAGGCAACTCGTGTCCCACGAGAGCGACGGCGGGGCGACCCTTTGTGCTCCCACTGAACGCGTAATCGCCCCCCCCCCCCCACCCCGCCCGGAACCCCTCGATCTCGCCGCCGCCGCATCCCTTTTCATTCGGTCGTCGCCGAGGGGGGTCGAGGGTTCCGGGTAGTCTTCCTCTTCGGTGCGGAAACAGGCTCGCAGGGGCCTGCTCTCGGTCAAAGTTCGACCAGGACGGCCGATGTCCTTTACTCTCCTCGTAAAAACTCGCGCGTAACTATCGGGACTCGTCGCGCCTGTGTTTGTTTATTCGCGGACAGTGTGCCTCGTCTTTTTAATTCGAGAAGTACTCGAGTATTTCGATGGCTCCGCTCATCCCGCTAGCTGAATCGCGATCCGAAAAAGGTGACGGCGTGTCTCGGAGCTATCGCGTTGCGCCAGTTCGGGACGACTCGGGCTTGTCGTTTCTTACGAACTTGAGGATCAGGCTGCTAGCTCCGCCACACTCGCGCGGTAAGCCACTCTTCCACTCCCGTCCCGTACGATCTCTCGTCGTATCTTTCCCCTCTTTCGCGGCTCGCGCGCGCGCGATCACTTTTTTCCGTGCCCCACCGACGACTCTTTCTCCCGCGGCACCCCCGATAGCCAGGACGCGCACCAAAGAAAACTACTCGATCCATGTTGGTCGATTCGAAAAATCATCCGGTTCCCCCGCACCGTGCCCCCCCCCCCCCCCCCCCCTCACCTACGCGTCACTCGATCGACTCTCCGCGCGGTAGGCGTACGAGTACGTCTCTCTTTCTCATTCCGGATCCATGAAAAAGCACGCGCCACCACTCGACTTTCCCACGAGGACGAAACACGACAGTGGCCCGGGCGCAACCCTGTCCCGTAAGTAATCGTCGCGAGCGGAGCGATATCTCGTTAGAGTTGTACTCGAACGAAGGGGCGTGCGCGAAAATTTCACCGCAAGCCCGAGCCAGTCTCGGGAAGGCTGTTACGTGCTAGCCGAAAACACGCTTCACCGGCTTTCGCGGGGAGCGAAGAGAGGGTGAGACGCAGCGTTCTCGGCCGGCGCGCGCGCGCGCGATCGGTGCGGTCTACCGTCGCCACTGGCCGATCGAGGCCCACCGCGACAGAACGAACCAATTAGCGAGGATAATTAGTTGGCGGTGTCGGGTGCAACGCGTTGACGCGTTTACCGTGACGAGCAGGCACGAGAGAGAGAGAGAGCAGTGTTACCGGACAATGCGTCCTTTGGCTCGTTGTTCGTCGTTTCTCAGCCTCCCCCGCGGCCGCGTCGTTATCCCGTATAGCCCCGAGGTGTCGAAAGAACGGTGATCGGAGGAGCCGAGGGAGGGATCGATCGTCGCCACGGCTCTCTTTTGCGGCGCGAAGTATATCGAACCGGCAAAGTAGGCTCTTCCGATCACGAGCCAAGCAACGATGACGTTTTACGAAGCCAATTCGACTTTGCGAGAGTCTCTCGCGTATATATATACGCGTGCCTCTCTTTTTCGCCCAACGGAGAGTCCCGTTGCGTTCGATGGATCGTTCGAATATTGGCTGGCGATGCGAAGACATTTTTTTTTCATCTTCCACGAACGATGTACCGTCGGAAAATTT
This sequence comes from Ophion ventricosus, assembly GCA_963932345.1. NCBI lineage: Eukaryota > Metazoa > Arthropoda > Insecta > Hymenoptera > Ichneumonidae > Ophion > Ophion ventricosus. The sequence goes on from OZ010719.1 coordinate 27,462,548, forward strand.
ACTTCCGTATTGAAAACGTTTGGCAACATTTTTTTTCCAACTCATCTTTCGCACGCGGCTATGTATCCGAGCGTTCGTCGCATCCGGACGCGTCGCACGGGCGTGTTTCGATGTCCGGAAGAATATCGATGGGCCACGAGCCCGGGTGAAGGGAAGCGAGCCAGCCGGCCGCGGCCGGTTTCCGTGCGCGGAACGCTACCGGCACGCGACAATGTTTACCCTCGTTGCCTTCGGTTACCCGCCTCGACGATTCGCTCGCGTGTCGGAGTCGATTGCGCTACGATCGCGAAAGAGAGGTGGTCCTCCCGCGTTCGAGCGCAAACCCGACCAATCGCCTCAACCCCGTCGATGGCTTTTCGAACGTTCGCGAGTGCCTGCTTCTTTCGCCGCGTCTTTGGCCTTTCGATCGATATTTTTTATTTCCAATGGAACATCCGTTCGGAGGACTCGTTCTTCAACGGCGAAATATATATTTTACACGGGTTGCGCCCCTGGACAAGCAGGTTGCCTCGACCATTTTCCGCTCGGCACCTTTCACCATTAATATCAATTCACCGGGTTTGCCGTCGCGCAACCCCTCCTCGCGATTAATTACAATCATCGTTGATAGCCGTTGCGAAATCTTAAGAATACCGAACGAGATTGCACCGCGTGTAACTCGGATCGCCGCCGTGTTGAGGCTCGCAACCCTAACCCCCTCCCCCCGCCGGGTTAGGGTTGCGAGCCGCGACGAAAGTTCATTCTCTCCGGGCCCGATCACTCTTCCGCGACAACCCTGTTGGTCGGTTTTCCCGAGAAGCGATGCGGTTTTTCTTTTTTTTTTACCACCATATTTTCCAAATTTCGCGTTGGCGAAACGGACTCGAGCCTAGAGATTACTCGAGAGCCCCGATGCGATGACGCGCAAACTCGCGTGTTTATTCGTGCAAAGCGAGGAGTCTCGTGTCATCCGCGAGAGTCTACAGCCGTGATAGCAACGCGGGAACGCTGAAGCGATGCGTGTACCGAGAACGCCCCCCCCCCCCCCCCGCCCCAATCGTCGTGAATTCGCTGGGCCGGTAATCGGGTTTACCGCAAGATTGCTTCGCGAGGAGGAAACCTTCCAATCGTCCGCCGGATGTCCTCGCCCTTTCTCCTCGCGCTCCATCCATCCCGCGACACCTGCGTCTATCACCCCGGCTCGATATTTCTCTCCTTCTCGTTCTTTCTCTTCAGCCTCGTCGCAGGGGGGTGGGGAGGGGGGGGGAGGAGGGAAGCTCTCCTTCTTCGAAGAGAGTCCGTTTCTACCGCGACTCGTCGCCGATCGCGAGAGGCGAGACAAACGCGTAACCGCCTACGTGCTATCTCGTGACGACGCTCGCGAGAACATCCGGATGATTGCGGCTCGGTAGGTTGGGCGGCTCTTACCGCGCGCGCGGACTTTCGCGCGGTTTCCCTCGGTTCGGAGACCCGGCTCATTCGCGGGCACTGGGAAACGGAGGGAGACTCCGGGACCGGTATTCGGCCACTTGGAAGTTTACGGCCATCCGGGGGGGGGGTGTCTCGACGATGCATTCTCATCCGGTTTGGCGAATCTCGGAATTTCGACCAAGTCCGCGTCTTCTTTTTCCCCTCGCTCCCTCCCGATTCTTCGTCCAGATTCCAAAATTTTTCGAACGTGTCGCGCGAGATGCTCCTTTCGCGATGACCGCTAAAAATAAGCCCTTGGAAAAATGAAACCTTGGCCGTCTCTCGATGTTTCAGGCTGCCAGCTACGGGCATCCGGGCGACGCTGTACTCGCCGTTGACGCCGTCACCTACTGTCCAGCCTATCCGATCGACGAATCTACGACCAACGCCAAGAATCAACACGGTAAGTGCATTTCACTCCTCGAGCTTTTTCCCTGGCACCAGGGCGCCTTGTACGTTCGCGCGAACAACGTGTCTTGTTTCGGGCGTACGTTGCCGAGGTTCCCCCTGCTCTCGCTGGTTTCGACGACAAACCCGAGAGAATACGGTCCATCAGCGCCCCCGCGCTTCTCAAACCCTCCCCCCAAGCCGAACTCTGTCTTTTCAGCTTTGAAGCTTCTTTGATGCGTTACGCGCGGCCTCCTTGCGGTACGTACGAGATATCAAAAGTTTCGGCGCCCTGTGCGTGGAAGGCTCAAAAGACGGGTATGCATCCAAGAGTACGACGCACCGACGCGGCCAAAGACTCTTTGCTCAAAAGTTATATCCCTGCGCGGACAGACGCGACCTTGTGATTAGTCGAGGCAGAGATGAAGAGCCAACGCGAGATAGCGAGCGAGAGAGAAAAAGATAGCGGCAGAGGGGACGAGTCTTTGAAAATGGGAAAGACAGAGTGAATGGAAGACGGGGAAACCTAGAGAGAGAACGAGAGAGAGAGAGAGAAGAACACAGGGAGTGGAGGAAAAGCACGCCGAGAACTCGTCACCCGTCCCATGAAGGAACGCTGTCACCGGCAGGCTGTCGAGCCCAGTCGATATCTTTATGTCCTCGTATCATCGACGATATTATTTTCCAGCAAAGGTCTCTCGAGAACGTACGACCTCGGTGGGACGCACGAATATAGCCGTAAAAAATCAGTATCGAAAGGCGAATACGTTTCGACGAGTATCCCGCGTCCGCGTGAAATCATACTGCGGACGATATCGTTTGGGTTTGTTTCGCTCTACGCTTGTACCGCTGACACGATCGCTCGATCGTCGCGCGTCACGAGGACCAAACGAAAACAGACGCGTGCCCCGGCAACCACCGTCGCTTGGCGTTCAACGGAATGGCCCAGATATCGGAAATTACGCAAGGAGATCGAGAGAGAGAGAGAGAGAGGAAGGAAAAAGGGCCGAGACGCGAAACGCCCCACGTTCCGACAAAAATCCAGACGTTCGATGAGCAACGAATTATCGACTGGCAAACAAGTTCTCGGCGCCGGGGGGGTATTCCCAACCTCAATCTTCTCCTCCCGTTCAGGCGGCGTAACTGAAAAACCAGGCTCGGCTGTATACGTGACGAATGCGAGAAAGCGCGGGGACGTGCCCGTAGTGATTGACACTTTGTGTCTACGTTTGCGGCAGAGAGGCACACCCCGCATCGACGAAGCTTTTGGGATCGCTCTCCCGTCTTGCCAGGACTACTCTACGCACCGCAGACAGCATCGGCATCTCGCCACCCCCTCCCCTCCTGTAACTCAATCAGCGCCTATAATGCTGCAATTTCTCTATAGTAATCGCGTTACGCCCCCTCATCCTCGATCGCCCCCCGCCTATCGCAGTGCCAAAGACTCCCGGAGCGGAAAGCAAACTCGAATGCACGCGCGCGCGCGCGCGCGATCCCTCGCAGTTGAAGAAGGCGAAAAAATACTGAAATATTAACCTCTTCCGAATCGTTCGTTCAACGATACACGCTGGCTCTCCCGGATCGGGAAACTCGATAGAGCCTGCGATCCGTTTCTCCTGCTCGCGGAGGAATACCTATCGATGAGCCGCGCGGTACGGACGCGCGAGCTATCTTCGGACAAATTCAGAGACGAGCTTTTCCTCACTCGGACAATGCCGATCCCTCGACTTTGCGGGGGGCTTTGACGAGAGCGGCGTTAATTTACCAAGTAGCCTTTGCGCTAGGGCGCCGCTTCTGTCGCTCGATACTTTGGACTCGTGTGCTCCGGCCTTATTCCTGCGGGGTGACTATCGAGTACGCAGTCTCGAGACGAAACGCCTCTCTCTAACAACGGGGTTTCCTTCGGTCCACGAGGAAAATTACCGTGCCGAACCAGTGGACGCGCGCGATTCGGAGCAAAAGAGTAGCGGTTCGGTAGGGTGATCCGTATGGTGCGTGTAGAGACGCCGCATCGATTCTCGCTATTCTTCACCGAGATATATATATATATATATACATGTATATTTTTATAGTCTCGCGCGACACAGCGCGAAGATCCGAGCAAGTCTTTTTCGATGCCGTACACGATTTTTCCTTTCCTAGGATATATCCTCGGCAACTTTGTGTGCCTCGCCTGCGAGAAAGAGAGAGAGAGAGGGAGAGACGCGGGCAACGAAAATTTTCGTCCGATTCGATGTCGGATCGATATACACTCGCCGCGAGTGCCTCGTTATCCACGAGCAGCCAAGTGTAATCTCGCGGTACAATTCGATTTGTCCAAGGATGTATCGCGGGCCACTCGGCTATTCCTATGGACGTAACCGAGTTGTCGATGAGTGATCCCCTCCCGTGGCGAATCTTTTTCAAACCTATATACACCTAACGCGAAGCGCTGCTTTTCTCCTTGCGCAATTAACGCTCCGCATCCATATCCCTTCTTCAAAACGCCAACCCCGACGCAGCCCACCATTGCCCCAATAATTTACCCGCTCTCTCTCTCTCTCTCTCTCTCTCTCTCTCTCTCTCTCTCTCTCTCTCTCTCTCTCTCTCTCTAACGACGTTTTCAATTGACACACAAACTTCGAGCGAATGATAATTAGCCGAGTCATTTAACACTTGCGTCAAATTGTAAGAACCGCTCGAGTTTATAAATCTGAAAAACCAACCGATTGTTGCAATATTGATGATAAATTACAATATAAATGTAAATGATCAAGGATAATCAGGAAATTCCTCGAGAGAACGTAAATCGTTGAGTAACCTTCGAATATTTCGAGGCCAATGATTGAGGTTAAAAAAATTTTACTGTCACTCCTAAATCACTTTTTTTTTTGCAATTTATCAGCTATTTTGAGCAATGTTCTGTATTTTTTGTTTTTATTTTTTATTTTTAGCCACAGGATTGTATCCAGCGCAAGACTTCAGGCACGATACGTGGCTTCAAGATGGTAAGTTTTTTATTTTTATTTATTTATTTTTTATTCGTCAATCGTAAAAACACAGTCGTTCGAACGTTCGTACGCTTCTCCTAATAGCTTTTGGGCCATAACGAGAAGCAGAAATTATTTGCACGCGATTGAAGTTCGTGTCCGGTACTATTGACAGCATCGAATTCATTCGATTCATAGCCTGGATAGCTCAGTCGGTAGAGCATCAGACTTTTAATCTGAGGGTCCAGGGTTCGAGTCCCTGTTCGGGCGTCTTTTTTTTTTTTTTTTCTTTTTCTCCTTTCTTTCGATCACGAGGTTTTTACCATCGACATGTCCGCGCCGAATTGATAATTATATTAATTAATTGTTTTTTGTAACTCGAACGTCATTTATCGATCGATATATATATATATATATATATATATATATATATATATATATATGCAAGGACAAGTCCCGACTGACCGACTCGACGGAGTAACGCACAGCCTAAACCGCCGAAGATGGAAAGGTTAAATTTGAACAGTAGTGTTCCTTTTACGATGTAACCTCCCACTTGGGAAGGGTTTTACGAAAATCAACCCCCAAGGATGTAAGTTTGAACGAAATTCCGTCATTTTTCAAGTTTGACCCATGAAAATTGTCAGATTGGCCTTTCGGTTGGAACTTAAGAATTACGCGTTTGAGCGTTTTTGGAAAATCATCCCCCAAAGGGCTGATCTATCTATCTTCTATCTATATATATATATATATATATATATATAGATATAGATATATAAAAGAACATGTGAAATTTGGACAGTAGGTTTCTTTTGCGACATAAGCGCGCACCCACTGAGAAAGTATCTAACGAAATTCTTCCCCCAAGGGCGTTTGTTTGGCTTCAGTCTATGAAAATTGGTATTTGGCCCTTTGGATGAAAATGAATAATGACGCGATTATTTGGCAAAACTTTCGGGGTTGAGACTATTTTAGCCCTTTAACGGTTAAATAGGTTTTTAATAGGAGATTAAAGTTTTAACGGGATCGCATTTCGAGGGCGTGACCGGTTCTCACTTGTTTTTCTACTTATTTCTTTAGCGTTATCAATATCTATATCTATTTATTTGGAGATCCACGCGGACGAAGACCAGGTCGGAAGCGAATTTTTCATAAAAGTATTTAATATGGAGATTTGAAAAGATTCGCTCGTAAGATTTGTGAAATATATTATTGAAATAGATATTTCGTTTGTATAATTATATTTGAGGGGATGGCGGTGAAGAACAATTAGCCATAGGCCGACTGACATATTGACAACGCGCAACCTAATAGCTTGCAAAGACGAAAGATCTGAAAGAGATAAATGCGTTCGTTGGAAGTTGCGGAGGTGCACCGCGAGAAAGGATTTTTCGATAATCAACTTGTAATTGGGGGTGAAATTGGGTGTAAAAGTTTGCCGTATTCCTTGCGAGTGTCAACTTGAAACGTGGCACGAGTATTCTTCAAAACAAATAATAAAACGTATATTTTTGAATATTTCGACAAAAATTCGAGTTAGGGGTGCAACGAAATTTTGTACGGGACAATCGAATGTCCTGCTTTGGGTTCGATGAAATTCGAAAATCCCTTGAAGGGAGCGTAGAGGTGCACCAAGAAAGGATTAGCTTCTCGCATCGTCAAGTTTGCGATTATCGAGTGGCCAAAACTCGAATGTCCTCGCTAAAGACTCGTACAATATGTTGTCTACGAATAAAGTATATTGCAAAGCCATGTAGTTCGGTAGACAACAATGACACTGTACGATGATACCGGAGTCGAAGCTTGCCACTTTTATACAAGCATTTCATTAATTACCATACCCCCCGGCCAGTCGGTCTACCACCGAACCTGAGAAATACGACACCTTGCTCTTGACTCTTTTCTCTCTCTCTCTCTCTGTTCGTTTATCTCCTCTCTGCATGAAATGCCAAAGTCGAGGCGGACCGAGTCGCTGGCAAAAGCTAGTGTTGGATAAAAATCGTCAGTTTTTAAGGTGCGTTCGTACGTAAGGAGTTGCTTCGGTTCTTATAAAATTTAACGGTGTTATTTGTTTTTATACTTGCAAAGCTTGAAAAGCTCGAACGCGCGGACAAGGTTGGAGATTTGTGACAAAAGTTACAAAAGATCGTCCTCAAGCGATCGCGTCGTTTCTCCTTTGCCCGCACGAGTATGAAAAAATTCCATCGCTATCTAGATTTCCCGGCCAAGCTATTAGGACGAGCGCTCATCAGAGAAGCGTTAATTTTAATCAAGACTGCCAACTGTGGGTATTATACGTGATGAATATACATAATCCATGTGGCAAGCTCGGAACAGAGGGTTGCGCGGGCAGCCAACCCCCCGTGTTATCGCTACCTCATACCGAAGCATGATTTTCCATTTACAATCTCGCGTGCGCTCGATCCCGTGGCCGTCCGAAATAATTCGGCATAGAGATTTCGATTGTTCTCGAGCGTTGGAGCGGGACAAAAAAGAATTGGAAAAATGGCTTGTTTCAGGCAGCAGCTGCGAGACCGAGGACAGCGAGCAATTTGTCCCGGAATACCATCACACAACGAGTGAGTATAAACATATTTTTTCATACTCTAGCGCTCCCCCGCGCGCTTGTTGGCTGTCAACGCTTATCGAGTGAATCACTCGGAGCGATCGCGATCCCCGATTGTCCGCGGCCTGAACTTGGGATCCCGATTACGCGGGAGAGCCCATTGCGGTCGCTCGCGGTCAGAGATTCGCGACTTGTCCGAAAGGTCTACCTACCGCCTATCGCCTAGATTCTCCAGGCAGGTGCCCAGAGATCCTAGGGGATCCAGAGACTCGCGAGTCTAAACGGCGATGGGTGTGCACGCGGCTGCGTCACGGATCAACAACAGTTTCATTGGCAAATATCCCAAGGGTCAAAGGTTCGATTGGATATGAGAATGACGCGGGTGTCCAACGAGTCTAGAGGAATCCTACACGATCGTCCGAGTTTGAGTCGTGCTCTTTCTTTCTCTCTCCCCCCCTCCCTCCACCAAATTCGGGATCCCCGTCGAACTATTCACGAAACTGAAAACCCAAACGAACCCAATTTCCACGACAACGGAAATGTCGAAGACGCGCGGCTAACGACATACAAAATCACGTTGTCGCTGGTTTCGCGCCGCAGAGAGCACTCTCTCCAACAGCAGTTGGTGCGGAGAGACGGACTATTTACCTGAGAATACTAGCCGACGTCGGGGGGGGGGGGGGGCGACGTTGCCGACGGCCGACGTCCGATTACGAGGAATCGAAGCTTCGGGGATAGTAGCTCGACACCTGCCCGGCGAAGATGTCCAACCAAACACAATTTTCGTAGCAACCGGAAACAAAGTTTCCGCCATGAAAACCCCCTTGTCTCTACCGAGCCCTTTGCCGTGAAAATTCTCACACCGCTGCGTCTTGGGACGGGCAAAAATTAGATTGTATACGCTCGCGAGGATAAAGCGAGCCGAGTCATTTCGTCGTTCACCCAACTGACCTTTTCCAACCTACTTATAATCGCGCAAGCCCGCGGATAACGTTGTTAGGAAAGCCTGCTCTCCCAAGCCCATACTCTCTCTCTCTCTCTCTCTCTCTCTCTCGGGACCTCCTTCGAAACAACTTCGAGCACATTCCCCGGGATCTCGGAGATACGGAGGACATTTTTCGCGGATGACGTTCGAGTTTCCAAGATAACATTTGGGCTCTTCTCTTCCGGCGGATATCCTCGAGGATCTGCTTTTTTCTCGACGACCAAGTTGGGGCTCAGCCACGGAACGCAGACGTTATTCTGGACTCTGCGACAACGATAAGCTTCGCGATCTACGTCCCGACTCTTCGGTGCTTCGAGGACCCGATGAAAAATTGGAAAAAGATTATCAGCCTCGCGGCGGGATACCGCGACGCTTGTCAAATTATACACGAGACAAATATTCCGAGCGCCGGTTCAAGTTAAAAACGTTGATGGGGCTTCGCACGAGAGACAGCGCAGCGGGCCGATCCTTTCACCGACCGGGGCTATATACGTCGTCGCGTGCTACCGTGCGCACGATCGCAACCAACGATTATTAACGACGCTGTGTCAACACGATAACGTCAAGTTTGGGCAGTCGATCGGTCCATGTGCGCGGAGTAGAACGGAAACGTTGTCGGATTGTTTAACGAAGGGAGCAATTCCGGAAGCGTCTGCGGACCAATATGAAGCTGCAGCTTCGGAGATGTGTAAACAGCCGGAGGCGTATATGGAACGGCAGATTATACAGCGATTAAACAAGAGCGCAAAAGAGCGAGAGCGAGAGAGAGAGAGTGAGCCAGGCTCGGGGAGTGTACAGGGGCAATTACGAGGGGGGAAATGGCGCCAAGGGATACGCGAGTACGGAAGAGCCGATGGGTTAATCCGCGTACAAGGGATTCAATCTCCCTCGCCCCATTTTTCGTCTCGATTGCCATCAAAGTCGCGTCGCCTTTTGAAATAATATTTAAAAATAAGCTTTCGGATTTGTCAACTTTTTTGTACTTGGGTGTAAGTGCTCAATCGTGTAATCCGTTATCGCCAATCAAAGTTGCTTCCTTCGAAGAGTGCTCGGTTAGTTGCATATTGTTTTTTTCTCTTCCCCGCGCCTGCTCGTTTGCTCAAGAATGCACGGCGAAAACAAAACAAACCAAACAACACCGTATCGCAAAGCCTCGAGGGGGCTCGATTTTTATTGAAACTTGGCCGATTTTCATCCTCCTTCGATAACCAACCCTCGCGCAATATGCCCTTCACAATCTATCGCCCCTCTTCATCCGTTCTCTCGTTTTCTACTTCGGCGGTGTCTTTGCAAAAATCGTTCCAACTGTTATTCATTTTATGGTTTTTTCTTTTCTCACAATCGTTGTTGTTTCTTCTCTCGTGAGTTTTGTCGTTGTTCACTCTTGATGTTGCTATTTATCGATACGTTATTATTCGATACCATGATACTTGATTCCATTTTCGGCTGTGCGCAAATACAACGATTGCCTCTTGAATTTCGCTTCTTCCCACGAGTCCAAGATTCCCGCGTTTGATTTATAGTCGATGCGAGCAATAGCGTGCCCTTTTCCCCTCTGCACGACAATTTATATATATACGGACACGATACGACCAATGCTTTAATGTGTACAACGATATAGCGTTACACCCTCGCGTGCGGTACTGTGACGATGCGCCGTGACGCTTCCGGTCCGCCACGCGTCCTTGTGTCATTCATCGCGCATTTCTTTACTCATCCCGTTACACACACACGTGGACACGTGCGCGTGCTCGCGGGGACCCTTGATGCATACACGAGCGAGGTGGGGGGGGGGGGGGGCTTGCGGGAGAGCTCCGAAAGAATACACATCGTCGAGCGCGAAAACGATAAATCGATGTTTATTGTCCTCTTCCCTGTACTCGTACAAACGTAAGAAACTTCTCCAATTGAGTAGAAACAAACCCAAACAAAGTCAGTCGGATCGTTGCGCGAATTTGAAAATAATTGGGCTAAGAGCGCTGTTTCGAGGCTTTCGATAAAATTCCTTGACTCCCCTTTCATGTTGACAAATGTAGCTTTGCTTCGGAAGTTTAAGGATGCAATTTTCATGTACAAGCTTAATTTATCAATGGACTTTGTGCAATTTCAATTTGAGCCTCTCATAGATATTTCGGCGTGAATCGGAATTCCGGAGGTTCGTTCAAATGTAAGACTCTCGGACAACATTTCGAAATTCAATTTCAAGTTGGGAGTTTAATTTTCATTCGCGACTTGAAAAAACCCATTAATATTTGGTTTTTCTACCTCGCAGGTGGTGAGATTAAGCGCGAGTCGTCCAATTCCAAGAGAGGGAGCAACACCGATCGTTTTCAATCGCAGTATCCGACTCTGGTGCCGGAATCTCACAGTCGGAACGACAATTTTCTCGACCTGAGCCCCGCGACCCCGGCGACTTGCTTCGGGTAATTCATTTTTTTTTCCAACCAAATAAATTTATCCCGCAACTTGTAAGATCCCTCTCGGATTTGGTCACGTTTTTCTCACCCTCCGGATGGTTGATTCGGCGGAAAAATTATTCCCGACGCGCATCTCATTCGCTTCTACAGCGCGGCAAATTTTGTCGACTGCATTTTTTGGTCTCTCTCTCGAGTCGTAGAGCTTTCCCCTGTTGTCCCGTCGAGCGATACCTTCTGGCATTTTTCAAAACTACAAATCATTAAAAAAAAAAAAAAAAAAAACAACAACAACAACAACCGGTAAAGTATCCGTCGTTCGTTGATACTTTCGCTGCTGTAAATCTATCATTTTTTTTTTACTTCCTTCCCGTCAAATTTCGCCTTCCCGATGTTTACAACGAAAAATCTTCCGAATGAAAAATCAAAGAGAGACTCGTTTTTTTCCACGCCAAAGGTATGCAACGGGCAAGCTCAATTTTTCCACGATCGATCGAGGAAAAAATGACGGTGCGAGAGATATTTGCTCGATGAGACTGCTCGTGAAAATTCGAGGCTATTTTTGTAATGTTTCTGGCACAGAAATAACCGAGTCAGTCCCCGGAATAGCGAAGCGACGGAAGACGTCGCTGTGAAGGAAGAACCGACGGATCGGGGATACATCGAGCCAACGCCCAATTTCACCTTTTTGCGAATTCAAGAGCCTTCGACAGGTACTTGGTTCTTCTCTTCTTTTTTTGTTTATACGCACCGTTGTGCAGTGTAGCGGTGTTTTTTGCATTGTCGCAAATAATATTCCTCGCAATTTTCTTAATGAATTTTTTTCATTCATCGTCAAAATGAACCGGTGATTTTATCAATAATCATATTATTTCTACATATTTTTCACCATATTATTGTCGTATTTTTCCAATCTTACTTGCCAATCGTTCCAACGGATATCAATAATTGTGCGTGATTTTGACAAATTTTTTTATATCTCTACCAACGGACCTCCATCTATTTTGATTAATATTTAATCACAATATTTAAGATGTAATAATTTCATAAATCAATGGGTGACGGGGGGGGGGGGGGGCTCTGGTCGATTTGTACGGAACCATCCGTCGGGTCCATCGATTCAATTTAATTCTCGTAAAGATCCTTTCAACGTACGTATTTGTGTAATTAGAAATAAATGTTGACGCAACCGCGATGAATCGACAAAAGAATTTGAGCGCTGCTCGGTGAAAGAGCTCTTCCTTTCTCTTCGCGAGACTCTAAATTATTAATATAGAAATTATCACGAGGAAGATGAGAAAAAGATTGCGCAGCCTCCATCAGAATTTCTCGTTCCTCATTCGCGTCCCGCGTGACAAATCTCGGAACGGTGCTCCTACACTCGATTCGTTCGCCCCATAATCGCTCTCCGTCCCGCGCCTTCCCACTCCCATTATTTATTGCCAATGTCACATCGGACGGTGCAAGTTGCACGGCCAACGATCGATCTACTTCTCGTTCAAGCACCACTGTCCGTGTACGACTACCGAATAACAAATATCATCTCACGATCGTCACGAGAGGGGGCAATTTTTTTCACGTTATTTCGCCCGTCCTTTCGGAAAAGTCTTGGCGAAACTTTAGGAGAAAGGGTCTCGAGTCTCAATATTATCGTACGTTCTCCTTCGATACACGCGGCTTTGGGGAGAGCCAAACTTTGCGTCTCGTTGTCGTCCGCTGCTTAATTTTTTAATTCTTTAATTTTTGTTAATTCCGACGACAAACAAACTCGACGTTAGCTCTTTGTTTTTCTCGTCTCGTACTCTTTTCGCCAGTGTCCTCGAGGTACGTGCGCGATATACGGTGGGGGTGGCGGGTCTCCGAACCAACGTCCCGGAGTAACGTTCATCGGAGAAAGCTACAGTGTATCCGTGTTGACTTCCGATGGCACGGTAAACAGTGTTGCCAACAGCCCGCAGGGGAGGAGAAGGCTCTTTCCGTATCAAAGGCGCGTCGTCTGCTCCTTCCCCGTTCGGTTCGACCACGCAATCGAGACACTTTGAACGTTCCATCGAGGTCCGCGCGTATACGAAAAGCTGGAGCCGGCGCGTTCGAGCTTCCTCCTCGATTATCGCGGCGCAACCGTTGCGAGCTGTGGGCTCGGAAAAATAAATTGCTCTATCGGGGGTGAGCTCTGGGCCTCGTTTCGAAGCAAAGCCCACAGGAAAGTATCCGACAATTGCAACGACTGTGTGGTGTAGCAGTCGGGATGTAGCGGCCGGCGCGCGGCGGCCTCAGAACCGAGGCTCGACTCTCCATTCTCTGGGCCGCAACTCCTCGCTCGTCTCCCACGGGAGTTGGATTCTTCCACGCGTACGTCTAAGTAAAAGTAATTGAATAATTGAGGAACGCTTTCAACATCCAGGGATCGGTTGGCTCCTTCCGAGTCCCCCCCGCTGTGTCCCGCCGGTCCTACGATCAAGCCAAGGAACCATCGGATTTCTTCAAACGAATCTCGTTTAACGGGGTGGACCTATTCGGAGTGGGACGCTAGGATCGGATCTGTCGAAGGACGGAAAGTCGAAAGGTCGCGGGTCCGTGTGAGACGACCTCGTCGGACATCCACCAGGGAAAAATGACGAGCCCGTGGGTAATTCGGTCACAGCCACCGGATGGAAATAGAAGCTAGTTTGTTTATCGAGCGTGTCTATGGGATAGCTTCTCCGAGCCAGCGCGAACCGAGGGAAATTTCAGCTCGCTACTTGGAAGTCACCTGGGGATTACGAGCTCGGCTGCACCGATGCACCCGCTTTCCCCCCCGCGTCTCCTCGCTTCTTCCTAATTCTCCGCTCCCATTAAGCCGCCTCAATTATTCACTCGCAGTTTACGTTAATAACGGGAGGGAGATGAAAAAAAGCTGGATAGCGGATGAGAAAGTAAGCTCCGAAGCGGATTTCATCCGTGTCGTGCCACCCATTCGGATCAGGCTCCCCGAGTATTTCCAAATTTTAACTATTCGCCCGAGTCGTCGATTCAAGATCATCCGGCGAGCGTCCCAAAGAAACTTGTCCACTACCGTGTCGCGCGTTCGTTCCTCTGTTGCGCATCTCGACGACTTTGCTCGGGATTGTTTGGCTTTGCTGCGCAAGGGAACGGGGAAAAGAGCAGAGGGTGAGGGGCGGGGATTCCAAGACAAGACGGAGTCGAATCCTACGAAACCACCTCGACGTAGCTAAAATAGCTCCGCGGACAGTTGGAAGAACGTCAATGACGAGAAGGAAGAACGGAAGGAGGCTTGTCGCGCATCGTACATACGGTGGAGGGGAGGGGGCGCGACCCAAGAGTCGGAGAGTACATCAGCTATTGCACTCACGCTTCGCCGCCACCGCCGCCGCCGCCGCCGCGGTGAAACGCTCGTCGCGAAAATAGTCGCAGGAAATTGATTGATATTCAAAGCCTATGGGGTTGGTTCGTTGGTTGTATGACGCCGAAAGCATACGCTACCACCACGGCTCGGAGAGTCAAGGAGCGTTTCAACGGCGAGCCAATTGCCAACTTGGCCAACACCTTCGGCCCCCTTTTTCTCTCCACCGATCGAAACTTGCACGACTATGTGCATTATCAACGATGTCGCTGTAATTCGTTGAAGAGACGGAAAATAGTTGGCCAGGTTTTGCTCAAACGGTCTTCTCTCTCTCTCTCTGTCTTCCTCCGCCGCCCCCCCCCCCCCCCCCCCACCCGTCTCGCTGTACCTCCAACTGTGACGAGTCAGTATCAGGTCCAAGTGGTGCGAGGGGAGTTTTCATCCCCCGTACCAGTCGACAAACCCCAGCGCGCCCTAAAAAAGCTATTCTCGATCCTTAATCCGTTTATGTGCCAAGCAGCGCACCGGGAATATTGAAAAATATTCGAGTCCTCGGTTCGTGTGCGGCGACTTGGTGTTCGAGGCGAGAGGTAACGATACAGTTACCACATTCGTGCCATGTTTCCTTCACGCTTGATTTATTTCCCTCAACGAACCACAGTTGGTCCGGATCCAATTTTTTTAGGGCGTCCAGCTCGGGGATCCATCTTTTCGTAGCTAATGCCTTCCAAGCGGTCAACTTGGCTAGTCGTTCGAGTCGAACCGTAACATCCCAAGTGGTCGGGATTTCACGAAAGCACGAAAGAGACAAACCGGTGGCACAGCGACAAAACGGACGTTTAGTCGCGTCGGTGTTTCTTCCGTTAACTCGATAACTCCGCGGTGATTTTGTTTGAAAAGAAATACTCGAACCAAGCCGAGACTACTCCCTCTTTCGTCGGTGGAAAGATATCCTCGAGATCAAGTCCGGACAAGCGTGAACGTAATCGTCGCGAAGGCCATAAATGCTTTTTCGTTCGCTCTCGCGTAACGAGAGAAAGAAGCTTAAAAGGGTTGTTCGATTGCCCTACCCCCTCCCGGGAGTACCGGCTTCACCTTCTGAATAATAGAGCGCGCACCGGATACGGGCGAGCACTGCTCGTGCGCTACAGACCGAACCGTCTACCTATTGCATCCGCGACGTACAAAAGTCCTTCCATCCATCCTGCCGCTCTCACCGTGGATTCAACGGAGCTCCGTGATTTCCGCAGCGGGAGAAGGAATACTTTCCAAGCTCTCGCGCATTTTCAGGTTGATAAATACAATTGTCCATTTTGTGTTTGTCCGAAATTCGTGGAAATTGCCCCCCCCCCCCCAACCCCCCAAACCCCCAACCCGTGTTTCCTCGATTCGTACAACACCGAACCAACGCGTATTTATGGTACAAACGCTGAAATAATGGCAAGCCGAAGAGTAGCCGATACGGATCGCGATCACACGTAGTCACTATGATTGGAGGTAGGTCCGATGTCGAATTGCAGCGTCGAGTCTGGTCCATCAGCGGCAGCAAAACTATGGAATCGGATTATCGGTGAGAGAGATCGGAGGATCCCCAACGACGTCGTCGAGTCGACCGGCGAGCGGCGCGTCTTCCTCCTCAACCTCCCAATGGCACTCGGTCCAAGGATCGTGCGACGCGAGCCTCCCGCCGCGTCGAGAGATCTGGGACTCGGAAATTTACCAGAAGGGAAGCCTCAGCCCGACCTGTTGGACCGAACTGGCTATCGAACCCGACGCGAGGAACCCGACGTGGGAACGTCAGGGCTCGTCGTCCTGCTATCAAAAGCGCACCTCGCCCAATTTATCCTGGAGCTCCTCCGATCACTGCAAGAGACCACCCTCGAACGTTGGCCCTTGTTCCCCGTGGAACAACGACCTCGCGGTTGGTTATCAGCAACAGAGGCGCGGATCTCTCCAGCTGTGGCAGTTTCTCGTTGCCCTCTTGGACGATCCGGCGAACGCTCCGTGCATCGCGTGGACCGGAAGAGGAATGGAGTTCAAACTCATCGAGCCGGAAGAGGTACGTCGTCCCTCCTACCTGCCCCCGCCAGCCGGCGAATCGCTGTCCAGCCGACGTTTCCCCTCGGATCTTTATTTTCCGATCCGACTCTCAGGTTGCCCGTAGATGGGGAGTTCAGAAGAATCGTCCGGCCATGAATTACGACAAGCTCAGTCGTTCCCTGAGGTATTACTACGAGAAGGGTATAATGCAAAAAGTCGCGGGCGAGAGGTACGTGTACAAGTTTGTGTGCGATCCCGAGGCACTCTTCAACATGGCTTATGGAACGGGCGGCCCGACGACGATACCACCCGGCGCCGAGCCACGGAGCACCGCTATCGGGGGCCAGTCCATTTCCGTCAAGCACACGCCCGAGGGCTCCCAGCAACCCGATCATCTCGCCAAGCATACGGCTACCGGTTACAACGACCCTCTACTCGCCGTCTATTCCAACAGCGCGGCGGCGGCGGCGGCGGCGGCGGCAGCAGCCGCGGCAGGTAACACGATGCCCGATATTATCCTTCCTTCGGCCCTTGAAAACGAGCCTGGGCCGTCCGGTATAAACTTTTGCCGCTCCCTTCTCAGCGTACGCGTCGCCCGGTCTTCATCATCATCATTTTCACCAGTATTTCGGGACGAACGAGGGATTCAAGACACCCCCCGTTGGGGGTCGTTACAACGATCCCCATCGCTACGCCACGAATCATCGCTATCATCGTTCGGCGTCCGCCGGCTACACGGACACGTTCCTCAATTACGGCCGGCTCGCCAGCCACGAGTGTCTCGCCCTGCCTCCCCCCGCCGTTCACGTCGTCGAGGCCAGACCCCGAGAAACTTCGAGGCCCCTCTCTACACCGGAATCCGAGAGAACGATAGACTCGACGGCCCTGGCTTACGATTCGGGCCAACCTTCCGGACAATTGCCAACGACTCCCGTCGACTCCGCGTCCCAAGCCCAGATCGTTGATCCGAGCACTCGGAAAATTCAACAGGCACCTTACACGTGTCTCGGCGTCGATAGTTGCGTCTGTTGAGGGCCGCACGATCTATACACGTATCTCCTGCTTCGAATCCAACTCGTCGACCTTCGGACAATAGTCGTATCGCGCGCGCGCGCGCGCGCGCCTTTTTTCCTTCCTCGAGAGTTGCACCGGGCATCGATTCGATGCAGCGGAGCGAGTTGTGTAATACGCGGCTGATCTCACAACTGTATCCCAATCCGCCCTCGTAGTCTACCGTGTCATCTAGATTATTTGTACCAGGCAAGATGATCCTTGTTGTTGCGACTTTGTCACGAGACATATTTTTTTTGTACTTTCTTCAATGGTAAATCGTCCTCCGGATCGCGTTGCGAGCTCTCGCGACAGATCCGACCAACTGTGTACATACGCCTTCTTCGTTGACCGTCCGACCTGGCGTCGAGTGCCAAAACATCCCGGTACCTCCTTTTTTTTTTTTCTTTTCTTATTCTTTTGTCTCTCCTCGATATCTCACCGTCCCGCCGCACACTTTCTATCTTCATTTATTCAACAACCGCGTTCAACGCTCCCAAGCTTTGAGTAGGTAGACTGCACGGCTTACCCCACGAGTGTCTGCGATAAACGATTCGTTTTCTGCTGGCTGAGCCAGGCGCGACCAGGGGGGATTAGTTTCAAATAAAATGTTGTGTAAATAGATGAAAAGGTGCGAGCTCCGCCGAGTTGTAAGTTGATCGGGTGCGAGCTCCGTCGAATTGTAAGTTGATCGGGTGCTCGAAAAAAAAAAAAAAAAAAAAAAATCATATTTATAATATATCGTCTGAAATTCATTGAAATGTAATGATCTAATAAATGACTATTTCATAGAAAAAACGTTGGTATTTTTATTATCGGAAATTCTACCGTATAGTCGGATAGGCGATCACTCTCCGCGGGATGTCCCCACTCCTACTCCCGAGCGTATTTTCACTCGCCCAACCGACACGTTGTTTCAACTCCAACCGAAGCGTCGTTTGGGCTCTGAGGGAAACATCATTTTGGTTTGGCTGCGGGTATCCGGGGGGAGGAGGCAGGACGACACGTCGCGTCGGTGAAAAAGCTAAAGAACGCGGAAGCTTCGCGACTGCGTATACACGCTCCACGAATAGCGATTATTTTTCATCGACTTTTGGAATTCAAATGGGAGGCTTACCTCACCATTCGATGATCCTTCTTCGCTCTGTTGGCGCAACGTTGCCTAGCACGTGTTGCTCGTATCTTGTCGGCGGGCGCGAGTTTAACGGGGGCGACCCTCAGGGTCATCCTCGAACGACATCGGAACTCTCACTGACGTAATGTACCGGAGCGGATAATCTCTCGCGAGCGGTTCGCGTATTTCCAGCTATGACACACAACTCGACTCGTCGTGTAGCATCCACAATAACGCGCGACCGTTTCTTCCCCTCTCCCGTTTCCGAATGTACCTAATTTTCCCCCACGCTTGTGAGTTTCGATCATCGCTCGCGCGACCACAGCGATGTGGAATCTCGAAACAACAGTTGATCTTTCGAGCTCTTTGCTATCGCATCGGACGTAATATAGTGTATCGGATTACTTTTTTTTACACTATTTTATCGGGGAGCGCCCAGGTTATTGTATTTTATTTATTTATTTTTCCCGTCTTCCAACGTCTTCCCTTCGAAAGCCTATCCAATCACTCTCCCTACGCTCTACCCCGGATTTCATTGACCGCTCACTGCTCGATGCGCCAGTCGGTGCACGGCCAAGCGGTCACCTCTCCGAGTATCGGCCATTCGCAAAACTCCGAGTACCGCTAGAGCCGAATCCCGACTACACATTTACTAGTGTCGCTCTCACCAGCTTATTGTAATTAATTTATCAAATCAATCGTATACCGCGAATATTTACTATATCAAATAAATATTAGATATCAGTCTTCAAACGATTGATCCAATGATGTCGTTTCATTTTAATTAACCCGAACAAATAAAATCAATTGATCGAATAATTATATATATATATATATTCGTTTATGTAGGTTTAATAATAATAATGGAAATAAATTCGACGTTTACCATTCGAGTTTGATCGATCGATTGATTTTGTTTGCTTGAATAATTGGCGTTTCGGTCATGATCACGAATTCGGCAAAGTTTTCTTACTTTGCAAGTCGTTGAAAGTGTCGAAAAATATAATGGGTCTGAAGTTCGCAACGTTGCGGCGCAACGAAATTTTTTTTTTTTTAAATTTTTGAAATTCAATAAATTTATTGCATAGTTCACTTCTGGGCGCCTATAAAATATAATGGGAGACATTTTAAAGGATTTTGGCAAAGGGCACCGCCCTTTAATAGGGGGTGAAAGTTGAAAAAAATCGTATCTCCCACCGTATTGGGATCCCCAACTTTTTTATTGAAGTTATCGATAAAGGAACCCAAATAAGTCTCAAAAAAAAAAAATGACCAATTTTCGTTTGCCGGAACTCACCCTTGTAGGGGGTGAAAGTTGACAAAAATCGTATCTCCCACCGTATGGGGATCCCCAACTTTTTTATTGGAGTTATTGGTAAAGGAACCCAAAAGAAGCCTCCAAAAAAAAAATGAGCGATTTTCGTTTGCCGGAACTTACCCTTATCGCGGGGTGAAAGTTGACAAAAATCGTATCTCCCACCGTATGGGGATCCCCAACTTTTTTATTGGCGTTATCGGTAGATGAACCCAAAATAAGCCTCCAAAAAAAAAAATGAACGATTTTCGTTTGCCGGAACTTACCCTTATCGCGGGGTGAAAGTTGACAAAAATCGTATCTCCCACCGTATGGGGATCCCCAACTTTTTTATTGGAGTTATTGGTGAAGGAACCCAAAATAAGCCTCCAAAAAAAAAATGAGCGATTTTCGTTTGCCGGAACTTACCCTTATCGCGGGGTGAAAGTTGACAAAAATCGTATCTCCCACCGTATGGGGATCCCCAACTTTTTTATTGGAGTTATTGGTAAAGGAACCCAAAATAAGCCTCCAAAAAAAAAATGAACGATTTTCGTTTGCCGGAACTTACCCTTATCGCGGGGTGAAAGTTGACAAAAATCGTATCTCCCACCGTATGGGGATCCCCAACTTTTTTATTGGAGTTATTGGTGAAGGAACCCAAAATAAGCCTCCAAAAAAAAAATGAGCGATTTTCGTTTGCCGGAACTTACCCTTATCGCGGGGTGAAAGTTGACAAAAATCGTATCTCCCACCGTATGGGGATCCCCAACTTTTTTATTGGAGTTATTGGTAAAGGAACCCAAAATAAGCCTCCAAAAAAAAAATGAACGATTTTCGTTTGCCGGAACTTACCCTTATCGCGGGGTGAAAGTTGACAAAAATCGTATCTCCCACCGTATGGGGATCCCCAACTTTTTTATTGGAGTTATTGGTAAAGGAACCCAAAATAAGCCTCCAAAAAAAAAATGAGCGATTTTCGTTTGCCGGAACTTACCCTTATCGCGGGGTGAAAGTTGACAAAAATCGTATCTCCCACCGTATGGGGATCCCCAACTTTTTTATTGGCGTTATCGGTAGATGAACCCAAAATAAGCCTCCAAAAAAAAAATGAACGATTTTCGTTTGCCGGAACTTACCCTTATCGCGGGGTGAAAGTTGACAAAAATCGTATCTCCCACCGTATGGGGATCCCCAACTTTTTTATTGGAGTTATTGGTAAAGGAACCCAAAATAAGCCTCCAAAAAAAAAATGAGCGATTTTCGTTTGCCGGAACTTACCCTTATCGCGGGGTGAAAGTTGACAAAAATCGTATCTCCCACCGTATGGGGATCCCCAACTTTTTTATTGGAGTTATTGGTAAAGGAACCCAAAATAAGCCTCCAAAAAAAAAATGAACGATTTTCGTTTGCCGGAACTTACCCTTATCGCGGGGTGAAAGTTGACAAAAATCGTATCTCCCACCGTATGGGGATCCCCAACTTTTTTATTGGAGTTATTGGTAAAGGAACCCAAAATAAGCCTCCAAAAAAAAAATGAACGATTTTCGTTTGCCGGAACTTACCCTTATCGCGGGGTGAAAGTTGACAAAAATCGTATCTCCCACCGTATGGGGATCCCCAACTTTTTTATTGGAGTTATTGGTAAAGGAACCCAAAATAAGCCTCCAAAAAAAAAATGAGCGATTTTCGTTTGCCGGAACTTACCCTTATCGCGGGGTGAAAGTTGACAAAAATCGTATCTCCCACCGTATGGGGATCCCCAACTTTTTTATTGGAGTTATTGGTAACACGTTCCCAGATTGGCCTTTTTTTAATATGGGCTATGCCCAAAAGCGCAATGTCCCATTAATCGGCCTACATTTATACGGTTATTATCATTTTTCATCGAGTTTCACATCCATTAGAATCACAATTTTCAATTATTTATCGTAGCAGTAGTTTTGTTTCCACACCCTTTAAGGCTGTTTACACATACTCCCCCTTCACACACTATTCCCCCTTTACATTTGTTCCTACTCGTTGTGTACACGCGCCTCCGTTTTCACAACATTTTATACGCTGCCCCTTCTCTTTGCGACACGTGCTTTACCAAAGCTTCCACTTATCTTATATACGCGTGTAACTCTTTCAGAGGATTATTCCTGACCAGTTGCTCTATTTTTTTCTCTACTTCTTCCCCCTTTTCCTATTTCTGCACTTGTTTTAGACCGCGTAGCGTGTGTCACTTTTCAATTTTTTTTCCGCTATAATGAAAAAATGTTGTTCCAAATGAATTCCCTGTGAATTCCGAAGGTACTTGTAGTCTTTTGCTTCTTCTTCTCTGTACTCTCACTTTTTCCTTCTCTCGCTTCTTTCTTCCTATTCTGGAATATGATTGTTTGATCTTTCACTTATATTTACCCTTACTTCATTCGTTTCGACCAACTTTTCCAGTGTGGTCAATTCTTTGTCTTATTCTTTTCAATCGTGAGAAATAACAATGACAAAAATTTTAACACCAAACGAGGGCGGGGGGTATCGAAACAAAAATGACAGAAGCGACGTTTTAAAGCTTTGGTGAGAAAATCAAACAACTTTTTCATCATTTAAACGATAGGAAAAAAAATGGAGATAAACGAATTGGCGAGTGAGAAGGGCTCTATGGGCTACAAGGACAAGGAAAAAGCTCTTTACACCTTGAAATGTCTCGATGGTCGTGACACGAGTTACCAGTATCGTGCCATCAATCATTATTGTACGAGCGCCAAAAAAATTCTCAAAATCACCAAGGACGAGGAGAAGAGGAAAAATATAAGCGAGGCTATCGAGATCTTCGACGAGTGGCTGCGCGATTACAAAGATAACGATCGCGGAAAAACTAATCTGCCTTATTTGCCAATCGAAACGCTCGAAGCCTTTAGACCCTTGGCTGAGAGTTACGGTATCTCCACCCCGGACTTCTACGAGTCAGTATCCGACGATATATATATTTTTTCTTTTCACCTTTTTTACAAATTTATCCGCGTTTGGAATTTCACGCGACACACACACACACACACACACATATATATATATATATATATATATATATATATATATATATATATATGTGTGTGTGTGTGTGTGTGTGTGTGTATATATATATAATTTGCCGGAAGAAAAGCTCCTGTTTGTCAATAAACGGCCCAAGAATATTTTGCAACTATAAATATTTGTTGTTTTATTTTTGATTATACGCACTTTGACCGAAGGAAAAAATCAAAATCATGACAATTCGTTGCATGTTCTCGACAAATCGTTAATTCATAGTCACCGTTGATATTTCAAGGCGGGTACAAGGTCAGCGTAAGCTCAAAAAAATGTTCAAACCAGTTTCCTCATAGATGGTTAAGTTTTTTTAGAAAAAACAAAAAAAAACATCAGGGTCAGGAGAATTTTCTTTTGCCCTGAATATTTGACTCATCTCTGAAAAATCTCTGAAAACATGAGCTATCTCTCACGCACTCATACGTCACCTGGTACTTGGCCTCAAGTGACAATAATCTAGAATCAATATGTACCTATTTTTTACCTATATGTATTCATAGACAGAATACGCGAATATAATATATATATATATATATATCTGTTATCTTCCAAGTTTTGTATATATATAACACACACATACATAATAAAAATAATATTGGAAATAAAAAATGATATGCATAAAGCAAGGGCTAATAAAAGAATAGAAAACAAATATGTCATCAGAATATACAAGAGGATGAAGGGGAATTACAAAGGATTGCGCAACGCGAAGGTGAGCGGCGAGGAAGAGGGGGAGGAAAACATGACGTGGGACATCGAGAGGAACAAGAGGCTGAAAGAGATAATAAAAAGCGTGGAAGAGTCGGATCTGAAATGGTACGAAGGAAAGAACGACAAGGGAATCGCATATCCATCGAGAGAGCACACGCGATGTATCCTCCTGGCTTACAGCCCCGAACCGTCCAAGCTCAAAGCGCTCGTATCCAAAATAGGGGCCAAAATAGCGGTCGACAACGACGAGAAAATCGCGCTCGACGAGGAGGAGCCACCGCGCGGCACCAAGAGACCCAGAGAAGCGGAAAAAGCGAGCAGCAGCAGCAGCAGCAGCGATAACGAAGAACCGGCGAGAAAGTCGCCAAAAAAGGCACGTTATACGGAAAAGAAGAAGGAGAGTTCCGCTTTGGGTTTCAAGGACAAGGAGAAGGCGCTGAAGAGCATCGAGTCGCTGGAAGGTCGCGACATCACTTATCAGTATCACGCGATCACGGGCCTCATAAAACGTGCCGGAAGAGTAATAACTTGCACCAAGGACGAGGAAAAAATAAACAACATGAAAGCGGCCGTTGAGGTTTTGGAGAATTGGGTGACCGATTACAGCGCGAATCATCGATCGCGCGAGAATTTTGGTTACTTGGGACTCGACCTGGTGCGAGCCCACAAACCACTCGCGGAAAAGTACCAACTGCGAATACCCGAATTCGTTGGGTGAGCCGTCTCACACACATATACATATATATATACTTTTGTCTCTTTCTTTCTCCATGTATATTGAATTTTTCCCTCGCGGGGAAGACCATTCGATCGTAAAAAATATTGACATATTTGTTCAGCGCTTACGAGCAAGTCGGAGGCGACTACAAGAAACTTCGATCCGTTAAAGTTCCGGGCAGCGATTCCACCTGGGACGTCGAGAGGAACAAGAAGCTTCGTACGCTCGTCGCCGATATTAAGGAGAGACACGTACAGTGGTTCGAGACGGACGAAGCTCTGCGCGGCTTGCCCACCAAACAACACACCGAATGTATACTGTGGGCATTCAGTCACGAACCTGCCAGACTCAAGAAAACTTTGAAATTGTTCAACGACAAGTTGCTTTGAGAAAAGTGCCTTACCAGCGCTGGATACGTACTAGCTGGGCACCGTCGGATCCTACAGAGTATAACCGCGCCAAACGTACAAGCTTGCCTCTCCTCGGATAATACAGTATTTCGGTACAATTACGCCGCCGTTTCCTCTACCAACTGTCGGCATCCAAGCTACCCAGCTACCAAACGTACCAGCGAAGAATAACCGTCGTGGGCATCTATCCGCTTTCGCCAACGTCTTTTTTTTCTTTAATCATACATCTTTCAAACGATATGTTACTTTTTTTTCTTTCAAAATGTACGACTTTGTAATCGATCTATTTTTAACATTTTCCAACTACGTTAATGTTATTCCTTTGTGTACAGAGCCATCGTTCAATCAAATATTTTCTACACTCAAAAATGACTTTGTCTCGAGAGGTGATACAAGGATATTGCTCACACGTCGCGTCGGCTAGGTCAAAACCATAAAATCCTACCGCCAAGTTTTCTCCTAGACGGAACACATTTCGGCCAAACTCAGAGTATCACACACGTTGTTCGTCGTTCGACAGAGCGGAACGTGCTTCTTTTCTTTATTCCGTAATATCAGCTGTTTCGGATAACCCCGGGAATCTGGAAATCAGCTATCTCTCTCGCACTCGTGGCCGCTCGCTCGATGCGACGCATGGCCTTTGAATGATACGAAAAAAGGAAAATGATGCTCTCAATTTGTCATCCGTCGCTAACGCAGAGCTCCGTGTTGCCATTTGAGTCGCGTGCGATACCGCGCGACTCCCGCCACCTCTTCGCTGACCCTCGCAAAATTCAAGA
Organism: Ophion ventricosus; assembly: GCA_963932345.1. Classification (NCBI taxonomy): domain Eukaryota; kingdom Metazoa; phylum Arthropoda; class Insecta; order Hymenoptera; family Ichneumonidae; genus Ophion; species Ophion ventricosus. The sequence goes on from OZ010719.1 coordinate 27,487,846, forward strand.
TGGCGCCAACTGTCAGTACGCCTTCCTGTTTTTCTTTTGGCAAACTCGCACGGCGGTGCGGTGCCTGAGGTGGGGCAAAATAAGGACGGTGCGAGAGATCGATAGTTTTTATTGCTTGTGTGCGCCGCGTCAATAACCGTTATCCCCCGTTCGAGGGTGTGTGAGTTTTTCGCCTTTTAGGTTAGAATTATAGCGCGTTAGAATTTTGTATCAGACACCCGATATATTTAACTCGTCGATCATCGTTCGTTTATCCCTGATGAATTTCTCGTTCGTCGGGTGCTTCGACTGTTTCTTTTTTTTTTTTTTTTTTTTCCCCCTCACTTACCCAAAATCGCGCGTGTTTCTCGTGTTTTCGCTGCTCGAATCTCTCGCGAAAAGACGCATAACGCTCGAGTTTGAAAAATCATTACCCTCCTTCTCCCCGTGAAAATTTTGTGAAATGAATTAATCGCTCTATTCCCCCGACCCAGCGATCATCATTTTCCCGGCGTCGCCCTGTCACAAATAGATTTTCCTTTGTTTACAAGCCTGTGCCTGACGACGATCCCCCGCGTAGCGCACGCGTCTCATTTTCATTATCCTCGCCCCAAACTTCCACACGACTTTTTTTTGCCGCCAATTTTCCTCGATCTACCGATACGAAAATTCCGAGTTTATCGTTTATTGCGAGAAAGCGAGTTGACTTTCGATCGTTATTTTCTTCATAGAAATCCGCTCGCCGTTACAGAATGCGAGCCCCGTTAACTGTCCCGGCGTCGGTTGCAGGAGCCGCGCGGTTCTATCTCGTCATGGCCGGGACGCGCGTCAAGTGAGAAATGTCTCGTATCGCCGACGCGGAGAGCGAGGCAGGTTCGATCTGCGACGAGGAAAGGATTAAAAAACTATTCCAAGCATGCGACGGAGACGGAGACGGCTTCATCGATAGGTCCGTACAAATTTTCATTCTCGTCCGCCCGGTAACCGGTGTCGATCGTAACATCGACGCGACTAACTATAATAGCCGCTACGAGCCGGCCAAAGCCTCGCAAATTTTCCAAGCCAGCTTCCTTGCGCCAGGTTGAGTTTTTTGTCAATGGGACGAACGTCGCGTCAGGCCACAGAGATGCCCGAAGCTGACCTCTACAAGTTTCTTTTGCCCCAAATATTATTAATCCCTGAGAAATCTCTGTTGGAAAATTTCTGCCGTACATCTTTTACTTTGCCCCGATGTCACAATATTCGGTATTTCATTTAAAAAATTAAAAAAAATACATTTCGTGTTGCAAAATTTCTTCGCACAAGTACTATTTTGGTGATTATAATCGATCATTGATGCGGCCATAGTGCAAAAGTAACGATAGGAACTCAAGGTTGGAGTCGTCCAACCGAAATGTCGTTACAAATCGCCGCGATATACCATCTATCCCATCCCACAAAGACACCACGTTCGTTCAATCTTGTTTGTTTTTTCCTAAGCCCATAAACTATTCGTTCGAATATGCAAAGTGACCGCGATAGGCTTGGCTTTGCACGCCGTTGTCAAGCGTGAAAAAATGCGTAGGTATTTTATTGCAAAAGTTTTGTCAAACCACTATAAATTTCGAATATCGCCAAGATAGAACAATAACAGTCGGGAATCGTTTTCACGTCAGGATTATCGCACCAACGCACACACACACACACACACACACGCGCACACACACAAACACATGGTCGTTGCACATCGCGCGACAGCAACGAGATTAGCTGTAAACGCTTTTTTTTGTTGCTTTTCCTTCTTTCAATTAAATCCGGTCTTTCAAATGCTCAAGCGTGACTGGCCTGTTGTGTATCTTGGCGTGGCAATTAACAAACCGGAACGCAATTTTATTTCACACTTTTATTTTCTCCCCTCTCTCAAAGGCGCGTGCTGAATAAACTTGAGAGATAACGCTCGAAACTCGAGCGAGCACGGATTTCACTCTATTGTGATTATACATGTATCCAGCCTTGCGCCGAAGAAAGACACGAAAAGGTTTTTTTTTGTTTCGACGATAGTTACCGAGGAGTAAAAAAAATCGTACGGAAATACGCGGATGCTCCTGGGTGTACTAATAAAAATTGCGATACGTGCGTGCCGTGAGGTTTACACGTTTTCTCAATAGCGACGGGAAACTCGCCAATTTTTTTTGCGCCATCGTAGAGAGCGTTTTTTTTTCTTCGTAAAACGATAAATGTGTGCTTTACGGATAGTCGTGACGCGAGAACTAGAATCCGGCCACGGAGACGACGCGATTTTTGAGCTCGTAATTAACTTATTTAATATTTAAAACCTCCGCATAAGATTATGTGGAGATATATACATAAAATTATGTGCCGTTTTCGAGATATCTCGGCATTCCACTTCAGACTGGACACCCCGTATATGCTTTCATCTGTATTTCTTCGTATATGCAATCAAAAAAATATAGATTATAACAACATATATAAATCTGTACAGAGTGTGTATTTTTATCAATTTTATCAGGAGGCTCTATTTTTCGCTCTCCACACACATACACACACACACACACACACACACACACACACACACACACACACACACACACACATATATATATCGATAAAATAGTCTTCCAATAGGTAATCAAAGTCGTGTAGAAAGTCTCGTCTTTTCGAGCACTATGCTTTGTCATTATTGTGCCAAGTATTGCGATATCGGTGTAATATGGAACAGCGAAGCCTGTAAAACGAGAAAATAGAACGTTGGCGGCCGCCGCAGCCCCCATTAAGCTCCCGCGTCACGAGTGCTGAACCGTTGAATGAAAAAATTTCAAAGTACGATAGCTACTGACTTTACAGCTCTTATTGACAAGTCTCGTGAAAAAAAGCCAGCCTCTTTTGCGATAGAAAGAAAAAAAAACGGGACAGGGAAAAAAAACATCCATTGAAGCGACTAATCGAGACGCTAAAAGCAGTGCTCTTTGTTCACCAGTCCTCTCTCTTTCTCTCTCTCTCTCTCTCTCTCTCTCTCTCTCTCTCTCTCTCTCTCTCTCTCTCTCGCTCTCTCTCTCGCGCTTTTTTCTGTCTCGTACGTATTTCGTGGCGGCATCTCTCCTTTCGTCGCCGCTGCTTCTGCTCCACTTGTCCTCGTCAGCAGCGGGCAGCTATGTGCTCACTGGTAACGCTCATGCGTGCCTGCGTCCCCACGTGCCTTGCTGCTATTGACTTTGTAGATGGGAAAAGGTCCCAGTTAGGAGCGGGAGAGGGCAAGTAAAGTACCGAGAGAACCATCGCGCATACATGCTTCCCTTGAATTTCACATTCTCACTTTTCTCTACCCCCTCCTCTCTATTCCTCTTACTCGAAATATCTTGGAGTGACTTTTTTTTTTCTTGCATTCTCTCTGCGACGGCTCGTACTGCGATCGTGTTTTGCTGCGGGACTTGCAAAATGTCGCGTCGGAATTTGCATCGTCGCGACGCAACGAAAACTTTTCTGTAAACGTTTTTTTTTTTCCCCCATCTTTTTTCGTTAATTTGGAAGATGGGTATATCGTTTAAACTCGGCAAATAATATATAGTATAGTTGAGCTGGTCGTTTTGCCATCGATAGGCTAGCCAGTTGCGTGTATATATATATATATATAAAATAGACAAAGAGGTAGTACGCCGCTATGAAAGCTGCGTCAAAGAAAGGGTGAGCGAAGGAGCTCGAGCCGGGGATGATACTCTCAAGGAGGTGCTTTGACGATAGCCGCACCTGCACTCGCCTCTCCCTTGGTTTCGCCGTATAACGAATTCAAGCTGCTTAAAGTCTTTTGAAAAGCGCTCTTCAAGCCCTCACCGGGCTCCGACCCCATCCTCCCCTCCCCCCTCAGCTTGTGGAACGAAAAAGAAGAAATGGGAGAGAGAGAGAGTGAAAACGTTGGGCTTGCGACGAGGACTTGGCAAGTTCCTCAGCTGCACGTTTTACCCTTATCTCGCTGGTCTTGGTGTCTCCTCCAACCCTTCCTATCGCGCTTTTTATTCTTTAACTCTTCTTCCCCCTTGCCCTTGCCTAATAAGTCGACTCACGATCTCGTCGAGGGCTCTGAACACACGTGGCTGATTCGCTCTTCTACCGGAGAGATTTCAATGTTCGTATTGTCAGAAGACACGACGTGCCCTCTTCGCGTTGACTAATCACGTGGAAAGCCCTCGTGCTGGCAGTTTTTTCCGAGGGAGATGGAGGCTAACTCTTGAATCCTGGTAGATACGCGTTTCCATATTAAAACAAAACAAACAAAAAATACCCTTCCAGGCTCACGGATTTTCCTCAAAATCGTATATATCTTACGATTGTTATTTATTTTATTCTTTTGCGATACATATTGTATAATACACACTTGTATAATCTATATTTTTATCTATTATTATTATTGATAAAAAAAACCATTATATTACAGCAATAGATAATTATATGTATACAGACTCGTATCGAGATCGCATGCCGTTTAAATTTGCAGAGTTGGAATGCAACGAAAATTAAAAAAAAAAAATTTATTTGCCTATTTATAATATTACACAAATATATATTTTGCACATTTCGATGGTACATTTGTAAAGTAGAACCGGCACAAAATGACCTAGACGTAAAAATATTTCCAAACACTTATCGGATATATAATGCGTGCAAAAACAATGAAATGATTTGGATGGGTCTGAAAAAAAGCGCCGAGGAATCCACCGTGCGTCCTCCCGTTGGCGCGCAGTTCGCACCGCGGCCGCGATGATCGCGCGGGAGCAACTGCCGATCGGACCTCGGCGATCCTTATCGCTGTCCAATTAGCTTTGCTCCTTCCCCACCGCGGAAGGACGCCATTCGCGATTAACGCGCAAACACATTCCCTAAGAGCTTATCCGCGCGTATACGTAGACCGGGGACGAAAGGGTGAGGAAATAACCGCGCGCGAGACGGTGGAATTAACGATTTCCCGTCGCAACGAAATAATTCATCACTAATTGACTTTGACGAGAGTCGCGAGCTCTCTCGCCAAAGTGCCGCGCCGTATTGGCTCACGTTCCCTTCTCCCAGGCCATTTCTCCACAAAGTTGAAATATTTCTCAATATATTTTACATATTTGACAAAATATTGAATATATCTTTGTAAATTTGAGTCAAACGGGACAAAGTTTCGGACAAGAGTCAACTATTTCGCGACGCAAAACATTATTCTGAAATAAAAAAATATTGCCTCCCATTTGTAAAACTAAAGGTGACCTTGAAACGTGCTTGCAAAGAGCCAGCGAAAAAAGAAAAGAAAAAAAAAAGAACACAATTAACGTCATCATTTTCGTCCCTTAAAACTGTGGAAGCCGTTCTTTCAAACATTTTTCCCTGAAAATACATCCTTCTCGGGATATTTCGTTGTGCAAACTTGAATGGTATTTTCATGAAATCCGGGGTGAATTTTCAGTGAAAAGGAATCGAATTAGTCGAGTAAAAAGTTATACTTATTTTGCTTCGTTTTCGCAGCCAAGACTTGTTGACGGTGTGCCGAGAGCTGAATCTCGAGAATTCGGTGGAGGAACTGATGCGCGAGCTGGGCGCGGATGAGCACGGTCGTATTTCCTACCAGGAGTTCCTTAGACGAAGACTCGCGCTGCGACCGGAAATCGAGGCGCTAAGATTGGGCAAACGAACCACCAGTCCGCATCACACTCACACACCGGAATATCTGCCTACCAGCAGCGACAACAGTCTCGGTAGGCAACCGAAAATAAAAAGAATTTTTAATAACCAAAGCCCACGTTATTTTCGTCAAGTTTGAGAGAACATTTGAAAAATCTCATTGCCCAAGAAAGTTTTCCTTCCACGCGTCGATAAATATTCTCTTCGGTTATCTGGAGTAATTGAGAAAAGTCAAACGACCCGAGCACACGAAAAAACAAAAAAAAATCGTACCAACCGACCTCTCCTCCCTCGTCCCCAGGCACCGTTTCCGGACGTCATGAGAGCTGGGAATTCGACAGTGGCGCCCGTGATCTCTCACCGGAGCCGCACACCCTTCAAAAACTCGTTGAGGCTGCAGCGGGCGGAACTGGAAACATGCTGGATCTCGCCAACAAGGTGAGCTCGAGTTTCCAACAAAAGTGCCTTTTTTTTAACGCCCCTTTTACGGCAGCGCGCTTCTTCTTTGGCGCGCTTCCGTCTCACCGTCATCCGAGGAATTTACATCGACGTGCGGTGCGGTAAGCGAGCACAGGCGAGACAGATTCCTGGGAGGTTCAGGGAACGATGATCTCACCGAGGCACGTTCACATTCGTGATATTCCCTCGGCGCCCCATATCCCCCCCCCCCGCTTCACTCTCAGTAGTGCGCCTCCGACGATGTCTCTCACCTCGTCCTTCTCGCTGGTCAGGATGATTTTCAAATCTAAAAAAAAATTACTAATAATAAAGCTCGATTTTGTTTGGGTTTGTTTGGGTTTCTAAAAAAAAGTTTTGCGTCTGCGTGACTGTACTTTTTATCACGTGGAAAATCAATCGGGCATTCGCATTTTTTATTTTCGTCCAAAAATGTCCGATTGTTCGATACTTTTTTACTCATTGTTTAAAAAAAAAAAATTTAATTTTAATTTTTTATTATCGTGAATAATTATTTTCCATTGAATCTAAATATGTTGAAATTGTACCAATTTATCAACGTAATTGAACAAAAAAAAGTATATATATATATATATTTCACAATCGTACGGTGTTCCAAATGATTACGATTGTCCAAAATTAACAAGTACTTTTCGAATTCAAAGTTCAAAAGTTATAATTACTACTGTCATTATTATTTGTAACGTGAAATTAATTTCACGCCCACGGTCAAACTTATTTTTATTATTTGAAAATGGTAATTAAGAAAATTTGAGCAACCAAATTTCCCAGACGGGATCGAGCTGAGGACGAAAAAAAAAAAAAAACAAAGCTGATATTGTAGCATGGAAGAAGAATTGCGGAGGCTTTTAAAAAGCGAGAAAAGAGTGGGAGAAATGGTTGGAAAACGGTACGGTAAATTTAATTTCGTATATAATCGCGGTTATCGATACGGGTATATTTGTTGTTTTTTTGTCCCCCTTCTTATTTTTCGCGAATGTCAGACGAGCGAAGGGGGTGCGCGAAGTATCGAAGATGGGGCAGGGCTTGTTTTTTTGGAGCAACGACACACAAAGATATCGACGAACGTGAGAAAGACAGTCGTCGCTGTGTCTCGGCTGGATTCGCTAAAATACACGATTGGCGCCAGTCTCTCACCATAGGCAACCCCACGGGATATAGATATATAGTAATGGAATTCCGTGGTACAAGCGCGGTAGGATTGCAACTCGCCAAGTTGTCTCGTTCAGTCTGTAACCGACCACGCTCCTGCCCTCGTCCACACTGGGCCGCATCTTCGATCCGCTCGTGTAACCACCGATTCACCCTTTTTTTTCTTCCTTCCTTTTCGCTCGATTTTTCTCCTCCCTATTCCTGCCCCCCCCCCCCCCCCGTTGCATTAGGAAATTGAGCCAAATTTGAAACATTGAAAAAATCGAACCAACCAAAATCCGTCAAATTTGAAATAAAAATCGCGCAATGGATCAATATAAAGAGTGAATAATTAATACTGACGAGGATGCAAATTGTGAAAAATCGATGTTGAACGAAAGTGTGAAGAAAAATCATAGTCGGGCAATATTGATTTTTGTTTAGTTTTTTTTTTTCAAGCAAACGTGGGTTAACATTTTCGAGAAATTATTCGTGCCGTGACAAATAATAATAATAATAATAATAATTGATATGACTGTGCAATGTGGTATAAAGTATTTGAACAATACTCAAGTATTTAACATTCAAACTTCTAGTGACGAAACGTTTAATCAACCTGCATCAATTGTGCCAACTTTCCCTGAATTGGTCTCGGAAACAAAAAAAATATTACTACGACAAATTCGATCTTTAGTATATATTATATGCATGTAATATTGCAAATGATGATAATTATTATATACATCGTATATAAAAATACGTATAAAAAATTGATTCTAAAAAAAGAATACAATAAAACTACTACAAAGGAGCATTTATATCGTGTCAAAATTGGGGGGAAAAAATCACTGTTACTACCATTATTCGCTTTACTGACTAATAATTACTATTATCCACTATAATCTATATATACGGATTTTTTTAGTACTCTTTTTATTAGATAATACATGTGTGTTGGGGAAAAAAACTAGGTATAAAAAAATCCGGCTTCGACAGCCCTCCATTTTGTCGAACAAATGCAATTCATTTGAATCTCTCGATAGACGATCTCGCGTACGTAGAAATTGGGTTATTTCGGGCACCGCGTTATACGCAGTCCATCAAGCGCGATCGCTCGTAATTTATTTTATTTTTTCTCCCGCGGTGCATCCTCCTCCAGTCGAGTCGCTCGCAATTCGTTCATCGATCCGAGCGCCCGAGCTATTTTATTTTTCACCTCGCACATATTTTATTTCTATTCCGAGCACACACCTCGGTGAAAAGAGACTGGTCGATAGCGATCGAGCGTGTGCAGACTCGAGTTTTCTGTAACGACGTCACGCAAATGTACGAAGCTTGAATAACGACGCGGCTAGGGGCTCAAAGATTCCGATTGGAAAATAAATTGCGATTCGGAATGGCACAACCCAATAATTGTGGAACATCGATCGAGCAAACTTTGCTGTTCCGTTGTTGCGCTCTCTGACTGTAACGCTCTCGTCTATGACCACGTGTAGATCACGTGCCACTTGTCCTATACCTGCGTGGCTCAAGGTCAAATATATATATATATATATATATATATATGTATACAAATATGTGTGTGTGTGTGTGATTTTTGGCAAAATTCCAATAGCATTTTATAGTATTTTATTCTATTCTTTATTTACGATTTTTTCTTCATACGTATAATATTATGTAAAATTATATCGATATACATGTGTTTGTTCCGTATTAACGTTTTTTTTACGACTAATTCGTAATATAATTCGTGCCCCAATAAACGGATCTGCACAAGCTCGGCGCGCAAATGAAGTGATTAAAATTTTTTCTTTTTTTTTCTGACGCGAGTACCGCGACTTCGAGCGTTAAAAAATTATATATTTGTTTCGATACTTTATCCCGAATGGTATGCTCATGAATTATTAGCATTATTTCTATTTCCGTTGAGCGATTAATACATACAGATATGTCGTATTTTTCGTGCAAATGAAACGATACCAACAACAATATCGAGCGCTATCGCTTAAACTTGCGCAACGATAAATTCGATTTTTGCCCTTCTCTCTCTTCAAATCTACCACTATAATTTTAAGAATTAAAAGTAAAATTATATTTGTCCGACCCACCCTCTCACGTGTATAGAAAGAAAAAGTGGCGCAGCGCCCCTCTATCGCGGTCATGAGTTAAACGTGTACCTCGTTGTGCCGCCGCGGCGTCGGAAAACAACACAACACACACACACACACACACAGGCGCACAATTGGACAAAGTGGAGGGTACGATCGTGGCAGCGAGACACAATGGCAGGACGAAAGTCCCGGACTCTAACGCAGACAGCAGCGTCGATCTCCGTTGCACGCTCGAAAAGGAAGAGACGCGCGCTCGTAAGAAGCACCGGAAACTCGAGACCCGCGGAGATACGAGCGACACGCGAGAATTCATGGCAAAAGAAATTCTTGAGTCGGCGAATTTTCGAAAGGAGCCGGTCTACGTTCATTGCGCGACGAACGAGGACGATTTGCTCGAGCAGCAGCAGCAGCAGCAGGAGGACGAGGAGGTGGCGCCATCCGGCGAGAGTATCCGGAGACCGCGATCTTGGCTTTGCTGCCCGGGCGATCGAACGGAGATCGATCGTGGGGTCCGAATAAGGATCACCGGAAATGACGAGTCCGAGAGAAACGTGAGTCTCCCCGTCGCCGTACCGGAAATATAGTCATGGAAATAAGAGACGCCAAGTTTGTACCGATCGTCGCCATCTCTCTATCCCCAATGGCGCAGAGATCAATCTTCGAAAGGAGGTTGATCCGAGAGAAAGGTCCGAGTAAGAAAAAATTTCGACGAAACAAGGAGCCAAGTATCGGAGGAAAATTGATGCAGCGTGCTCCTTCGTAGGGACTATTTTTACAACTCGGCGATTGGCCGGAATGCACAAATTGACCGGGCACGAACTCTCGCGTTCACGCGGAATCGTACAGCTGCGTTATGGCGCGTATAAGTCCCGTGTCAACCGATCCACCCGAACAGCTTCGAAATGATCGATTATTCAAACAGGGGCGCACTATTTGACGCGAGTATTTTTTTGTTTTCACACGAAAGCGTTAAGGACGTACCAAGTATACGAATCGTTTCACAAGGACGAAAACACAAAGTTTACCTCGATACGTCCTCTACACGTCCGGATGAATAAAATTCGCCCAACATATTCGAGGCGGCTCGATTTTAACAGCTCACCCTGTACAATATCCCAATTAAATTTGTTCCCGAGAGTACCGCGAGACAATTCCATACCGACAATCGGCAATATTTATTTCTCACTGAGGTAAATACATCCTTGGCTGGATACGGACCGTTCTCCTCGAGCGTCGAATTATCGATCGACGAAAAACAACTTTCGTTATATTTTACGTTAAAGAGAAGTAAATAAACAATCCTCCCGGGGGAGGGGCATTTACGGCTTCGGTCCGCAAGTTGGCACTGGATCGGAGAAACAAGTGCCAACGTTGCATCGTGGCTTTGCCATCACGCACGGCCTCTGATCGGGACAGGCCGGTGCATCGGCGCATGATTTTCCCGGAAGATGAATGTACTCGTCCTGGGCGTCGCTCCTCGCCGGGATCGAAATGAGCCCGATTACGAGCGCAATGACGACGGCAACGAGAATACGCATTCTTCTTCTATTATTTCCGCTTGTATCTTGCACGTCAACGAACAAACAAATCCCTTAAAATCACTGTCGCGATTTAAAAAAAAAACGGGTATAAAAAATTACACAAATTATACAGGGCGTCTCGGTTATCTCGAGACATATGAAATGGTGTTAATTAGCGAGATAACGTTTTTTCTTTTTCATTTAGACGACGTTTTTTTTTCTTTTTTCTCATCGATATCTACACTTTTTCACCGGCAAAAGTAGCCTATTTTTTTTTTTTTTTTTTTTTTTTTTTCGTACATCAACGTCGTGTCCATTTTAAGGCCATGTGTCACACGTTCAGTCGGTAAAAATCCTACTGCCAAGTTTTCTCTTAGACGGATCATATTTCGGGCAAAAGAAGAGAAAGCGGTTGTTCGCCGTTCGACAGAGCGGAACGTGTTTATTTTCTTCTTTCCCCAAAATTAACCGTTTCAGAAATCATTGGGAATCTGCAAATCAGCTATATCTCTCGCACTCATGGCCGCTCGGTCGGTGTGACACTTGGCCTTAATGGAATTTTCATGAAATTCCATTGAAACATACAAAAAGCAAAAATGTTCGTTTTTTTTTCCTTGCTTCATTTATTCTTCTCCAATCTTCTCCTCCTCGATTAAAATGAAAATCAATTATGAAAATTCAATCGAATCTTCTTTACTTGAACACGGGGTCGATGAAGGAGATATTCTTACCGTTGGAGAAGAAAAAAAATCCTCGTAAAAACGTACAAACGTGTTTATTGAACGAATAGAACCGTAGCAACGACTGTGATCGAGGGGCGATCGTATTTCTCCCGAGTGCGCGCTGGCAATGAATCCTCCAAGCCGGGGATCGAGGTTTTCTCATCACTCTTGTGTTTCCCCCGCTCCTGCACTCGTGCGCGCGCGTCCCCCCCGCCGATATTCCGTAAATCGCACAATGAATCGGTATGACCGCCACCGGTCGCGCTTCGCTGCGCCTTCCACCAAGGCCGCCTTGCACTATCGTATTTACCTATCTGCTGCAACAACAACCCGTAATTAGTCTTGCGGCTTGAAGTGCGAAGCAAAGGCAAAGAAAGAAAAAGAGCAAAATTTCGTCACGCTCACGAGGCGATGAGTCACGGCCGGCCGAGCCACCACCATACGCGTTATGTACATATATGCGCACGTACGCACACATACATATTCATGCTTTCGCAATTCTAAGCTTCGTATTTAAGATACAAACGGAAGATTCCTCACTCTCAATTTATTATTGTTGCTTCACGATCATAGGATGAAGAAAAATTTATGTTGGCACAATTGTGATTATTATCATTTTATTTTGTTTTTCAAATGAACGTATGATTTTTTGTATCTATTATTTTGTCATTATTATTCTTGTTGTTTTTATGACCATGGATAAATGTTCCAGTTACACGCGGCGGCTCTCTCGTCGCTCAGATCCGAGGTGGCCGAATTGAATTCGAGACTGTTGGCGGCGACGAGGGCCAAGGAAGCGACCGACGCCGCCCTCGGAAGGGCCGAAAGTCAAGCGCTCAAGGCGGAACAACGCGCCGAACAATTGGCCTCGAGGCACGAGGAGAGGCTCACCGAGCTTCACTCGGTCATCGCCGAACTGGGCAGACAACTGGAGAGACATCGCGCCACGGTCATCACCGAGGAGGATGAGTCCGGTGAGTTCTGGCTGTGCATATTTCTCTCTCTCTCTCTCTTTTTTCTCATTTATTTTCCATGGACTTTTCGAGTCGATATTTTATTCATTTCCATTTTTTTTTTTTTTTTGTTTTCGTTTAATTTTATTCAATTGACTTTGACACTTTTTATAAATGTTGCTTACTTTTCTCATTTGTTACAATAAAATAATGAGTCTTTTGACGCGTGACCTGTCTTCTTCGTTTGTTCTTCCGCAGAGGTCGAGACAAGTCGTGACGCGGAGGGCTCGATCACGAATCCCGTGGAGGAGAGCGAAGCCGGCGGTGACGTTCAGGGCGATGGGGACAGAACCCTCGGCGACGTGGACTCGAGTTGTTGCGAGGAGATCGAGCATCGACGGAACGAGGTGGCTAGAATCATTCGCGACGGGGGTTTCTTTGGCTTTTGGATATGGCTATTTTTTTATTCGGGAATTTTTTCTTTTTTTTTTTTCTTACGCAGAACGAAGTCGAACAGCTGGACAGTCCGGCCGCTCTCCCTACACCCGAACCGACCCATCGAGCGGTCTCTTGTCAGAGCGTTGCGGTCTCCACCCTCCAGGAAGAGATCAACGCCCTCAGAGCCGAAATTATCGCTCTTCAGGGACAATTGGCTCGGTACAAGAATCCAGGACAGAACAGCAATCACGGGCAATTGACGAGCAGTGATTCGCCGCGTCGCGAGCACAGGGTGAGTATCGGTTTTTCTTTTCTTTTCTTTTTTTTTTTCTCTTTTATTCGAATTCGATAATGTTCGAGTGTTGAAAATATTCGTTGTTGAAATTTTTTAATACGCTCGATAAAGACGAGAGGCAACGTGAGTTCCCCGGAACCGTTGACGGCCCCGTGCTCGCCCCTCCTGCCGCCCCTACAGGCCCCATCGGCGAAAATGATATCGCGGGAGGAAACGCCGATCCTGAAGATGGCCGAGCGCGTAAAACTGCGTAGAACCGACGAGAGACACATCACGGGACCGGACATAACGAATCTCGGAGTGAGCGAAACGGCTCGGAGGAGCAATTATTATTGTTATTAATATTATTATTATTTTATTTTTACACAACGAGCATCTTTTCTGTTCTATTTATGAAAATGATGTACCGTGGTTACGAAATTCTTCAGGTATGCTCGACGATGGTAGCCGAACATCTGGTCTCCGATTTGATGGAACAGTCGAATCTCCAGGAGCTCAATGGCTCGGAGAAACAGTTCGAGGTGGAAACGGAGCGGCTTAACAGCCGACTGGAGCATTCTCGTGCCAACAATGCCGTCCTTGCTCTGACTCTACAAGAGAGCAAAGCACAATGCGACAAGTGAGCTTTTTTTTTCAGTGCCATTTGCATTCAAAATTGAATTTCCAACGTTGTTCGTTCCCTTTGTTTTTTAACAATTTAAAGCTATCGTCCAAATCTTCAAAATGCATTTCCTCTCCTAATAATTTGGAAGTAAATCAACATTCAAAAGAACGATAAAAAAAAAAACAAAAACAATTTATCGTACGTTTCGCCCAATGTCTCTTTTTGTGCTACTTTCCGTTCGTTTTTCCCTTTCGAGCAGATTGAGCTTGCTGGTCGGCAAGTACGAGTCGAACGCGACCGCTCTGCGTCTCGCTCTATCGTACAGCGACCGTGCGATCGAGGCGTATGACGTTTTGGTCGCGCTACTGGAGACCGAGATCGCTTTGTCGACCGATCGGAACGGGATGACGATCGACAATCGTCGGACCGCCGAGAACGTGGCTCACCATGTGTTGAACAGGCTCGAAAACGACTGCGCCGCGTTGGGCGCCCCGTGGGAGGACAGTATGGTCTTGTCAGACGAGTGAGTACGAGTCCTTTTTTTTTCTCCTTTTCCCTCCAGCCCTCGATTTTTTTTTTTTTTTTTTTTTTTTTTCAATTTATTTCTCTCGCGACCATGCAGTTTCGAGGTGTCCTGGTCGGTGGACGACGAGCAACGACTGCGCAGGCACATTAGCAAGCTCAAGGGTGATCGGACGATGGTCAGATCGACCGCGGTCGAGCTCGAGAGCGTCCACGTCGAGCCGCTCAACTCCAAACACACGATATCCTTGGCCGAGGCTAGAAAATTGGATCTCGAGACTGCTGTTCTCATGCAGGTAAATTCGATTAACTCCTACGGAAAATTATACATACGGTATGTACCGTTCAAGTTGGCAGACCGAAATATATCTCAAAAGGGATGCATCTTAGAAAGAAATGTTTTCGACAAAAGTTTCATATTTTTAAGGAAGAAAAATTACGGAGTTGGATTTTTTTTATTTTTTATTTGGTCGCACGTTATTTCAAGGTCAAAGGTAATTTTTTCGAGGGAAATCAATATTTTTCATTTGAAAATAATTTTTTTCTTAAAGAAATTTTTCATTGACTCCAATTTTCAAATATATCTTGAATATATGATATCAAGGAAATATTTTGTCAGACATTTGAAATATCTTGAAAAGTTCAAGTCAAAAGAAACCAAGTTTTAGACCAAAGTTACCTGTATCGTTGCGCGAAAAATGATTCCGTGATGAAAAACAAATTGGTTCCCATTAAAAAAAAAAAGTATAATTGACTTTGAAACAACTTTCAACATTGCTACCAAATAAAAAATAACCAATACCATCATTTTCGTTCGTTGAAACTATGAACGTTTGTGTTCTTTTCCTCCAAAATGCATCCCTCTCGGGGGGGGCTCGATAATTCGTTGTGCCGACTCAAATGGTACACCCTGTACGTGTGTATGCGTGTATATATATATACACACACACATATATATATATATATATATATATATATATATATCATATATTTAACGTCTGTATTTCTTATTCCATCAATGTTTAATTCAAGGAATTAATGGCCATGCGAGAGGACAAAGCGGAGCTGAGAGCCCGAGTGTTCCTGCTTGAGAAAGAACGCGCCACGGTTGATCTGAAGTTGAACGCGCGCGAAGCGCAAATCGCAGCACAACACGCGGCGATTCAGCATCTGCAAGGACAGCTCAACGATACCGAGGCCATGCTGGCAATGACTTCGAACAGAGTAATTATCTCTCATAGTCACTATCGAATGATATTCGTTACGCCGCTGTGGGGTCTCAATTTAATCGAGCGAATTGACTGCAGGATCGCGGTACAAGCGACAACGAGAGCGAGCAGGGTATCGAGTCCGAATTGTTGGAAGCCCTTGGTAGGGAGGCCAGATTGAAGGAGCGGCTGCAAGAGTTGGTCACGACGTTGGATAAAGTCACGAGAAACTCGGAGCTCAGGCATCAACAGTCGGCCGAGCTCGTCAACGACTTGAAGATGGCCAATGGGTACACGAACGCTCGCACTCTTAACGATTTTTCTTTCTTCAATTGTTTTTTTTTTTTTTTTTTTTTCCTTTTTTCGCCAATACCGCGCGTTCCATCTGTCCAACTTGCGCGAGTAAAATGTATTATTTTACCAATGCTTCTTTGAAAAAAATGTAGAGTGAGCCATTTTGAAAAAAAAAAAGGACTCGAACCAGTGGATAAGATGGCAACGTACGAAAAAATGTTGCCGACGAGGTTTTTCGTTTGGAAAGGCGACACTTCGGTGTATCGTCAATGATTTTTTTTTCTCCACGCGTTTACGAGATATCGCAATATCTTTCGATTTTGAGAAATGGAAACTCATAGCTTTGATTTCATAAAAAAAACTAGCTCATTCGGAGATGAATCGATGGGGGAAAAAAAAAGAAGATTTCTGAGACATCGTACGCTATTTCCTTACTCTTTGGGCGATGTTTCGTACGCTCCCCTCCCGCACTGTATACGAATGTTCCGACAAGCTCGTGTCCCGCGGCGATATCTCGTCGGAATAATTATGATATCGACGCGACGAAAGAAGCGAGCGTCGGTAGGGCACAAAATAATAATCCTTTCGATGGTTTCAGCGCCCTGGTTCAGTCGCTAGAAAAGTCCAAGAAGAAGTACCAATCGAGGCTGAAGAAGCTGGAACAGCAGATGCTGGGAATGGCGGAGCGGCACGCGTCACAGGTAAAAAGAAGTTGCGTCACGCGATCGGCTAGACATGTTTTATTTGAGAGCAATTACACGGTAGCCGACGATAGGGATAATATTGGCGATAAAGAGCGTAGAGAATTTGGCCGCTTCTCGATAGTAGTCAAGTCTTTCGGGTAGCTCGTCTGGCGCGCATTTCTTCCTCTACGAGGGCGTCCAAATCCTCAAGCGGTTTGTAGTAATTGTAAACAACTTGAGATCCGGCGAACATGGCCAGGAGGGCGGAAATGCCGAAACCGAAGTATCGGCTCCACGGTACTCCCATATACATTTTCGGCCGGCACTCGGACTCGGTTATTCAGGGCGCGTTTGGCCTCTCGAGGTTCAAACTTTCTCGGTATAGTGTGGCCTCGACGATCTCCTGAACGCGCCTGCGTTTGTACGTCTTGTAGAAGTTAACCTCGCCGACTTGCCACTTTATCATGCAGAACTCGAGGCCGGCACCAAAGAAAAAGAACACCGGTACGAAACGATAGACACCGAAGATCTTTGCGCCCGGCCACTTGCGCAACAATTTTCGCAAGCGCTTGCTCTGAAAAAACATTTGCCGCGTTTTTTTTTTTTTTCGAGAGTCGCTGTTTCTTTTCGTTGTATTTACGTGGGGTCGAGAGCGCGAGAAGCACGAGTAGCGCCGCCGGCCGCCATATTGAGAGCGGAGCATGGCCCGCTCGGTGGCGAGTCGAGCAACCGCGCGGCGGCAAACATTCCATTTGCCGTCGACACCTTCTTAATCGTTAAATAATTCTTCACGATCGCAGGTAAAGTCGCTCAAGCAGAGGATCGTCATGTTGGAGGAGGAGACTTCCGGTTACAAGGCAAGTATGCCGCTGCAGTCGCAAAGCTCGGGGGCGAGCGAAACGTCTTTATGACACTCGAGTGACGAGCCCGACGATCGTACGTCGGATTTTTACAACTGAATTGTACGCGTAGTACTAACAATTAACGAGATGCGTCGCGATTACCCGTCTCCCATTATACCTGTGTCGCTCTCTTATCTCTGCCAACCTCCCGCTTTTGTTTTTCTTTTTTTCCAGAAGGAAGACCCGTTCCTTCTCTCTCTTCGTGTCTCGACTTTTTTCTTTTTTTCTCTTTATTACGCTCAGTATTTTCTTTTGCTTCTTCACTCCCATGTACGTCCGTCCCCCCCTTCCGCGTTTTTCTTTCACCGTTTGTCTCGTTCTTATTTTCTTCTTGCTTCGTCACTTTTGTGCTCTCTCATTTATCTTTCCCTCTTGCCCCTCTGCAACAACCAATACGTCCCTAGCCAAAGCGTATGAGTAACCACGTTCAACGAATAAATATTTAAAGCAACGTATTTTTGTACTCGAAAAACGAAAGGAAAAAAGAAAACTCGACGTGTCCCATTGCTTCGTAACAATGAGCAATTAAAATGCGGACCCTACAGTACGTAACGCGATTGATTCCTCTATGTTTCAAGCTCGATGTGCTCTCTGGCCTTTTCTCGATAACGTTATACGCTTATAAATTTTATAGCCGTTTAGCCTTCCCCCCGCCCGCAAAACCTTTTTTCACGCGTTGCCAGACACCCGATTCCCTTAGGAACGGCAATTAAAGCCAAAGTATCGATTAGATGGACACTATTATTATTTATCAAGTTTTCACGAGTCATTGGAAAACGAATTTTTTTACGGATGTCCTGCTACGCTCGTTTGACCGTTTTGGCTTTAGAGACAAAAAGGAAGAAAAAAAGAAAAGATGCGACTGCCCTTGGGTCGGTGCATTCCGAGTCGTACCTATTCAATATTATTTATACAAATATAAATATATATATATATATATATATATATAGCATTTAAGAACGAAACTACTCGTCTGTATGAGTCATGTGAGCGTCTGTATAGCCTATTATCTTTAACTGTAAATATGTATATTGTAAGCACAAAAACAAGGAAAACGAAGAAAAAAATATGCAAGAATCTTTGCGTGATAAATTCGTGCTTTATTGCACCCTCGCAACAATGTTGCTTATCCACGTTCGAACCAAAGCACAGATGAAAGGAGCCGGGGCGAAAAATACAAGACTATTTTTCAACCCATTATCCTCGAGTTATATGCGATTCGAGGAAACTTTTTTTTCCGTTATAGGCATTATTATTTTATATAAATTTTTATCAATTATTTGTACTTTGGTAATAACTTGGCAAATATTACAAAATATCTCAGCACGTAAGCACATATCGTCGAATTATCCTGTTTTTTCGTCTTCTTGCTTCGGGTGACGTCGCTTCTTCCGGCCGTTTTATTCGCCAAGAGTCTCGGACCTCCGAGTCCTTACAATTATTATTATTATGAGAAAAAGAAAGAAAAGTTTCCCGGTCACGCGCCTTCCGGGTCTCGTTCGCCGTGTCCGATTTCCATCGCCATTGTTTCGGTCGCGTTGTCCCCTGGGATTTCGGGTTCTCGATGATCGCTCGGCACGTCGTTTATTTCCACCGCCTCGGAAGGAGATTTTGCCGTGGCCAATTTGTACATCTCTTCCTCCAGGTGCACGCAGGCTTGCTCTATCTCGTAATTCTTGGAGACGAGACCGACCCATCGAGCCTCGAGCGCTCTAAGCTTTTCGCCACCTTGCGTTTGCATCGACTTTCTTTGCCAGTTGACCTCTTGTATCCGCTTGCGAAGGCTTTGCAGCTGCTTCTGCGCCTCGTTCACCAGTCGCACCAGAACCTCCAGATAAGACTTCCACGCCTCGCAACCGTACTCCGTCATCAGCTCCAAATTGCATATTCTGAAAAGATGGTGTCGTCGACGGAGCTTTTAATAAAGCGCCGGCTCGATTCGCCCCTGGAGGACTTCCTTCTTTAGCCGAAAAATGGGCCCTTCGGTACGCCGCTAGCCGCAAACAACGTCGTATCCGAATATATGATTTTACCTAGTCGCTTGATGTTCCAGTTGGGCGCTACTGTTTTCCACGCTTTCGTTCCAGGCGGCGAGGTCGTTCATCTTGCCCGGCGGCGGCGGCGGCAACTCGTACCTCTTCATACCGAGGACCTCCATGGGCAAACGATTTTGCATTCTCTCAAACTCGTGCTTCGTTATGTCCGTCTCGAACGTCGTTATATTCAGCGCCGACAAATGCTCCAAATAATTCTTCGTCGGCCTGTAGCGCCTCGTCTCTTCCTCGACCATGGCGAGAGCCTGAGAATAGGGTTGTTTTGGTTTTTTTTTCCTCTTCTCTCTTTATTTTTTCCATGTTTCGCGAATACTCGAGAAGAAACGTGTGCAATAGAGTCGTTGAAATAATTGAGTAAGGGAATAAACACGGGACCGGGATGGAGCGGCGGAGCTAATTTCCGTCAGGCGAATGAACAAACGAGTTTGGCGACAATGAAGAAACGTGAATTATTTTACCGCTTCTCGAACTCCCGGCTCGTCGTATCCCTGATCGATGTACGGCAACGCGTCCACCACGACTTCACCCGCCATTATTCTATCTCGCTTACTTTTCTCGACAAATTCGACGATCAACACGTCCAATTACGACGAGGAGAGTAAAGACTTGGGCGAAACGTCAAACGCCATGAACGAAGAATCGTTGAATGGTGAGTGCTTCGAGAGATCTCCGCTTGAAAACGAGTGGGCACCACCGTCGCCGGAACTCCTCTCTGCGGGGCCGGTCGCACGCGGTCAAGACTCCAACTTGTGATTTTTTCGAAATAAAGCGATAAGCGATTGTATCGCGTTTGCCAATAATTCATAGAAAATCAAAGAATCCGTTGCATCGTCCTTTCGAACCACGGCTCATCGGGCCAACTTTTCCTATCGCAGCGAATTGGACAAGTTGCCAACTCCTAAACAAAAAAACACATATTTCCCAATTTTCTTCATTTCCATAGCGTCTTTAATTGCGTCAAATATTTTTCGAAGCATTCGTTATCGCGCGATGCGCCTTTTCGTCGACGCGTCCTTATATTTCAGAGCTATACTTGACCGGATCGTAGTTGACGGGATCGAGCGGGTGGTCGCGCTCGCGTCGCGCATGCGCGAGAAAAAGGCAGCCGCGCGCGGGCAGCTTCCGCTTACGTTCCTCTTCCTTTACGGCCAGGCAAGGCGTGCTAGCTGCCTGGTTAGTGTATCGCTGATGCGCGAAAAGTGGTGAAAAAAGACCACGAAAATGGTGAGTAGCCAGTGCGAACATTATCGCCCACAATTCTCGTATCATCCATCGCCTTCTCAGTTCAATACCCTTTTGTTTTCTTTAATTATTCCTCAACGTTACGAACGGACTTGATTTTCTTCGCCTCGTTCCTTCCACCACGTGCGATCCATTTTCGAATCTACCTACGCATCGCTTATTTTTCGATCTTCGGATACTGTATTTCCTTTGTACGTTTGGCCAAACGGGCTATCTTCACTTTTCCTCCCATCCGTAGCCAAATTTTTTTCCTTTTCTCCGACAAATATCGTACTTGTCGAGTTATCTCTGTGCCGCGCTCGGTAAGTCCGCCATGTGCACGTCACCGTATTCCCATCCACGCGTACGCTTCGAATTTCACTTCTCCACCCAACATTTTAACCCTCAAGTATCAATTGCAACCGACGATTCCGCAATTGGGGCATCGCGCCCGACCGGCTTCTCCCTCGATATTTCTTCTCGGCTTATAATTAACACGAATATGCACCCTCGTTGACAAATAAGGAATTCAAGGTAGCAACCGAAGCGGCTTACGTCCAAGCCTCGACGCTTCCAGTCGACCCTTCTTGGCGTGTGGAAATTTAAGAAAATTCCAACGCACTCCGGACACGGAGAGCGTCGTGTGAGAGACCGAACTGACAGGACCGAGTTTATGTATATATAAACAGCAGAAACGAGCGAAAAATTAACACGGTATAACTTTTCAATGTGTAACTGCGTCGGAAAGAAAAATTCCTCGTCTGCTCTGAGAATTTTTATATTTTTATTTGCATCAAAACGGACGCCACAAAGTATATTAAGCAAAAATCAAATTTGTGGTTATCGAAAACATCAGACTTAATACATACATATATATACACACGCGCGCACAAAGAATCCAACAAAATCCTGGCGTTATCAGAAATTGCAGAAACAAACGTATTTATGTTAGATTCAGCGGAAAGGTCCGCCCATTTTGACTCCTGCAAAATAATAGATTTATCAATATTTACCGAACAATATAATTACCATAGTTACCGACGACTCGACCTTGGCGGAAGAGGTCGTTGGTATTAAAATTGTACTATAGTCTTTTAAAAATTAATTTCCGTGAATTATGGATATTCTTTTTTTTTTTCTTTAATTTTAAGACTCTGTTTTATCGTCACAGTCGTTATCAACAGCTCGACCCCTGGTCACGGTTTACACCGACAAAAATGAGCCATCCGGAGACACGATTTCTCTGCCGGCGGTGTTCAAGGCTCCGATTCGCCCGGACGTGGTGAATTTTGTACACCAGCAAGTGTCGAAGAACAGCAGACAGCCGTACTGCGTCTCCAAGGAAGCCGGTAAGCAGCGGCTATGGGAACGATTTTTGTTAATATCTTTTTTTTTATCGTTCCTTTGGATTTGCGTGAAAAAAAACTACAATCGCAAGACCATGTTTTCTGCCATTTTATTTGTTTTTTTTTTTCGCGTCCTCAGTTTTTTTATCTTAATTTTTTATTCCGAGGCTTTCAAAGCAGATTTGTGTTTCGCTTTGTTTCGGGGGAAGAAAAAAAAGATGACAACAATCCCTAGATCAAATTGAATTTTCATTTTTGAAGCGCCAAATTTTTTTCAGGGCTTCGTTTTTTCTTTTTTTCTTTACAGCTTTAAATGACACTTTCGCCCCCCCGCACAATTTGTACATTTTTTCGGGCCAGTTTTTATCCAAGGTATTGAATAATATAAATTGTTGTTTTTGACCAGAGCTATAAATGATTAAACGGCAGGTAAATGGTTGCAGGTCATCAGACTTCCGCGGAGTCATGGGGAACGGGACGCGCGGTGGCGCGTATACCCCGTGTCCGCGGCGGCGGTACCCATCGCTCCGGCCAGGGTGCCTTCGGCAACATGTGCCGTGGCGGACGCATGTTCGCGCCGACGAAGCCCTGGCGCCGTTGGCACCGACGCGTCAACGTCAACCAGAAGCGTTACGCGATCGTTTCGGCAATCGCCGCTTCCGGTGTGCCGGCCCTCGTCCAGTCCAAGGGTAAACTTATTTTTTTTTTTTTTTATTTTTTTTTTAATTCAATCCCAACACTGTTTCAATTTGATACATTTTTCGTATGAATTTGTTTGGACTGATCGACGAGTCTCTACTACCGTGATGATTAGCTTTTGGTCCGTGTTTATGATCTACAGTGATTATAATTCAAAAGCTCTGACGAGAGTCCGCTCTCAAATCCGATCGCGTGTCAATACCCTGTGTCTTGCCTTCGCACCTGACGCTAAACAAAAAAAACATCTATTCTTGCGGTCACCAGGTCACATGATCCAAGAAGTGCCGGAATTCCCGGTGGTCGTGTCCGATAAAATTCAGGAATACAACAAGACGAAGCAGGCGGTCATCTTCCTGCGCCGCGTCAAGGCCTGGAACGATATACAAAAGGTACGATTTGCTTATTCTCACCTGCTTTCCGATTATTCTCATTTTCATGTTATTCTTACTTCAAATAACGTTTCATCGAGCACCGTATAAATGTCCCCAGCCTGGTGAACTCTTTCATCGGGATGGTCCAATCAGGTGCCAGAACAATATAGTAACTAGGCGTTTCGGTATAGCGTTCTTTGCCTCGTTATACCGCGACATATCTTACCGCACACAATTCAACTTTTGCTCTCTCAACTGTTTTCGACTCCAGCCACGAGCGGGGGGGGGGGGGGGGGGTATCGCTTCTCGCCTCCCTGTCAAAATTATCACAAATCGAACCTACTCCGTGTACGAAAATTACTTTACGAAGGAGTTTGTGTTCGTCCGACTCGACGAACAAGTTACGATCGTGTTGAAGCAGCAACTGTACAAATGTACGATAATCATAAGAATAATTATAACGAAAGTAACAATGATGGTTCTAATAATTATTATTGTATCAATTATGTGTGAAATTTAAAGAATATCAGCGACGTGCTATCGCTAAATGATTCATTTTAATATTAATAACTGTTTCTTTTAGGTATACAAGTCGCAGCGTTTCCGTGCCGGTAAGGGTAAGATGCGTAATCGTCGTCGCATCCAGCGTCGTGGACCTTTGATAGTGTACGGCCAAGATCAGGTTAGATATTTTATATTATATTAGTGTTATTATTGCAACATATATAAATAATATTAATTTTTATATTCTTAATATGTAGATAATTTTTAGAAATCGACATTGATTTGGAGATTTAGACAAAAAATACGGCTCTAGCGTTCAAATGGAAAGAATAATAAAAAATAAAAAAATGTTTCGGCAAAATCATTAGGCAAAATACGACACTGAAGAAGAAAGAAAAAAATGAAAGAGTTCAAAGTATCGAGATAATATTCTTCGGTATCGCCGTTAATTTGTTTTCTTTCTTTTTAATGGCCATTTCCCGAAAGGTTTACAGAGAATTGAAAAATGTGGCGGATCAATTTTGTTCCCGCTCGCGCATCAATGGCGTATTTTGTTTTTCTCTTTTGCTCGTTTACGCATCGTAGAAATGTCCCCAGCTCGGAAAGTCCATTTTTCGGGATGGTCCAAATCAGATGCCAGAGAAATACGGTACCTAGGCGTTTCAGCCCAGCGCCATGTTCGCTCCGCTGTGACATGGTGTACCGCACATTTCTGGCTAAGAATTCCCGCAAATGTTTGCGATTCCAGCGATACGGGTTTTTTTTTTTTGTTTTTTTTTTTGCTAGGGAATTCGCAAAGCTTTTCGCAACATTCCCGGCGTCGATTTGATGAACATCAACAAGCTGAATCTACTGAAGCTCGCACCTGGTGGCCACGTCGGACGTTTCGTTATCTGGACGAAATCCGCGTTCGATCAGCTCGACGCCCTCTACGGGACTTGGCGCAAGGAGTCCCAGCTCAAGGCCGGATACAATCTACCGTTCCCCAAAATGGCCAACACCGATCTTTCGAGGCTTCTCAAGTCCGACGAGATCCGCAAGGTTCTTAGAACACCGAGGTAAACGCCCCCCTCCCTCCTTTCGTGGCGATTAAATACTTATTCATCTAGTTTTACAAATTTAAGGAAATATTCATTTATTCGTATGAAATTATCGATAAATTTATACATTTGTATGTTGAGCATTCGATATTTAAAAAAAAAACGACATTCCTTCGTTCGTATTACTTTTTTTTTTCTTCGAAATTTCTATTGGTAATGTTCGAAAGGTCGAAAGTTTCGATTCCTCCTCACAATGATGATCTTTAAGGTCCGTGTTGTTGAATCACATTGATTATACTCCAACCACTTCTGAAGCAACAAAATCAAAGAAAGAAAGGCGCTCGTCGCGGTGAAAGGATAAAAATTAAAAGTGGCTTGTTTCTTTTTTGTCGTTGTTGCTTGTTCCGGGGGAACGTTCGGGAGCAGGAAGAGGATCGTACGTAGCGTGAAGAAACTGAATCCTCTGACCAACACGCGTGCGATGCTGCGACTCAACCCGTACGCCGCTGTGCTCAAACGATCGGCAGTGCTCACGGCCCAAAGACGTCAGCGCGAAAAGGAGTTGACGCTCGCCGAAAAGCGCGGGGTGAGTCATCTCGACGTTTTTTTTTCCTTCGTAAAGTTGGCACATTACTGATTTCCGATTAAAAATGAGCACAAAGGAAGAAATATTTCTGGCCATTCCGACCTTTATGATAATCGGGGAGGGGGTATTACCACCGTCCTCGAGGAAGGCGAATCATACGAGAGAGAAATGTTTGTGTCAAAGGTGGCTCTACCGAAAAAGGCGCCAGCGCTGAGGGCCAAGAGGCTGCAGGAGAGACGCACCAAGCAGATTCTCGCGGCCAAATCTGCCAAGCCGAAGAAATTGGGAGGACCGAAAAAAGCAGCGGCTGCTCCGGCCAAAGCCACCAAACCTGTACCAGCGAAAACCGGCAAAGTTCAAGCAGCGAAGAAGTAAAGAAAACGAGCTAAAGGTGGGTGGGGGGGGGGGGGGGGGGGGGCGAAAGGTGCGAGAAGATCATCATCGAGACCAATCGTCTCGACCAATCAGCCTTTCGTCCTCGTCGACCTGTGAATTTTATTTAATTGTTAAATAAAATGAGGAAAGACGACTCCGAGCCTCGACCCTCGCAATTTATTATCGTTATTCGTGTGCAACACAGCTCCCATCCCTGGAATTCTTGACAAAGCTCCTATCCCTGGAATTCTTGACGACCTTGAAAGTTGCACAAAGTATCGCAGTCCTTTTGACTTTGGAACGAAGCTACGACTTGTTTAAAAGATTTAAAAATCGAAACGCGTACGTTTTGAGACGCCTTTAAAACGGGCCACTCTGCATATATATATATGTGTACACTTTTTTTTCTTCCAATTTGCCGAGTTCCAATATAATTGACTTTCTTATAATTCCCTAGCTGCGCCTGGCTAATCTAACCTTACGTTCCGATTGCGTCCACGCGATCTTTTTGAGCTACGCTATACCGCATTATTTGAGGTACGCGCTGTACTCCGAGCGCCCGCATCCACCAGTGTCGATTGATATCTTTACACACACATATATCTTTGACAATATTATTGACGTCCTTGATGATTGTGTCTCAGCGGAGCTCGCACAAAAATTGCATCACCATTGTAAACCTCGACCTTAACTTTACGAGCGTCCGCCTCCGGGGGTATGAAAAAGTTGACGTTTCTCACTGTCGGTACGACGGCTTCGATCTCGTGTAACTTTATATTGAGGACGTTTTCGCTCGCCAGAGCTGCCGTTCCTATCTTCAAACCTTCGAGCTTAATTTCGGCCTGAAAGAATATTTGTTTCGTCTCTGAATAACGTAAATGGAAAATGGTGAAGAAATAGCGAAATATTTCAACAGAGGAATAAATTTGCGAACCGCGAAATATTCTCTCTCGTCGATTGTGTAAAAATCGGGTACTTTTATAAATCGAAAGGACGTTTTGAGACCTCGAGACGTAATTCGTAGATCCATGTCGTCGTGACGCTCGAAAAATGCTGCATTTTCGAGGCAGTGTCGCGGAATGTTCATGCCGGTGGGGTTTTTGTTCTTTTTACGGTGGATAAATTAGGAGGATTAAAAGAGACGGCCAGGTTATCAATGGATTTCGAAGGGGGATAAGAGAGTTTGGGGGTAGGAGGAAAATACAGAGATTTTCACACTCTACAACTGTCAATTTCGGCCCAACTTGTACACGGTGAATAATATTTCGTCGAGTTTTGTTTTCTTCTTTTCTTTCGATCTTCATTTTGTGCTCTATCGAAAAAAAAAACGGAATAGCAGTTTTAGCCGCGCTTAGCGAAGCGCTGTAAAAAAAACGGAGCGAAACACGACGAGGATGGAAAAAAGAAATGGTAGAAAAAGCTGAGCGGCAGCCATATTGAATAGTTGAAATTGCGGCCGGCAGAGATCGCGCGGTGGAAGAGCGGCCCGATGGGCCACATCCGTGCAAGGAGGTGTCCCGTCGTAGAAGAAAGAAGCACATCGCATCGGTGCGACTAAAATGTGTATTTCCGACGTTAGATCGCGAGCGAGTCGAGGCAATGGAATTACCCTATTATTTTATCTATTTATCGAGGAGGATGGAGAAGCGTCGTCTGAGAGCCTTGCAAGGCTTTAACGTCGGCGCGGTAAGGATGAGAATTCGATTTTTATTGTCGATGATCGCGCGGACTTTGTCGCCGTCGATGGTCTCGGGTATGAGGAAGTTGTCGCAATGTTTAACGGCCTTTTTCACGAGTTCGTTGAGCGGCGACTTTTCGTGTATGGACGAGAGAGGTAAACGCTTCGGCAATTCTCCCAACGGGCGACGCAAACTTACGCGAAGATTTTTCTTCTTTACGGTTATCTTGACCGTCGACAAGTCGATCTCGGGCGCCACGAGTAATTTCACCTGAAATATTATTCGATCGGTGTAGAGAGGCTCGCGGAGCCGAAAACAAGTACCTCAAACCCGCGATTGGAAGCCTTTGAAAGGCGTTCCTTTCCAGCCGCGATTAATATCAACAATCGAGGTACGAAGGCTATGCTGTAGAATTTCTTTGGCTTTTCGAGAGAATAAAGCAAGGTGGCCCCGATCGCTTCGAGCGATTCAATAATCTCCGTTAATTCGGAGCGTCAACGTCGGGGGCGTTACGGATAATATCGAAATTGCATTTGGGTGCTGGCGCAGACGAATTGCTCGAACGCGCGAAACGATAAATCATATTCGGTAAATTACTTCGTAAATATTGTCACTGCGAATTCCAGCGAACGCTATGCGCGTTACGTAATGCGACTCGAGCGATTCCGAGGCTATTTTCGTCGTATCTCCAGATCTAACGAACGACAAGCTTGCTGATATTTTACTCGTCCGCCGCGAACATTTGCCGCATTTTGGGCACTCTTCGCAGGCGGATTCAGCGCCCGCGTTCAAACGAGCGCAGTCGTGCTCCTCCCGTCTCGCGCTCATCGCACACGCCTTGCCAATGGCAATTTTATCTTATTTCCACGATATATCCAAGCCAACGCCAAGTATTCTAACCGTAAAAAGAAGTCTCTTCGGACGATGCGCCAGAAACACGTAAACATCGTATTCGCGCGGCGCATGGCTGTCTAGATCGCCCGCGATGCACGAGTAGCCTCGCTCTTATTGTTAGCGCCCCCGCTACCACCACCACCGCTTCCTCACTTTTCCCTCCGCGTACTTCAATTTTACAAAATTACGCGGCCCAAATTATTCCAACTATTTCACCGAACTTTTCTCACCAAGCATCCTATTGTTCTTTTTCCTTACTTTCAGATCGCTTCTCTTCAACGCTGTCCTTTTCAAGTCGAATTTAAAACATCATTTATTTCATTCGAATTCGGTAAATATTTCGTTTTTCCCGGATCGACGGTGCAGCGTCTCGCTTTTTCGTTCTTCAGTATTTACGGATCTTTTCACATTTCGGACGTACCGTCCGGAATAATGAACAAGGCCCGCGTGAGCTCGAGAATTTTTCAACCGCACATTCCCGCAATCTCGTTAAATACATTCGCTCGGTGTCGGTTACTTGGAGTGAAAATAAATGAGAACAAAGGAAAGCCTCTGCACAATTAGATAACTCCCCGGTGAATTCATTCTTTTGGACATTCACGGATACGCGCGCGATGTACATACAATCGCCTTCGAAATAAAATTCAATTAAAATTCCCGCACCGTTGCGAACACACGAAAATCGGAAATATCGAAAAAAGTAAACAATATTTACACACACACACATATATATATATATATATATATATACCTGTGTAAAAGAAACAATTTTAACAAAAAAATATTATGTCAAATAAATAATAATCATTGTCGGAGTAAAAGAAATTGAAACAAAAGTCAATAATATTACAAGTAAGTATTGTTTTGTGTGTTTCAAACAGCAATCTTTCCGAATAGAATTGAATATTTTTCTCAATAAAATCTTTATTTAAATGTTACAATGATGACAAAAATGGTAAAAATAAAATGGGAAGAAAAAAAAAGGCTGATGAAATTAAGTGGAGACAAGTGTGTAGAATTGTTACAATGGAACTCGTTCCGGCTATAAAATAGGGACGGACGCCTGCGGCCTGATACAGAGCCCTAAAACGGTCAGCCGATGGAACATTCCGAAGAGGGGATGGTAGGGATAAACGCGCGAGCTAGACCGACTCGCGCAACCTGTGAAATTGAAAAGCTCGCGCTCGGAACACGTTCGGATGGAAACTAGTCGGAGGCCGGGTGTCCTTTCGTTCGCGCTTTTCCTTCGACAAAAATCGTTAACTCGTCGGATTTTCCACATGCCGCCACTGCTGCGGTCCTGCTTCGCTCCTGTGGCTGTCCTACGCTACGGACTCATGGCCCTGCTCATCGTAAATGGTGAGACTGATGTAACATTTTCATATTAATAATATTAATCATTAACTAATAGCAAATATTGCCATTAATTGTTATTAATTTCATTGATATTTCTATCAATTCATTGATCTTATTGTTCTTGGACCAATCCTACTGACAACAACAATAATAATAATAACGGCAAAAATGCTCATAACAATAATACCGTATTTCGCGACGACAGTTCGGAATTATTGTAATTGTTCCTTGATGAGAAATAAAGCATGCCGCCCAGTTTGCCAAAGTTTCCAAAAGTTCTGCGAGTATAATACAGAACGTGTGTCTCGAAGAGAAATATAGAAACTCAAGTTGTTAAAGGACGCTTGAGACAGCGCGCTACTATTTCTCTCAAATATTTCCCAAATGTTTTCCATTTTCGTTGAAATTATATAAATTCTCATACACACGCATATATATATATATATATATATATATATATATATATATATATATATATATATATATATATATATATATATATACACACACACACACATATATATCACTGATTCTTCACTCGAAAATCATGCAAATTTTCGCAAATATTTGAGAGCAGAAGAAGCCCGCTGCCTCGCGTTCTTCGAGCTCGCGTGTACATTTATACGAAAGGATTCCAACGAATTTAAAGTCGGGCAACATTAGTGAGGAACTTGATGGAGCGGGCGTTGAAAAAGGCGTAATCATACGACCATTTCAATGGATCAACTTTTCCTCATATTTCTCATAATAGAAATCCCGCGAGAACTGTGACGAAAAGTTTTCCAGTATGCGACGGAGTGCAAACCAGGGCTCTGTCGAAAGTGGGGGGGGGGGGGGGTGGCTCAAAAGTTCCGCAAGCGTCAAAGTCCAAGTTCCAAAAGTCGCGTGCATCTCCGATATTGAGAACTCCTCTCGAGACTGATCGTACAAAATTAAGGGGGCTATGCATATAAATAAAATTACTTTTTGCGCAAAAATTATCATTAAGAAGGGGGGGGGGGGGGTGTAAAAAAGTAAAAATTCAGAAGTTTCAATCAATAGACTCCCTGCCCCCGGGAAAAAAACCATAAAGGTTATTCTTCGCTCCAGTGATATTCCCCGTCCATCTTCCAACAAAGCTGACGACTTTTGTGTCATTCGAACAACGCACAGCCCAAGACGTAACGCGTCCGCCCCCCCCCCCCCCCCCACCTCCTGACTCGTCAGTCCCCCTTCTCCGCGTCTCAACGTATGTAACCACTTAATTGAATTCGAAAACACGGAAGCGCCGAGGCTGCGATGTACGTTGACGATCCTCCGACTCGCTCAGCTCCGAGCCTCCAGCCCCCTGGCATCCCACCTGTATCAGCGGACGCGGAATACGGAAACGTAGGTGCGAAGCTGGTCGAACGTTTGCAAATGTTGTCCTTCCGGTGGGTGTTGGGTGCCTTCTGGCAACCCTATATGCCACAGACTCGTCGTACGCTCGAGCGACCAGGCTTGCGCCGTTTTCCGTTTGCCACCGGGCAAATTCGCCAATTTCCATACCCACAAACCTCCGACAATTGGATTTGTCAATGTCGACACAGGTGCGTCTACACACACACACACACATGTATATATTTATTTTTATTTATATATTTATGCATACCGGCTGTACCTTCGGGTTCGCCCGCTCTCTAGTCCGATTCGTCGCAAATTTGACAGGCCTGCACAGCCTCGGGGCCAACAAAAATGACTCGATCGACAATTTTTTTCTTTTCCCACCGCCTCATTCGGATGACCAGGTTTTATACGCAATTCAAACATACTCTCGACAAGTTTGATTTTTTCGAACGATACAATATTCTACAAGCGCTGTCCAAATTTCTAGTTAATCGGCCTCCCACATTTTCACACACGACTCACACACCTTTTGCCATATAAAACGACGCTGAGTGATCCATAACAAGGATTTTTTGTCAAGAAATTTCACGACAATGGTAGAAATTATCGACGATATACACCCCTTACAGTTGTACATGTAGGGAAGAGATACGCGTATATGCAACTTCCATCCGGACACGTAGGAAAAAGCAACGTTTTCGATTTGTGGTCGTAAAAACAGCAATCAATGGTCCAGCGTGGATCAATATACATATATACACACATAGATATCGGGTTGACGCAGGGGTGGTTTTGGATATCTTTTTCTCTTTATTTTAAAGGGGAAGGAGCGCGGCTTTAAATGGCATATCGCTGAGGCCTTTATGTACTTTTCCAACACATCTATGGTTCGCCTGTGTGCGGTGTTGGTAGTAGCGCGAGTGCATCCATTCGATAGGTAGTCGACATATTTTTCCTAGAAGGAGCTGCAAGGCTGAAAGGTTAACACCCGGCGACCGCGACGCTTAAACAAACGTACGTCATCGAGCTTGAACGTGTGCAAGAATACTCGCATATGCGACTTTTCGGGAGTTGCCACACATACGGCTAGTCGATATACGCGATACACCAATTTAATCGGTGATCCGACTGATTTGGGAATGATTTTTGGGTGATCGAGATGGCAACAGACCGGTCGAGACGATGCCAAGTTTCCTCGAGAGACGGCCGAGACGATGCCGAGTTTGCCCGCTACCGTGGTTGTTACAACAGTCCTCTCCCAGCTAATTGGAACTTGTAGGAAATCATCTCTCGAAGAAGAGCATTTTCTTCGTTCGTGGCCTTCTCCATGGGGAAAGGAAAGAGCGGCTGAGTGAGGTTCAAATGGGAATCGACGCAAGAGCTATTCTTTAGAAAATTACATCTCCCGATAGGGACTCGTACTGGGGAGGGGGGGGGGTCGGCTCTGACATCTCATAGAATTATGTGGATTGGTGTTGTTGAACGTGTCTTTGCGCGTTTAGGGAAGCTGATGGGCGCTCTTGGAAGCGACACACCGCTTTGCTGGCAAATGGGAAAAAATCAAAGCGGTTTCGGATCCTTGCTCTTTCGTTCCGGTGGATAAAAAAAAGAGGCTCAAAGGGCTGGACAGCTGAGCTATTGTTTCCGCGGGTGGGAGGGGGGGGGGGGGGGGGGGGGGGCTCTGAAGCGGCGGACGCTTCGGAGACACCCATTTCGGTCAAGCGAAAATCATACAATGCTGTTCCAACGTATGAGGTGAGAGTTCGGGGGATTAATTTGTTCCAAGCGGAAATTCAATGAACCGTGTGTTCGCCGTCACGGGTCAAGCCTAGCGAGGGTACGAGAGAGAAATGTGGTCGTTAAAAGTTTGAAGCTGCTGCTCACACCCTAGTGCGATAGCTTGTGGTGATCATCCCCGATCACCTGCGCTATCGAATTTGATCTCAGTCACGAGCTTCGTCTGTAGCTACAAACTTATCGATCTTATTTTATCTACTCGTGCAGAAGTTGTTTCACGCACGGGGCGACTGCTTTCAACGTGACAACTCGACGCACCGCTCCGCCGCCCCTATCTTCGGCTTTATCGTTATTCAATCTTCCATCGTGTTGACCGGCATTCTTGCTTAGGGTCAAGTGCCCGTACGGGGGAGAGGACTCGACGACGCGTTGCAGTTTGCGCGCCAACCGGTCGATTATACAACATGGCTAACTGGCAAATGGCGATAATCGGCTAACCGGCTTACCAGTGGTTGGGGGAGCCTAAATCGGCTAGCAAAGTAGCCATCGAGTCTTGTCCCTAGCGAGTCAGGGAGTGTGAAATATATTTTCAGGTTCCTGCGACGAACACGAGTACAGGCTAACGAAGCATTTGCTCGATGGCTATGACGCGGGTGTTCGACCAGCCAAGAATTCGTCCCAGCCACTCGTCGTCGTGTTCGGCCTCTCGCTTCACCACATCATCGACGTGGCAAGTTTCGGTTAAAAAATTTGTTTTTTTTTTCTTTTTTTTTTTTTCAATAAAAAAAAACAATAACAAAAACAAGTGGCCCCCGCTATCGTGTCGCTCCGAAGCGCAATTTCAGGACGAGAAGAACCAAATTCTGACGACCAACTGCTGGCTCACCCAGATCTGGACCGATCATCATCTCAAGTGGAACGCTTCGGAATTCGCGGGCATTCGGGTGATAAGGGTCCCGTACGATCGGGTCTGGCGTCCCGATACTATACTCTACAACAAGTGGGTAAACCGTCCGTGCTCCTCGATTACAGCGATATCGATTTGCTGCCTCGAATCTTGAACTTGTCACGGTCGATCGAATCACCCTTGTTCAAAGTTTTTCATGCTCCAATGTGGATATTGTATCCTTCTTTTGAAGCTTTGAGTAAGAAAAAGTAGGCATTTTCGTTTCCTCATTATTTTTATCGCGACAATTTCAATGTTCACGCCTCAGAGTTGAAGTAAACCTTGAGTAATTATAAATTACTCGACGAGGCGTGTGTCGCTTTCGGCTACGCGTACGCGTAGCCGAAACACGATAAAGTCTTTCGACACCACGGGTTTTGTGGTGAAATTAGGGAACTCTCGTTAATTGGTTCCATAATGAGAGTTTACACGGGCTGTGCGCGGGGGACGCGAGAGACGCCCAATTTGTGTGTGTGTGTGTGTGTGTGTGTGTGTGTGTGTGCATACCTAAGAAAATAGTTTAACTTGCGGAATTTCATGCAAGTGCCTTCCTGCTTGTTTTCACGTGGGAACACGAGATTGGAAATTTTCGAATTTAATTCAAGCCAACTTTGGCGTGAACGTAGTACGGGCTCTGTCCTAAAAATAGGCATATATGGCCCCATCGAAGGGTCCCCGTGAGAGCTCGGGGCTCAAATAAACAGCTCGTCGATTTTCAATAATCTTTTTCTCACGAGTGTAAGCGATAAAGATTTTTTTTCGTTTTTTTTCGAAATTTCAAACTCACGCAGGCCCCTCGGAACTATAGAAAAAAAATATATATATATATATATATATATATAATTACTTTATTTACGTATTTTTGTTATATTTTCATTAGACTTTTCGCAATAACGAAGACACACGTTATTCGCTTCTGTCCTGTACAACTCTGCAACTAGTTGTTTTTTTCTGGACAACTTTTCAAAATGTGCGATGTAAAAAAAATGAAGAAGGAATCGAAGAATTTTGTATGAAAGTCGCCGCAGTTGACTTTGTAACTTACAAACAGTGCAGATCCGCAGTACAGCTCGGCGGTAATAAATACGAACGTGATAGTGAGCCACACCGGCGAGGTCGTCTGGCTGAGCCACGGAATTTTTCGCAGCAGTTGCAACATCGACGTGGAATTTTTCCCGTTCGACGAGCAGAGATGCG
Source organism: Ophion ventricosus (assembly GCA_963932345.1). Lineage (NCBI taxonomy): Eukaryota > Metazoa > Arthropoda > Insecta > Hymenoptera > Ichneumonidae > Ophion > Ophion ventricosus. The sequence continues at coordinate 27,522,710 of OZ010719.1, forward strand.
CGCTCAAGTGGGCCTCGTGGACGTACGACGGATATCAGGTGCGCGTTATTAATATCTCATTGCGTATAAAATATATTTAAACATTTCTTTCGTATCTCGTAAAGTTCTTATCGGGAGTAAAATCTTTTCGAGATTAAAGGAAAATGATAAAATGACGAAATTTTATTTCACAATCCGAGGAGTCGAATTCGTCCCGCCTTGGCAATTTTCGAAGCAAGCAACGTCCAACAGATAGAAATTGAATAATCCGCTTGAAATTCCGAGAGGCGCGCGCGGTTGATTATCGCGAATGAAACGAGTCCGCGGACGTTGATCGAGTTATCGCCAACTACTACGCGGCAGCATTGGCTCTCGTCGTTGAATAGGGGAGGGAGAGTAGAAGGGAAATCCCTTTGGCATTCCCGAACCATCGCACCGAACGTTTCAATGCGAGTATAAAGAGAGCTCGTCGCGCGGCTGGCGAAACGAGAACGAGCAAGGAAAAACTTTTGCATCCAGTCGTAGAGAGAATAATAGAGTAGTAGCGTCGGATCGAAAGATACGCCTGACAAGTTGAGGCAGAAGAGGCGCGCGACGCTTCCAGGCCTCTATAGACGGATAAGGGCTTAGATGGGGCTAGAGAATTCCGTACTCGGCAGCCCGCCGCCCCGCGATCCTGCAGACTTTTAACATTTCACGTTCAATCTCGCTCTTCGTTTCGGTTCAAGCCGAACCCACGAATTGATAAATTTTGTCAATTTTCCTACGTCCAACATCCATTTGTCTCATAAATATATATATATATGTGTGTGTGTGTGTGTGTGTGTGTGTGTGTGTGTATGTATGGATGTATGTTTAACAAGGAATGATCGATGAGCAATAGGGGGGAGGCTGAGAAGGGCCAAGGAGGCCTCAGCGCCGCGCGCGGGTTGGCTTCCGATAGCTCGTTTTAACAGGGCTCTCCGAGTAAATTCCTTTAATTGAATCGCACCGGGATAAATTTCCAATTCCAAACGATGTGCGCGATGGAAAGTTCGGTGTCCCCTTTGAATTTCCAGCTGGAGCTCGAGCGTCAGAGCGAAGAGGGTGACACGAGCAACTATCAAGCGAACGGAGAATTCGATCTACTCGACTTTTCGGCACGGAGAAACGTCGAGTTCTATTCGTGCTGTCCCGAGCCGTATCCGGACATAACGTACGAGATTCGGCTGCGACGGAGGCCGATGTTCTACGTCTTCAATCTCATACTGCCCTGCCTTCTCATCAACGGAATCGGTAGGTGTCCTCGAATAATCGTCGGCTAGCTACGCGAGAAGAAGAGACGGAGGCGGGGGGGGGGGGATCCCTGTCTCCCCCGAGCCTCTCTCGGCCCGTAGGCATCGGCGACGCAACGGAAATGGAGAGGACGTTGCGCTCGTGTCGCGCGCCTATACTTTGGCGGGACGGATAGGAGCCGCGCGCGCGTCCGGTGACAAACTCGTTTCATCCGTGGGAGAAGTCGGCGGTTGGAGGCTTTTCCACTCTTGGCTCTTGAAATTCATCGAGCGCGGTGCCCGATGCTTTGGACGAGCGGAGAAAAATAATGCATTCACGGTGGCTCTGTAGATAGGCTATCGCCGGTTAAACTTACACTCGTCTCTCCTCTTCGTTTCGCGCCATGTTCGAGTGGGCACGGATGAAAGATACGTCCTTCCGGCTAGCGGAGCATCCGCGTATTTGAGGATAAAATAGAATTGCGTTGGAAAATGGGTTTGGTCGTACGGGGGGAATAACCCGCAGACTTTTCGGACCGGAGGAACATGGAAAACGGAAAGGAAAAAGCAACGAGACTGCGCAGCGAGAGAGAGAGAGCGTCGGCGAATGGAAGGAAGAGAAGCGGAGAGACGCGAGATCGAAAGTTGGAAGGTGCAGAGGCAGGATAGCCTGCTTAGGTAGGCGGTCTTGAAGCACGAAAACGTATCTCCCCACCCGCGTAAGGACCTTACGGGTGGGTGGGGAGAGACGTCGGGTCGGTTGACCTCGCGAATAGCTCTCCTGTCTGTGCATCTCGCGAACAAGCTTCTTCGATAAGTTAGCCCCGAAGCGCGTACAAACACGCTCCCTCGATGCACCGGTAGCTTTCGGTATCGAAGGAAAAGTATCGAAAAGTTCCTTCCGATCGTTTCCTCGTCGAGAGCTACAGGCGAATCGGGGACCAATCTCACATTTCTCAATTTCATAAATATTCCAATGAGCGCGCCGAGTACATTTTCCCGAGCTCCCTGCGACTCTCGATATAAAACTCTATCTCTCGGTCGCACTGTTTCAACAGCACTTCTGGTCTTTTACGTCCCGTCGGAGTCGGGAGAAAAGGTCACCCTCGGGATTTCCGCCCTCCTATCGATGACGGTCTTTCTGATGACGATCCGGGAGACTCTGCCACCGACGGAAAAGACGCCGCTTATAAGTGAGTCGAAAAATATACTTTTCGAACAGCATTCGGCGGAAAAAGAAAACAAACCCGTGTACAAACGATTTATCGAGGCTGGCGCAATCGACGGGAAAAAGAGCCTCCGCGGCATTGCGCTAACTCACCGGTTAGCGCTTTTTCTTCGACAACTTGTGCGTGCGCGCGCGACTTTGAACAAGTTGCGCGCACGCGGGGTAGGGAAAAGAACGCGTTTCCCCGCTAAAAATTCACCGTTTTTTTTGTTTGTTCGAGACCTCCGTTAAATGATTGTTACTCGTTAGCGTGTTATCGAGAAGCGAAATAAAAATAGTCCATCTCGACTTTGAAAGGGAGTGACGCGACTCGGGTGAAAAAAATGCTCCTCGAAGAAGGAAAAGAAAAAAAAAGTCGTCCTCGAATCGTATCGCGCGTGTTCGGAGCTTGGAAAAATCTCGACGAGTTTCATTTTCCATTGATCGCAGGTCTGTACTACGGTGTGAGTATCTGTCTGGTGTCGTTCGCCTCTGGCCTCGCGGTCGTCACCCTCAACATTCATCATCGCGGAGTACGAGGAACCGGAGTACCGACTATCGTTCGATCGTTGCTCCTCGAGAAGTTGGCCAAGTTGGTTTTTCTCAACTTGGAAGAAGTACGTGTGACGCGTATCAGGCTCGAAGAATAAATGGCGAAAGATGCGCTCGCGCGAGCCCGCCCGCCCCCCCCCCCCCCCTCCCCTCACCCCTCCCAAGACCTTTCGTACAAATGGAAATATGATATCGAATCGCGAAGGGCGATAACGAGGCTTGACAGACTCGTGTCTTGTTGCGCAGCCGGTGGTCAACAACTCGAATCCCAACGCCTACGAGGACCCTGAGTCTACGCGTCGACGCAACAACTGTCCGGTGCATCGCTCGAGGGAATTCGCAGGGCCCGAGCAGGAACCTCGACACGCTGCCTCATCGCCGAGCAAGTACGCGTCTCGAAGGCATGGGACCACCGCCGCCGCCGCCACCGCCACCGCCGTCGCTAACAGCAGCCACGGTTCAGGTGAAGTACTCTCGCAGGGGCTTGTACACCGGGGGAGGGGCTTTTCGGCTCATTTTCAAAAGCAATCGGCAATCGCTGGGGGATCACGCGATTTTCGACGCCGAGAATACGAGCTCCTCCGCCGATGGGTGCTTTGTTTTCGAATCGCTCTCTTGGATCTCTCTTGGCTCCCTTGCAAACTGTGGCCGAACCTTACCATTTCGCGCGCACTCGGACCTTTTACACTTGTACCTTTGGTAATGTAGATGTCGCGAGGGACGGTGGTGGTGGTGGCGGTGGTAACCTCGAGGCCCACTGGTCGCGAATCCTCGCGAGGCTCCACGCAACGATAGATCGTAACGAGAGGCGTCTGATGGATCAGGACAATCGGGAAAGAACGGAACTCGAGTGGAAACAGGTCGCGCTTGTCAGCGATCGAGCTTTGCTCTGCGTATTCCTCCTGACAACGATAATCAGCACAGCTGTGATTCTTTGCGGCTCACCACCCGCTTCCGGCCTCACCGAGAAACCTCGATCCGAGATGGGCGAGCGTGGATGAGGGGACAAGCGAGAGGGCGCGAGTAGAGCAGCTCTCAACGGTGAAAAAAACAAACCCAAACAAACAAAACGGCACGGAAATATGGGGGCCGTTCGTGTCTCGACATCTTCCACCGGTGTCCTTCGTTCCGTTACTCGCCCCGCGCGTCACCGCTTTTTCGCTCGTCTCCTTCTCATTTGCAAACTCGCAGGGGGGAAGAAGAGACACCGATGCACCGTTGCAACTATTTCCTCGCATTTTAGTAATTCTTACTCGAGACACTCGCTCGTTTCGAAATAAATGAGAGGAGACAAAACACGTACGCTTGGCCGATTGTATCGCAAATCTCTGTAAATAAATGATACGTTTGTTCGAGGCTGCGGCCGCGCGGCCTTTGCCGTTGCTGCTGTGCTTTTTTCAGAACGCGCAATCAAGGGATGCCCAAGGAAGGTGCGACGGTGATTGTTTATCATAATCGTACTTGTATGGTTGAGTCGCCTTTATTATTGTTTCTTTGTATTCTCGTTGTCGATTATTATCCTCGATACCAGAAATGCTTCTTTTTTTTCTTTTTTCTTCCCGTTGCGGCTATTGTCGGCTCAAAAATTGGGTATAAATATATTCTCGTTGACGTTGCGGTTAATATTGACGTTAGTGTTTTGATTATGGTTATCGTTCTTCTCGTCGGAGGGCGGGCGTTTGAATTCTTTGAAAATTAGCAGCGTGCGACCTTGGTGGTCGACAAAGATGAGAAAAAGTCTGCGAGTATGCGGCTCGAAGTACGCGTCACCTCCGCTGAAGGGAACTAGGATAGTTTGATGGGTTTTTGGATGAACGAACTCGATGATCCTCGTACCACTGGAGCTGACTTTGAGCTTTGTGTGTAAAATATAAATGGGGTGCGTTAGATCGTAAGCGGGAGAACCTTTGACGACGAGCCAGCCGCCGCCGCCGCCGCCGCCGCCGCCGCCGATCTTTCCATTCTCCTTAAGAATCAGATACGTTCGAGCTTGCGCATCAACGAAAATGACAAAGTTCCGACCAGTTACCGGCTCAACGTACACGTCGCCGGTGTCGAAAGGAATTTGGATTTTCTCGTGACTCGTTGGATGAACAAACTCCAACATCGCGGTTCGCCCGTCGCGGCTGTATTTCTTTTTCGTATTCGTAACGTGCACTGCACCGGAAATATCGTATTCCGGAATTCCCCCGGTCACTATCGAGCCGCCACTGGGGCCATTTTTTTTCTCGCGATAACGCGTCGAGTGTAGCGTGTTCTTCGGAAGCCAAACAAACTCGCCGGAAGTTGCTCCGTATTTCGGGGCGAATCCTGTCGCGGGAGTCGAGGACGGAGCTTGTCCCTTCGAGATGAGGAGAGTGCGACCTTGACTATCGACAAAGATGACAAATACTTGGGAGGTTTTTCGATTGGTGTATTCTTCGGTACCGCGACTGGGTACGTGCATTTTTTCACCGGTCACGGGATGAATAAATTCTATTACGGATAATCCGTCTTTAGCAATCTTTGTCTCGGTCGTCTCGACGATAATGGCATTTGATAAATCGTAGTTTGGAACTCGTCCGATTACGATAGAGCCCCACTTGTGATCGCCCGACGTTTTTGCGTACTCTTGGATGAAAGGACGAAGGTCTTGGGCTGGAGATCGGTTGTCCCGGTTATCGGAGACTGGTAGAATCGCGTCTCTGAGAATCAAGAGGGTCCGACCGTTTGCGTCGACAAAAATGAGAAAGACGTGGGAAGTTTTTGGATCGATGTATTGGTCGCCACCGCGCAAGGGGACGTGCATCGTCTTGTGGGTTATCGGGTGGACGAAGCGGAACACGGGCGTTCCATCTTTGCCGATAATCGTTTCTCCGTTCGGAACGAATATCGCCTTCGATATATCGTAGCTCGGTTTTCCGCCCATGACGATCGTACCCCAATTCTTCTTTCGCGCCCACTCGTTGTATTCTCGAATCCTGGCATTCGTCTCGTTCGGATCGATGCTATACGATGCGTAAGCGATCTCGTATCGGAGGGGCGGCTGCTGCTGCTGCTGCTCAGCCCCCGTCGTCCTTGAGACAGAGTCGTCTCTGCCTACGAGAATCAACAGAGTTCGAGCATGAGCGTCGACGAAAATTTTAAAAACTTGCGACGTTTCAGGTACGAAGTATTCGTCGCCGCCATCTTCCAGGGGTACTTGAATTTTTTCCCCGCTTACGGGATGGGTAAACTCGAGCGCGACGGCTCCATCTTTTCCAACGATTTTTTTCGTTTTCGTCACGACTATTGCCTTCGTTGTGTCGTACTTCGGAATTCTTTCCATCAGGATCGTTCCAACGTGCTTGCTAACCTTCCCCTTGGGCCAGCCGTCTTTGCCATCGACCTTACTCGTCGTACGGCCAAGGGAATCGTCTCTGCCCTTGAAAATCAACAGAGTTCGACCTTGAGAGTCGAGGTAAATTTTGAAAATTTCCGACGTTTTCGGCACAAAGTATTCGTCGCCGCCGTCTTCCAGGGGTATTTGAATTTTTTTCCCCGTTACCGGATGGGTAAACACGAGCACGACGACTCCATCTTTTCCAACAATTTTATCCGTTTTCCTCACCAATATTGCCTTTGATACGTCGTATTTCGGAGTTCCATTCGTCACGATCGATCCACCAACGTGTTTGCCGACCCCCTTATCTCTCCCCCTGTCTTTTCCATCGTACTTACTCGTCGTACGGCCATTCTTCGTCAAGGTAGCAATCGTGGACCGAGGTGGCGGCGGCCTGGGCGAGTGTGTCGTTGAGACGGAATCGTCTCTGCCCTTGAGAATCAATAGAGTTCGACCTTGAGCGTCAACGAAAATTTTGAAAACTTGCGACGTATCGGGCGTTACGTATTCGTCGCCGCCACCTTCCAGGGGCACTTGAATTTTTTTCCCGTCCACGGGATGCCTGAACTCGAGCGCAACGACTCCGTCTTTTCCAATTATTTTGTCCCTCTTCATCACGAATATTGCCTTCGATATGTTGTATTTCGGAGCTCCGTTCCTCACGATCGATCCAACATTTTTCTCGGCCAACTTACTCGTCGTACGACCATTCTTCTCCACGGTAGCAATCGTGGAGCGAGGTGGCGGCGGCGGCGGCGGCGGCGGCGAGTGCGTCGTTGAGACGGAATCGTCTTTGCCCTTGAGAATCAATAGAGTTCGACCTTGAGCGTCGACGAAAATTTTAAAAACTTGGTTCGTTTCGGGCATGACGTATTCGTCGCCGCCACCTTCCAAGGGCACTTGTATTTTTTTCCCGATCACGGGATGAATAAACTCGAGCGCGACGACTCCGTCTTTTCCAATAATTTTATCCCTCTTCATCACGAGTATTGCCTTCGATATGTTGTATTTCGGAACTCCGTTCCTCACGATCGATCCAATATTTTTTGCCCTCCCCTTGTCTCCCACCTTCCCGACTTTTCCATCGACCTTACTCGGACTTCCAACAATGGTATTCCCGGGCCTAACATTCTTCGGCACGGAACCAATGGTACTCCGAGGCGGCGGCGGCGGCGGCGGCGGCGGCGGCCGCGGCGACGACCGCGGCGGTGGCGGTGGCGACGGCGGCGGTGGCCGCGGCGACGACCGCGGCGGTGGCGGTGGCGACGACCGCGGCGGTGGCGGTGGCGACGGCCGCGGCGGTGGCGGCGGCGGCGGCGGCGACGGCCGCGGCGGTGGCGGCGGCGGTGGCGGCGGCGGCGACCGCGTCGTTGAGACGGTATTGTCTATGCCCTTGAGAATCAATAGGGTTCGTCCTTGAGCGTCGAGGAAAATTTTAAAAACTTGCGACGTTTTCGGCACGACGTATTCGTCGCCGCCATCTTCCAGGGGTATTTGAATTTTATTACCGGTCACGGGGTGGACAAACCCGAGCACCGCGACTCCATCTTTTCCAATAGTTTTATCTGTTTTCGTGACGAATATCGGCTTGGACAAGTCGTATCTCGGAACTCGATCGATCGCGACGGATCCGACATTTTCTTCGGAGCATTTTTTGTCGTTCGGGCTCCTCGGGATCGAGGGATCCGTACCTATCGGTACCAGGAGCGTTCGATCACGAGCGTCGACGAAAATGAGGAAAAGTTTACAAGTTGCCGGAACGACGTATTCGTCGGCACCCGCTGTGGGTGCTCGTATCATCTGACCGGTTATCGGATGGACAAACTGTACGGCCGTCGCTCCATCCGTGTCGATGATCCTCTCTGCCTTCTCAACGAGTATCGCATCCGTTATTCCGTACTTGGGAATTCCTCCCTTAACGACCGAGCCCCCTCCTCCTCCTCCTCCTCCTCCTCCTCCTCTCGGCGGCCGGCTCCTTTCGTCGTACTTGTCCTTCTCCGTCCCCTCCTCGTCGACGTTGTTCCAATTGATATTGATATTGTCGATCGAAGGGACGTTCGATGCGGCGGGTGATCGAGCCGCGCGCTTAAATATCAACAGAGTTCGAGCTTGGGCGTCGACAAAGATGATGAAAAGTTTGCGCGTTGCAGGCGCGACGTATTCGTCCCCGCCACCCTCGTACGGTACTCGAATCGTCGCTTTCGTTATCGGATGGACGAATTCGATGACGAAATATCCATCCTCGTCGATGAGCTTGTCGACTCGTTCAACGAGTATCGCGCGCGTCACGTCGTATCTCGGAATTCCCTCTCTCCCTACGGAGCCCCATCCCTTCTCTCGAGCCATTCTCTCGTACTTTGCCACCATTTTCTTCCAGCTCCCATTTGTAATAACGATGTATCTCGTCCCTTCGTTATTAACAGGCAAAGACTCGGTCGAGAATACCGATTGATCCGTGCCCCTGGAAAGTAACAGAGTTCGACCTTGAGCGTCGACAAAAATAACGTAGACCTTGTGGGTCTTTTGCACCGTGTATTCGTCAGCGCCTTCGAAAGGTATCCTTATCGTCTGCTTGGTAATAGGGTGAACGAAACGAATCATGAACGATCCGTCGGAGATGCCGTCGCCCTCGTCGATCACCGTCTCCGTCTTTTCGACCAAGATCGGACGCGACACGTCGTACTTGGGGACCCCTTGTCTCACCACCGTGCCCCATTTTCCTTGGGCCGCGTGCTTCGTTGTCGATCGATCGGTGCCCTTCCGGATGAGCAAGCTTCGGCCTCGAACGTCGACAAAGATGACAAAGACGGTCCGAGTCGTTGACAGGACGTATTCGTCGCCACCCTGCGCTGGTATCAGGATCGTCTGACCGGTTACGGGATGTACGAACCGTAGTATCAAAAAGCCATCCTCGTCGAACATCTTGTCTCTTTCGGTGACGATTATCGCTTTGGATATATCGTACTTCGGAATCCCGCGTATTACGATCGAGCCCCATTTATTCTTTCGCGATAAACGTCTGTATTTTTTTATTATCATCGTTAAATCCATGGCCCTGAGAAGGAGCCGACGTGGCTTACGGATCAAAAGTGTGCGGCCTGCGCGATCGACGTGGATGACGTAACGGTGTCCCGTTCTCGGATCGACCACCTCGTCACCGCCGATCGCGGGCACTTGAACGATCGCCCCGCTTTTCGGATGCACAAACTCCAGTACCAAGAGCCAGTTTGGCCGGATCATTTCCGTCGATTTCGTCACTACGATAGCGTGAGTTGAGTCGTGCTTCGGCCATCCCTCGACTACGGTCAAACCGAACTCGGCCACGCTCCGGGATGTTGTTTCGTCTGTAAGAACGAGCCCGTTATTTGCGCCTCGGTACGGACGGAGAACGCCTCCGTCCATCGAGGCCGTTCGCGGAAGCGCACCTCGCTCGCGCCAACTTATTCGCACACCGCGCTTCTTACCAACCTTACGATCGAAGCCTGCTCCTCGTGAATATTGACGTTTCAATAATAATGACTCCCCCCCCCCCCCCTACAGTCTTCCATCTTCCGAGACTTGGATATTTGAAAAAAATATCCGCTCATACGAGAGTATCAATGATTCTACCGAACGTAGTACATATTTCTTTTGTTTTTCATTTCGGATGAGCCCAGTTAGGGGAAGAAGCGACACCTTTGCCGCTTCGAACAACATAAACCCAAACAAACTCGCTTGTTCATCGTTATTACTCAATGGAGAAGAGAAATAAAACTTGACAAGAGCGCGTTAAACGGCGATCTCGTCATCCTCGTCGGATAAAAATATTGAAAATCACCACGGGACGTCTTTGCTCTCGGTGTCGAGGAATTTTTTTTTTTTTTTTTTTTTTTTTTTTTCGCTACCTTTTTTCCCTTTCCCCGGCGCTTTCTTCCTCCTTCTCGTGGTCCTCGTCTTCTTTTTCTTCGGCGCCGACGGTGTCGTTGCGTCCCACCACGGTATCGTTTTCTTCCATTTCTTCTTGCTCCACCTTGGCCACAGCGTCACACTCCAATTTGGCGATTCCTTTCGCTTCTTCGGGGCATTTGTCTCGTCGAGGCTAGTACCGAATAACGCAATTCTTGTTAAAGTTACAATTCGACTCCGCGCTTACTACGAATGATAAAGCTCGTAACTGACTAATCGCTCATGGCCGCTACACCGCCCGCTGCCAGTATGCCTAGAAGGCACGTTCTCTTCTTCCGGTCGAGCGAAAGGCCCCCACCGCTGTGCGCCAGGCTTCCCGCACGGCGGGCCGCATCTGCTTCGTACGCGACTCGCGTCGCTCCCGGGTAAGTCCGAGAGGCCTCGACGAAGCTCCTCTTCCCACCACCGACCTCCGACCTTTCGTTCGCGACTGTAACGGCAATTCGCGCGCCTTCAACTTTCAACCAGCCCCCGCGTCTTGTTCCGTCTTTCGCGCGCGCGGGCGCGCCACGGGCCGACGAAAAATTCTCCGCCGTGTCAAAGTCCGAGGGATATATTTGTTTTTTTCTTTTTTTCACAATTAAAAAATTACCAGTAACATTCTCCTTCCTCGCGTATGCCACGGAGACGTTGACGATAGACAGGAATACGAAGATTCGCACGGCGTTCGAGAAGGTGAAGAGGGAGCAGCAGCAGCGTACATGATCCATGGGAGGCCGAGGAAAACTGAGGTACGAGACGCGCGCATCGCCGAGTCTTAAATCGCTACATCTTTTCTTTAATATTTTACGCGCTTCTCAATTACGACGCGATCGATCCTCGTGCACCTTCCCTTTCTCTCGTAAGAGATACCCCCCGACAAAAAAAAAGAAACCAAGATAACGAACAACAACGAAAACTCTACTTCGAAGCGGGCAAACAAAAAAAAAACGAGACACCGAACAAACGATAAATATACCCTGTCGAATCGGAAGTGATTCGCCGTCGGAATTTTATTCGCCGTTTTATTCGTCGGTTTATCAGTTTGATACGGCTGTTGTGTATGAAATCAACGAGTTGTCTCATCCGATTTGGAATTACGCGGGAAGCGTGAGCAAGCGTGTCCGCGAGCGCGCCCGTTCGCGACTCGAGAATCTCCGCCTTTTTTTTTTTGTTTGTTTTTTTTTTCAATCCACACGTTCCCAGCCAAAATTTTTGCTCTTTCGATGGAAAAAGAAAAACCACGAACGATAATCCGCAAATGAAGAAAAAAAAAAATTAACCACGTTGAAGCTCTCGACAATTTATATGTTTATTTATACAGGATTTTCGAATAAAATATTATTATCATCATTGTTGTTGCTGCTGTTACAAATAAATAATATCCTTGTGCAATTGTTTTTTATACACTTTTATTATTATTATTATTATTGATCTATGATAATTCGAAAAAAGAAATATCGCTCGACAATTTCGTTATTGATTCTTGATATTATTGTTATTATATATTTACGATTACGGTAATAACAGTGGCAAAAATGTATCGTACGAATTTTTGTTAAGTATCGTTGAAAGGGTCGGCAAAATTGACGAAAATAATTATGGAGAGAAAATTTTGTCCGAGTCTCGTTTTGCGTCTCGATGAAAAAAAGAAAAGACGTTTGCCGAACAGGGGGATTGTACCGAATAATATGAAGCAAAGATTGGATTGAAAGTGAATTCGTTGTGTGGTAAAGGTGCTCAATATCGTATTAGTTACGGCCATCGGGACATTTTATTATTTCGTTACGGCTGTATAACTGAGAATAACAGAAAAAGAGAGAGAGAGAGAGAGAGAGAGAGAGAGAGAGAGATATCGAACGTGACGCGAAAACGCGCTTGATATCCTCGCGCCCTGCGCTCTCCGCGCGTTTCGATGTGACACTATCGTTGTTGCGGTTGTGTGTGTGTGTGTGTGTGTGTTTTTTGTCCGGCTTTACTCATCCCCTCCGGCAAATACTGACAACTGTTCGCGCTCCGAGAGCTGCAGAGAGAGGGCAGGAGCGGTCGAGGTCCCTTCGCTCGTTCGCTGCACAGCCTCCCAAGAGCGATCGATTTTTTTTGTTTGTTGCTTTTCGTTAGCCGCGCAAAGACGCGAATCTTGTGAAATAACGATTATCTAACCCCCCTCATCGCGCCTTTAGTAGTAATCCGGCACAGGAGCGCAGGCGATCTTGACAAAGTCCTCGTAGTTGACTTGGCCGTTTAACGAGACGTTCGCCTCGCGAAATATCTGTTCCACTGAGGAAAATAAAGAAAAAAAAATGAACATGGTCAACACGACGAGCGTTGTCCAGACCCACCAGATATACGTATATACAGAGAGATAGTTTCCGGGTAAAGATTCATTTTGGAAAAAGGCGATAATTACAAGCAAACAACCCGTTATACTTTTGTTATATGTAAAGATCGAAATTGACAAATTTACAGATAAGGCACGCCTCCTTATTTGTTTACGTTTCCCAACTACTTCGTTCCGTCTTGTTCTAAGCTTTTTCTATTTAATTTTTCATATATATATTGTTCATTGATAATAATAACCAACTGCAAAGTCCATTTAGGAAAGCTAAAAAAATTACACCCGATATACGATTATTCGTGAATTTTTGTTTCTTCTTTCGTTCCTTCCTTTGTTAATTCGTTTTTTTTTTCTACAATTTTTGTTTCGTTTGTTCGTCGCGATTATTATCAAGCGCACGGCCCAACAGCCGTTAGCCTAAATCCTATCCTAAAAATGTATTCCAGCGGGTATTTTCTTCCCTACAACGGTGTAACGAAGCGGAGCAAATTTGCGCAAGTACTAGTCGACGAACGAGCGCAAGGGCGCTACCGAACTGACCTTCCTTGTTGCTCAACCGCTCGCCCCAGTGCAACAGCATGTGCGCCAATTGTCTCGCCGGGATAGCGCCGCCGCCGGAGGTATCGGCCGCTCTGAAAGCCTCTATCACCTCCTCGGGTAAATTCTCCGCTCTCGTCTGCAGGTGCGTTACTTCGAGGAAATCGGCAAACGACATTTTTCCATCTGGAAGGAAGAAAAGGTTTAAACGCACGACGGACGCTCGCGCGTTAGGAGCCCCGTCCTGAGAGAAGCGACGTACTCTTGTCTCTGAGGTACTCGTCGAGCTCGGCGATGGTCGGACTCAGGCCCAGCGAGCGCATAACGATGGTCAACTCGTCGAGCGTTCTGATCCGGCCGCCGCGCGCAAACAGATAAAAACATTCTCGAAATTCTGGAGGGAGGAAAAAAAAAAACATACGTCAGCTCGCTCCGTCTCTCCGGATACTCGAGCCATCTCCGACTTATTTGAATCGGACTCACCGTCGATATCCTCTTCTCTGAAGTAGCGAGCCTGAGAATAAGAAAATTCGTTTCGCGGTGAATTCTCTTGGTACGAATTTTCCAACTCGTAGAGAAAAAAGGGCAGAGCTTCGAATCGAGGTAAACGAAGCGATTTTTGTTTCTGCCGCCCGAAAGGAAAATTCAACATTGCGAAAACAGTTATTATTTCACGTATTCCTTGGGAAATGGAAATTTATTCGAACGTGAGTGGGAATTGCATCGTACATTTGTTTTCGAGGCGTTCTTCATAGTCGTCGCAAACGAGCCCCCAGGTTCTCGTCACAGGCAAAACGTCAAAGTGTCGAAAAGTAAGAAAGAAAAAAAAAACCGCAAAACAATAGAGTCACGCTCCCCGAGGAAACGGACAAAGCCCCGAGGAAACGGCGAGCCAAATGGCGCGTAAAGACATTATTACGAAAAATTGAATCGTCGATTTACCATTATATTCCTTTCTGTTTCCTTCCTACAAGGAGTAAGAATACAACCGCGCGTCGTCGAGTCGTCTCTTGTATCGCGTTTTAGAAATCACTTCGGTGAGTATACGTGTCAAAGGAATCCGGACAGCCTAACCGGCTGCGCGTCACTTGCCAACGCCGTTGTCCATTTCCTACGTCGCTTTAGCGTGCCGTGTACATACAGGTCACGAAGCTCCGACGCGACGACTTGGCTAGCAGCGATAAATAAAAAGTTTTGTTTCTCGTAGCCGCCACAAGTAGGGCGCCACCGGTGCGGAGTTGGTGCTATCCGAAGAGAGATGAAACAACAGATTGTCCAACTCTTTCTACTAACCTAGGCGCATTCAACGAATTAATGCCATTTACCATTTTGAAGTAATATCAAAGCACAAACGTTATATTGTTAATCCATCGTCAAATATACAGAACCTCCAAAATACACCGGAAGCGTAATAACTCTCAATCCTTAAGCGTGTATCAGTCTTGAAATTTGTCTGCCATTATTGTCCATGTGGCTGCATCGATGTATCTTGTCTGCTACTTGTAACATTCACTTTTTCGCTTTAACCCAATAGGTATTTAATTTTTTTTCGGACGTACAACTTGATTTTGTAAATCGCCACTGTCACGCCTTTTTCAATATCATAAAACGTTCAATAACGTTGTATTTTCAAAACGATTACTATAACTAATTTATACCTACTTTCCTTTTTCGGCTTCTTCTCGAGTTCCATTGCGCCAAGCTAAATATTAATAACAACCCTTGGATAAACTTCCGAATAGCTGTTACCTCCGATTTGGCTGAAATTTAGTACAGACCTTCTTTTTGACGATATAAGATAGTGTGTAAAATGATTTTTGGCGCATCGCAATAGTTTTCTCAATATCGAATTTTGAAAATTGCAAAATTAACACGTGCGTGTATATCTATATCTACTAGCATCCACTCTTATCCCTACTCACACGCTATCCTGGCGTGTAACGAACACACACGCACGCACACACACACACGTGGTTTGGAGTAAAAAAATACCGCCGAATTGACGAGCCGTGGGATCCACACGTGCACACACACCCAAACACGAACGCACACACGCACACACACACGCGCATACACACACGTGATTTGGAGTAAAAAAATACCGCGGAATTGACGAGCCGTGGGGTCCACACACACACATACACATTTACACTAAAACCGCCCTTATCAGGGCTACGAATGCTAAGCAGCCAATCTCCACGTGGTCCATTCTGGGTAATGCAAATGGTCTGTGAACTGCTATTGGCAGAAC